>OX333072.1:28253972-28853972 GCA_946863875.1 Alloplasta piceator
TGCTCGTACCACTCTTTTCACTTCCGTTAAATTTCCCTTCCCTAATTTAATGGTCCTGATCTTTTTTTTTTTTACCGTTTAACCTATGACTGGCTTAAATGTGAATGTCCCGCTTTTTTCGGTAACATTGAACCGGTCTCACCGTGGTAAAAGACCCATTAAAGCATTTCGTTTTTTACTCACAATTGAAGTGAAACTTGATATCCGGGGAGTTTTTCGTGTCACTCATTATCAGAGATGAGCAGTACTTGAAGTACTCGGTACTTGCGACGTACTTTTCAAGTTTTTTTTTTGAAGTACAAAAAAGTACTTCAAGCGTTGTACTTAAATTTTCACGTACTTGGCCTGTACTTCAAGTATTGTACTTAAAATTTCAAATACTTTTCTGTACTTCAAGTATTGTACTTAAATTGTCAAATACCTTAAAATCATGCAAATTAGAAATTTGCACATAGCTTCCTCATTTTTTTCCGTCGTTTCTCAACCCTCCTTTGTGAGAATCTCTTTGACCATCTTTATGACATGTATGTTTGTTATCATGGCTTTCTCATAAAGGAAACTTCACGAACGACGGAAACGAATGACGAAGCTATGTGCAAATTTCAAATTTGCATGATTTTTTAGCAATTCCGTTCAATTACATCATTAATTGTTTTTGTCGTCCAGTGTATTGGTGCTAAGGAAGTGAACTCGATAGCTGCTAAATTAGGAAACTTGGTATTAAGTATTTTTCGAAAATTTCAAAAAATTTTCGCGAACGAACATCTTAAGCGTTTTTCATCAAATTCAACCCTAACCATTCTAATCATCTAGTGTATTTGTACAAAAAATTTGAGCTCGATAGTTCTAAAAATGCGAATGTTGGGGCGTTGACAAAATTTTTGTGAAAAATAAAAAAAAAAAAAATTTAACCAAACCTCTCAGACAATTGTTTTGCAATTTCAAAAAAATGTTCATACTGAGAACAGGGACATACGTAATCTACTTGTATACCAAATTTGAAGTCGATCGCTCAAAGCGTTCTCCAGATATATATTTAATTTAAGGAAAGCACAAAGTGTACACACACGCACGCACACACACACCCACACCCCCCCCCCCACACACACACGCGCGCATGTATTATATTCTTTATTTCTTCTTTTTCAAACGTGTATCAAAATAAATCGTAATTACAATCGTCAATGCTATTTTTGAATTATTTTCAATTATTTGTTTAAATACTACTCCAATCTGCTTAATAGCTCAATCTCAGTGTATTGCGCAAGGTGAAAATATGTTTTGATGCAAAAAGTACACGAATGAAAATCAAATGAGAATAAGAAATCAAATGTAAGTACTAGAACTTACGAGTTATACCTGAAAACTTGAAAAGTACTTGATACTTGGTACCTGATTTTTCAAGTACTTGTACTCGAAGTACTTTAAATCTTGACTACTGAAAGTAATAAGTACGTAGTACTTCAAGTACTTACGGTACTTTGTACTTGAAGTACTTTCCGGTACTGTGCCCAGTTCCGCTCATTGTAAAGTGGCGATTGTGGTGAGATTTGCGGTATTTGCGTATTTATTCATCTATTTGTTCATTTTGTTTTTGTTCTAATTTGTTTCCCTTAATTAAAATATGGGCGATAAAAATTGCAATTTAGTTTACAACCAATATTTATTCTATATGCATATCCGATATAATATAAATTAAGCATAAAGATTGTACAACTCATCTGTGATTGTACAAAAATACATGCACGTAAATGAAATGTAAGTATGCAGCATAAATTCAAGATAAATTTATCTTTACAGGGTTAAAAAAATCGCGAAAAAGGAACGAGCTCATGGCATGACGCAAAAGTCACAAAATAAATACTATAATCAGAAGTTCGATACACTCGATGAGCTCGGGTGGAGTTGAACGTACGATCCTTGCTCGTGATGCGAATAACAAAATTGATTGTCGTGCGTGATGAACATTTTGTGTCTCTGTCGCTCCCGATAGAGAAAACAAGAATACGCACGAAACCAAACAGTATGCGAAGCTGTATATCGTATGGAATGTACGGTAATGGAATTGTTCCGCATACATTGAAAAAAAAAATCGCATGCGAACGTATACTCAATCACGTTGTCACGTTTTCAAGTTAATCTATCGAAATAAATTTGTGTGATTTTAAGAGAACGCACGTGCCTTTTGGTTTCATCAAGTCCGATAGCAATAATAAGTTCCTTCTGTATCATAACGTCAAAAGGTACACGGAAAAAAATGATCAGTGAGAACTGCTGAGATTCCCATTAATTTTTACAGTTTTCCCCATCGACAGCGCCTCCTGGAAGGGCAAACAGTGAAATTTGCATATTTCTTTAATACAATATACAGATGTCACATATGACATAGTACATGCACATCGGACGAATTTTTACAGTATGGAACAGTAAAATGTACACTATGTGAAACGTTATATTTCTGTTGTATCCGGTGAACTTTTTACACATTTCACATTGTAAAAATTATCCAGGGCCCGTGAAAAAATTACAGTGTACATTGTAAAAAATGAAAAAAACGTAGTATATTTTGCGGTACGTTTTTAATTTTTCACTGAAAATACTGCAATTTCTAAAATAAATTATAGTGTTGTGAAACGTTTCGATATTTGAATAAATTCCAATTTATTCAAATATTGCAATAAACCGTTATTTATCCTCGCTCAGGCTCATAACTACGAGGGCTTGTACTTGACTAATTAATTCTGAGATCAATTAATTAAGCGAATTTAGTTTATCCTCGCACCCATAAAGAGCACGAGCGTCACCGAAATGCAATGGTGATCTAAGAAAATGTAGTCTTCAGTCCATAGGACTGCTCGACCACAGAACGCGGGTGATGTTCCAGCAATTGTATGTCAATTGAGGACGCCGATGTTGGTAATACATCGGACCTTATAGGTGCTCGGTGGCTCTCTCGCTGGCGCGAGAGGGCGCGCCGTCCGACGCTATCTAGCGGATCTCGGGCGAAACGCAGAGATCGTGGCCCGCCGCAGGTCATCCCGTTACAGTGCCAAACTGTAAAAATTGAAATTGACGTTGCATATTTTGCGGCGCGCATTTGATTTTTCACTGGGAACACTTCAATTTCTAATTATGTGCTTTGAACATTCTACAGAGACCATTGTAAATTTTACAGTTCAAACACAGTGGATTTCGTCGTTTCTGCTTGTTATTTCTACTTTGTAATTTTTTTGGGGTGAACATTGCATTTTTTACAGTGTGAATCAGCATTTATAATGGTTTGAAAAGTAGAAACTACATTAAATCCATTAATTCATATTGCATTCCCAGTAAAACGCCTAAATTACAGTTCTGAACCGTACATTCTGCATTGAATTCAGTGATTTTTTAAATATTACACATTAATTGTCACTGATCATTTTTTTCCGTGTAAAAATGGAACGAAGCAGAACGAAATTTTGGGCAGCCGAAAAACTTTCTTTGCGTAATTTTGCGCGAAACAACGGGTTGCCCCGCGGGACAGAATTAAAGTTTACGCGAGTCAAGTGTCCCGTCCGAAAACACGTTTTGGCGAATGCGTTTCGTTGTTATTGCGTTGAGTTTATTTAAGTTTTTTTTTTATTTCGTCTTTCTGTGGCACGTCAATGTGGTTGAGAAAATGGTGCGTCGTCCCCACATTGCAATTAAGGAGAAATCTTGAGTGCCCACCCCAGGGGAAGGGGGGAAGCGGCAGAAAGAAGGTGGATAAAAGAGCGAGAAGAAACATTATGAGAAAGCGAATGGGAAGGTGCGTCGTCGTTTGAGCACATTTACAGCGAAGAATACGACGACGACGAGTACGAGAGTCGCACGAGGCGAGTCATCGGATAAAGAGAGTTCCATTAGCACTTTCC
Organism: Alloplasta piceator; assembly: GCA_946863875.1. Lineage (NCBI taxonomy): Eukaryota > Metazoa > Arthropoda > Insecta > Hymenoptera > Ichneumonidae > Alloplasta > Alloplasta piceator. The sequence goes on from OX333072.1 coordinate 28,257,866, forward strand.
GTCCGGTCGAACCTTCTTCTCTCCCCCTTTTTTAATACTCTTTTTATCACTCTTAACTTTTGTGACATTGTCAAGTAATTTTGTTTACATAAACATTCAGACTTTCGCTTTCTCGTAAAATCGTGAATAATACGATTCATGGTGTATTCAATATGTAAGAACGTGATTCGATAAATCTTATGCAAAATATATGTAACAGAATTTTTTCCTCGTCTGGAAAGCAATGTTTCTACGCACCGGGATCCAAGAGACCATTTGTTTTACGATTTCTCGACCAATTTTTCAACTGAATAATTATAAAAATTTGCCCAATTACAAAAATAAGTATGGACGAAAAGGAATTTACAACGTGTGATTTTACGGCGGTCACAATCGTTTTCATTTTCAGTTTTTTAGTTTAAGAAAAATTACATTTTTAATAAAAAATTAATATTAAATATTTATAAATATGTATGGGTCATTCCATGTCAAATCGACGAATAGTTGGAATCGACCCCGTTCAATTTCGATGAAATTTGGTCAGAAGTTTTCTTTTATGATAAAACTTCGAAAGTTTTGCAAAATTTGTAATTTCACCATTTTTTTCAATTTTTCAAGCTTATTTTTTAAATATCTCGAAAACCATTACAGTTACGAAAAAATCGTTCTAGGTTCCTCTTAAAGAGTATACTTGGGGCTACGAAAAAAAAAAATTCCGATTTTTTTTTTTTTTTTAATAATGAATTTGGAGAATTTTTAATTTTCTTAAATCATGAAAATCCACGATCAACGTTCAATTTTTTGTTCAATTTTTTTGATATAACACCTTGTTCTGATTTTTAAAAAACCTGAATTTTCAGAATTGCGTCTTTTCTTAAAAAATATGAATTTTTGAATTTTAGTAAAAAAAAATTTTCATTTAATAGCTCCAAGTATACTCTTTAAGACGAACCCAAAACGAGTTTTTCGTAACTATAATAGTTTTCGAGATATTTAAAGAATAAAATTGGATAATTGAAAAAAATGGTAAAATCTGGAATTTCACATAACTTGCAAAAATTTTTTTTTACTTTTTCTCTTTCGTACTTCGTTTTATGATAAAAGAAAACTTCTGACTAAATTTCATCGAAATTGAAAGGGGGAGACTTCAACTATTGGTGTATTTGACATGGAATGACCTGCATAGATAAAAAGTTATCTTGATATTTTTAGTATTGGATTTTTCATAAAGATTGAATAATGCAAATTAATCAATTCATTAAAATCTTTCCTGATGAATAGATACGAAATTTTTGTATTCTTTATAATTGATCAATCCTATACGTCTAAGATATGCATTTCATTGCACATTGCATACTTTAAATTAACTCGAGAATTCTAAAAGAATGCTTGAAATTTCAATAATATCAAAAAATAAGGAACGTTCTTTCTGCAAAAAGATTTCAACTCTCCATTTTTTGACGATACTTTCCCGTTGAAAAATCAATGGGTTTCATACAAATTTAAAGGTTTTCCATTTTTGTGGTTGAATTCGGGTCTTTCAATACAAAAGACGGAAGTTAATTTGGAGACATCACGAAATACCTAATTGATGAGTTTCCAGTATGTTCACCCTAATTACGAGAGTCCCCGATTTTTCTCACAAAACGACTGCACGGTAATTGACGGGACTCATAAACAAAATCCGAAGAGATGCCTAATATCTGTCATACGATTCAAATTTAAAAAAAAGAAGGGTCTAAACTTTCCAGCAATATCGCAAATTTTAGAACATTTTCTTAATTACGTTATCCTGTCACTCACGAAGCGAGAACCATAAATTTTGTTGTCTTGAAATAACTCAATTTTCTTCTTGCATACTGATAATTTACGATTTTTTCCACATCTCTGCACTACATAAATCAAACAATACCCATAGCGACTAATTAAAAAAATATATAGCGTACATCGAAGACAGGATGGGCAGAAGAAGGCTGGAGCTCGTGGGTATAGTAGGAGTAATAACGGATCTGTTGGATTTTAATGTCGGGGTACCTCGAGGGTGAGTCATCCGAGGACGAGAGAGCCGAGCCTCTATATCGACCTGGAGAGAGGGGAAGAGAACGATTAGGACAGGTAGAGACGATGTCCTTAATCCCGATCCCCTCCTCTCTCTCTCTCTCTCTCTCTCTCTCTCTCTCTCTCTCTCTCTCTCTCTCCCTCCCTCCCACTCCCTCTCCCACTCTCCATCTCTAAATTCTCCAGAAGATTTCATCCCCTCCTTTATAATACCGATACACACACAAACAACTTTCGTCCTCAAGGCCGATGGAACTAATACATTGTGGTATGTCGACCGTGGAGAACCTGCGTGAGGATGACTCGCCTAATCCTTAGAATACAACCGTGGAAACTAAAATAGAAAATATAGTTTAAAAAATGATGGTAATTTGGCAATTTGATAGCTATCTCGAAATTCCACGATTTTGGATATTTTTTGGGATGCATACATCGAAAAAGGAATACCTCGTAAAAACTAATTGATCAAAAAGCGTTTCGGTGTATGATTGGGAACTTCATGGCTGTGATCAGGGCCTTCAAGGGCATGATTCTAAAGATCTTAGGGGCCTGATCAGGATCTGCAAGGGCCAGATCATATCGTCATAGGGGTCTGCTCATGACCTCCGGATCCGAAAATGGCCAGCCAGGTGTTACATGGCATAACACGGCCAGTTAGGATGGGCGGATCATTACCCTACATTAGTTAGGGAGGGCAAGTCAGAGGCAGAAGTTTTTCCCTATCGGAATTTCCACACGAGGAATCTTGAATGTACTATTTTCACGTGTATACGTGAATTTTAATCTACGTATAAATGTGAATTTTACCGTCCGATAAATCGAACGTGTACGTGGGAGAGATCGTGCAAGCTTGCAGTAACCATTACACGGATAAATATGCAGCCGGCCTCTGGTATACGTAATAGACGGAAATTACATTGTGCAACATCCAGGATCGTTCTGTTACGGGTTTGAGGCACATTTTACATTCGCGCATGAACATGCATTCTTGAATATGTTGTTAAAGCGATCACATGGATAATATTCCAATCTAAGAGCAACGCGATTCACGAAGGGTACGCGAACGGGTCGATTATTTGCATTACTTATCGCGATAATTAAAAAATAAACACGCGTTAAATATCATTTATGTTATTATGTATACTCGTTGAGAATGATACCGATCGAATTTTTTTTTTTCAAGCTTACTCAAACATATATTAACACAAAGTAGGATGTAATACCGTGACCGCTAATGATTTCCCAGAGCACAAACATTCCAGATTACAGTAGACGCTCCCACAATTTGACCTCCCATAATTTGACTCGTTACCATGGCAATGCGCTCCCATAATTTAACTACCCCTTTGGGCGTTTCTTCCCACTCCAAACCTACACTGTCGCGCTGCGTGTGTGTCCAGAGGGCAACACAACCTCAGCGTAGAATCTGAAATTTTGTATTACGTTGTTCAGAAGAACGTATCGCGAGCATTCCGACAAAAGGATAGCTTTATTTTCTATTAAACCCTTTCGATCCAGAATTATAAATAAAGTAAATCATTAGTAAAACTACAAAATGCTGTAATAATTACACTGTCAGATGTCTAAATGTATGTCTCTAATGCGTAAGCACGATTCACAGTTTGAATTTCCCGCGCAAAAAGCCTGTACGCATGCGCTGAGGCACAGAAGTGGGAGAATGAGGAAATTATGGGAGCGTTTCCAGTCCCGACCAGTCAAATTATAGGAGCGTCCACTGTATATATTTCTGGGCGATAAGCTCGGTAAGATTCTTTTTTCTTTACTCTCCACTTCGGTCTTCTTTTTCGAATATAACTCTGAGATTCACAAGGACGTATGAGGAGCTTTTTGTAGATGACCTTATACTCGCGATGAGGCCTTCGGAATATTTGGCAGTCGTTGAGTTGTTTTTTGGTATTTCAAAGCAGTACTCGAGAATAATGCGCATGTTGAATAAGACGTGAGCTTGGACTGCCGATATACGAGCCAGTCACCCGCACTTTGGTCCCGTTTTGATCAAGCGTACAATGCACCCTGATACACGTTCCCCAGTGTCTCTATGTTCGTTTTATGAGTATGCATATTTATATATAGGGCATTTGAAGTCAACTCAACTAACGTTTGATCCTCACCCTCTTGCCCCCCCCCCCTTTACTTTCAACAATTTTTTACTATTGTACTGAGGCTAGTTAAGGGCAGGCTAAAGACCCTCTCTCTCGCTCTCACACGACCCCTATCATCCTTTCTCTCTCGCACTCGCACGAAAAATGTCGGTATTTAGCCTCCTCTTAAGACTGCAATTTTTGTCAGATTTGTATGGCATTGAAGTTTGCATTGCTTGCATGCAACTGAAATAGCTGATTTTTCAACAAAATCCATTTTTGCTTAAAGTAAAAAATGGTTGAAAGTAAAGATTCGCTGGCCTATTACAAATTACCTGCACCATATGCAGTTTCTATCATTTTGTGGTTAATACAAATTTGCATCAAATTATATCTGTTCTATATGTTCATTTTGAGAAATATCTATAAAACATAGGTTTTCCTACAATTTTGAGAAAATTTCATTAATCTACGACTTGCCCACAAAATGTAAAGCTTCAAAACAAAATGAAATTCCAAATTTACTGCCTTTCCTCCAATTTTGTGGATTTAAGATTTGTTCTTAAATTTTCGAATCCTGGCGTTTGCGTTTCAGGAAAAAAATGATTTGAAGAATATACTCCCACATGGAAATAAAATATATCGGCAAATATTACGGAAAATATATTTTTGGATATATTAAGTATATTTTGTCCGAAAATGTATGTATTACAAATATGATTTTAGGTATATTTTTAATCTATTTAAAAATATTACAATATAAATATAAAAAATGTATTGAAGATATATACTAAATGCATCAAACATATATATTGAGTGTACCTTTTATATATTTTCGATATAATTTTAATTTATGTTTACATATACATAATATATGTTTTTACATATATCAAAAAATATATTTTTATGCACAATAATCATATATCTCAAATATATTTAATATATATTTCAAAGAAATATTTTCTGCCGAAAATGTACTTATCACGAATATATTTTTGAGTATATTTCTTATATGGAATATACATATTATATATTTAATATATATCTGATACATATTTTAGATACATCTAAAATGTATTTAGAATATATAATGTACACTTCAAATATATTTTAAATATATTTTTACGTATATCGAAAAATATATTTTCCGGTATATTATATTTCCGTGTGGGCTTCTTTATAATGGTACAGAAAAAATCATAGACTGAAACTTCCGACAGGGTTAGGACCAGTTAAATTAAATTACCCCATATATATGAACAAATAAATATATATATAAATATGTGTTACATTTTTACATGTGGTAGATAGAATACAGAACCGAGGTATATATGGAGCGTTCCGACCCGAATCGGACAGTTTGAAAAACTTGTTTCTTATTTCCTCAATTTTTTTTATATTTTTTAGTACCCATCAAAAGACCCTTCCTGTTAAATTTTGAGATTTTTTTGATGACCCGTTCAAAAAATATTAAATTAATAAAAAAACCGCTTTTTTTTTGGTATTTTGGTCATAACTTCATTGATAATGATCCAAATTAAAAGTTTTTTTTCCAAATTTTTGTTTTTTATGGCCGTTTCAGAAATAAATACAACAAAAATATGCGACCAGTTTTTGAATGAGTTTTTTGAGTTTTAAAATTTAAATCGCGTTTTTAAAAGTGAGTGTCATTTTTGATTTTTTTATTAAATTTTTTGCTTTAAACATCTATCTATTCAACAATTTTTAGAGTAGTCCGATCGTGGGATTTCCATAACTACTATTTTTTTCGATTTTTGAAAATAAAAAAATGTTGTTTTAAATAAATTATTATGAATACTAATTTTTGTTACTGTATAGTATTTTTTTCAATATTTAGAATTTATTTTGACACTTTTTTATTGTTGACAGGTTCTTGAAATTAATAATTAATCGTTAAATCTGTTTATGAACAATAATAACAATAGTTTTTATTTATTCACGTATTTTTTTGAAAACCTTACATATACGACTATTTCCTGAATTAGAATATTCCTTTGCCAATACGTTTCCGTTGCTCATTGGAATAATTGAATGAAATTTTTGGGTCCCCCTGTGATTGACTTCGCAGTATTGTTTCGCATCTAAATAATGTTTCTCAGGTGAAAATTTGGCAGCAATAAATTCGGTAGACTATTTAGGTTCAATGCCCACTCATACAATTCTTGAACTGTTGTTATTTGCTCATCGATTAATTATTAATTTTAAAAATCTGTTAACAATGAAAAAGTGTCAAAATCAATTCAAAATGATTTTAAAAATACCATACAGTAACAAAAATTGGTATTCATAATGATTTATGAAAAAAAAAAATTTAATTTTAAAAAATCGAAAAAAATAGTAGTTATTGAAATCCCACGATCGGACTAGTTTTAAAAATTGTTGAATAGATTGCTGTTTGAAACAAAAAATTAAAAAAAAATCAAAAATGACACTCACTTTTAAAAACGCGATTTAAAGTTTAAAACTCAAAAAACTCATTCACAAACGCGTCGAATATTTTTGTTGTATTTTTTTCTGAAAAGGCCATAAAAAACAAAAATTTTGAAGAAAAAACTTTTAACTTGCACTATTATTAAAGAAATTATGACCAAAATACCAAACAAGAGCGATTTTTTTTGTTAATTTAATATCTTTTGAACGGGTAATCAAAAAAATCCCATAATTTAACAGGAAGGGTCTTTTGATGAGTACTAAAAAATATAAAAAAATTGAGGAAATTAAAAAAAAGTTTTTGAAAATGTCCGATTTGGGATGGAACGTCGCATATGCATGTGGAAAAAGAATGCTGGCGCGTGAGTCAAACCACTGGCATTCAGCCTGCATCCTGGTGGCCCATACACACAGTCGGGGACCACTCTATCCTTGGTACACTCGTGAACGCATATTTTAGTAGTATAATATCTTAAATGATCGCCCGAGGACACCATGAATCCATCAGCCCGAAAATTGTACACAACGGTATACTGAATAGTATACTAAATAAGCAGTGAGTCAAGAATAAAAAGGAACACGACAAACTCAATTAAGAAAAAAAGAATCGAGAATTTTGATCAGAATTTATGATTCTTGTATCGTTATGAAACCTCTGTTATGCCAATTAATAATCTTTCCCACAACTTGATACTCGATTTGAAAAATTGCTTCGGACAGTTTTTAATAATTTGAAATGACTTTTCGACGAATTCTTGTCGGATTTTAGAATTTTTCTTTCGTTGGAAAATTTCTATTATCCAATTAATAATCTTGACAACAGCTTCATAGTTTATCATTTGAAATTTTCAATAATCGAGGGTTTAAAAAGTTGTTGCTTTCGAAAATTTTCTCATGGCAATTAAAAATTTTTTCATCAAAGAGACTTTCTCACGCAAGTGTTTTTGAAAAATAATAGCTACCAAAATTTGATATTTTTACTCACAAATTATTTCAAAAAATGACGAAAATAATCACTCATGCCAATTTCACAAATATGAAATAAGCACAAAGTTATTTTATTTATTTATTTTATGACGATTTATCGGAAGATAAATCTTCATCAAAATCTACGATTCATCTTTCATTTCGAAATCTCTCTTATGCGAATAAATAATATCAGCAACAACTTTATACTTCCTCGCCTGAATAAATCCGAAAAACGACAGTCGAAAGAATGTCGTGAAACTTTACTGACCAATCATATACGAAATTCAAGATAATATTTTGTTATGAATTTGCAGAATGTTTGATTTAAAATTGCGAAATTTCTGTGGGGAACGATAATAAACGTGGTAAAGCTCAGGCACGAAAGGATTGATGTACGAGAATGATATGAAGGCAATTGCATTTCTCGAGAGATTATAAAATAGGCTTGGTTAATTTAGGGCTGAAAACTTTTGATTGATGAATAAGGTGAAATTCTTCGTTGGATGATAAATTTTGTAGACTCTCGAAGGGTAAGAAAATAAAACAAAATTCCTGAACATTGAAATTGACGATGGAAACTAAATTGCGAAGAGTTGACTGTATACGCGTATGATTACTGGATACATGGCTGGGTCCTACTGTGAATGTACGATAATTACACATCGTTTCGAGCGTATAAACTTCCACACGTTCAGGAGAAAAAAAATCGTGCCTCGAAAGTCTCGGACTCATTCGTTCAAAGTTGTACGTACACACACACACACACACACACACACACACACACATATATATATATGGGGCATTCCATGTCAAATCAACCACTTTTAAACCAGACCCCTTTCGATTTGGCTGAAATTTTGTTTTCTTTTTCTACGCCATTAAGGTAAAAGTCCCAATACCCGACCACGTCCCACACTGTAAAAAATTTTTGTATTAAAGTTAATTAAAAAAATATGAAGTTTTTATGCATATACAATATATTAATTTTAATATACGTTCGTATATTAAAATTCCAATACATAGTATGATTTTTAAAGCAGAATCATGAAAAAAGATATGAAAATTAATATTCTTTTGTATATTAAAATTAAAAGAAATTATTTGATTTTTCATCTACTTTTATTGGAATATTACTGTACACATTGTATATGAAATTTAGTATCCTGTATATGCATAAAAACTTCATATTTTTTTATTAAATTTAATACAAAAATTTCTTACAGTGCAACTAAAATTGTACGCCCGAGATATCCACATTAAGGATATTCGCAAGGGTCAGCTCGACCGAAAGTGCAATGGAAAAGCTTCGCCCTGGAGGGACCGCCTTAATCATCACGGTGTAACCTCTGCGCCAGGTAAGTATATTGGGCACGCTGGCCGTCCGGTATATAACACCGTCATATGCCTATTTCGCTTGGGCACAGAGGTCCGAGCGCATGCGACGCATAGCGGTGGATGCGTCAACTAGCACGGCCGCTGACATTGATTGTAAAATGCGAAAAAGCATATAGAAACCATTTTAATATACGGGGATTTGAATTTTCAACGTTCATCTTTTAATTTTAATATCCAAATATTAAATTTAAGATGAAATTATTAATTTTCCAATACCATGTATATTAATTTCGAGTTCGTATACTTGTTATTGAAATTCCCTATACTGTATATTAAATTTCATTACAACATTGAAAAAAATTTTTAACGGTTGATTGCAATTTTAAGAAATAAGTGTATTAATTTTCAATAATGTATTTGAAAATTGCGAAAAAGTATACAAAAACTATTTTCATATACGGATATATTAATTTTCAATGCTCACTCTTTTAATTTTAATATACAAATATTAAATTTAAGATGAAATTGTTAATTTTCCGATACCTTGTATATTAATTTCGATTTCATATACTTGTTTTTGAAATTTAATATACTTTTGTATATTAAATTTAATAACATTTTTTACAGTGCAGTACCCGACCACTTGAACCAATATATCAGCAAGTTAAGCGTTCACTTAAGAGAAATCTTAAACTGTGAATTGATTTAATATCCAGGATTCATAATCTACGTATACGACACTACTTTTAATAGTTCAAGAATCATCTGTAATTTAATTTTGGATAAATATGACAGCACGCGTACTATTCGGGGCACGGAAGCCATTATCCAAGCTGAAGTACTAAGGAATCGCGATATCTGATTGTAGCTATTTCGAAGTGGTTTTTATTGTTTTCGAACTGAGCCTTAGCTGTTTTTATTTGGAATGATACCACTAATTTGATCATGTTGTCCCAATTAGCCAAAAATGCGTTTCAAGTACTTATTAATTTTCATGTCCGGTTATTGGTACATACGAAATGTATCATGTACCGATAACCGACCATTTGTCCGGGTATCGGTACTTGCTCGCGACTATGTTCAGTCCCAGTAACCGGACATCTGCTGACATGTATATTATTCGTGCATAACCTCAAAATTTCAGTGACACATTCTCCGAGCAGCGACACATTTTTCTCAATTCACCCCCTCCCTTCCCCCCACCATAGAGATGAGTGGTCGGTTATAGGGTCATAATGTGTGGTCGGATATTGGGTCATATAGAAAAACAGATGGTCGGGTACTGGTACATTTACATATCTCAGTATTTTCGGTTATTATGAATAAACAACTAATTATAGCAACAACTATACCCTGTGTTTTGGAAACTAGAGACTTCATCAAGCTTTCCAATAGTCATAGTCGTTATAGAAAATAGTTTATTTTTGAACGCGAAAAACGAGTTAACTTTTTCGTCGCCTCTTAGATGGTCGGGTATTGGGACATTTACCTTAAAATAATTTTTCAGGAAATTTTCAAATTTTTTTACCCAACCTACAAAAAAAAACTTTTTTTTTTCAAGTAGCTATAACTTCTTCAAAATTGACTAATTGGAATTTTTTTTCAAAATTTTCGTCTTTGAATGTACATTCCGAAAAAAAATACAGGAAAATTGAAGGCATTGAAATCTATGAATTTTTTAACTTTTTCGAGAAAAATCATCTTTTTCTCGAAGTAGGCCATTTTTAATTTTTTTTTTACTCAAAAAATACTTTGATCAATTCCGGAAAAAATGCCGCTCAATATGGAGTGGGCCATCTATTTTTTTTATCGATTGAAGAAAAACAAAATTTACCAGTTGGGTATATTTTACAAAATACCACTCTGAAAATTTTTGAGAATTTGTAAAGAATCTCAGAGTTTAAAAAATTGAGAAGAAAAAAGAATTGAAAGTTATAATCCTCGAAAAAAAATTGATTTTTTTTAAAGCGAAAAAAAGTTTTTTTTTGGTTTGGGTAAAAAAAATTCAGAAATTTCCTGAACAATGTTTTTAATGGGGTAGAAAAGGAAAAAAAATCAGCCGAATCGAACGGGGTCGGGTTCAAAAGTGGTCGATTTTACATGGAATAATCCATATATATATATATATATATATATATATATATATATATATATATATATATTGCCATGGCTGTATAAATGGACACTTTTGTACGGTAAACTTTCCTCGCGATTATTTCTCGAGTCGCGAGGAATGCAGTCGCAAGCGAATAGGCGATGGAGGCTTTATCTAGGTAAAACGACGACCGGTATTTCACATCGGTATTCTTACGAAACGTCGAAAAATTCGTTCTCCATTCATCGAAATGATTGATCGATTGATCCAAACAAAACTTGACTTCAAAACATGATTTTAAAAAAACATTGACTATCGGTGGATAATTTTTTAAGAAAAATTCATCCTGGATAACGATAATGTAATCTCAGAATTTACGATACTTTACGATGCGTTAAGGTCTAGTCTATGTTAGAAGGCCAAAAAAAGCCAATTTTTAAGATTTTTTTCTCAGTTTCTTGATCAGATGGGACTATAATACTGTTATTACAACGTTGTTTTATCCTTCGAAAGTACAAAACAAAAATTAATTTTTATCTCGATTCTTTGAATAATTTATAGAAGGCGCCAAAGTCGAAAATGTCTTGTTCCATGCACTGAGAAAGCAGTTTATTTGTAGTTAAGAAATATATTTAGTTGGCACTTCTACTTAAATATTCCTTGACTGTTACAAAATTTGTTAGTCGTTAAGAAAGATTTTATTTGAGTCAAAATAATTTATTAACTTGAAAAAAATATTTGTTTAATTTATTAACTGTTAACAAATAATTGATTTCACCATATTCAACTTTACATTTGTTAACAGTTAACAAATCGTTGTACATTGTTTTCTCAGTGTCGCTGACAGATAATCTCAGGATTGGCAAGTCTGAAACAAAAAAGTAAAAAAAGCATTTTAAGGAGGAAGGTTTCTTACACAACAATTTACCACCGTTAATGAAAAATCGATAAGAAAAATGGCGGATGTTTGAAATAAATTGTGAAAAATTCAATTTTTTATTTTCATTTGTTTATTTTTTATTTCATTTTTTCATTTTTTTTATTTTTATTTTTTTAAACATCCGCCATTTTTTTAATCCGATTATTCATTAACGGTGGTAAATTGTTGTGTAACAAACCTTCCTCTTTAAAATGCTTTTTTTTTTTTGTTTCAGACTTGCCAATCCCGCGATTAACTATCGGCCATGGGACAAGACAGTTTTGACTTTGGCGCCTTCTATAAATTACTCAAAGAATCGAAATCAAAAATAAATTTTTGTTTTGTAGTTACGAAGAATGAAACAATATTGTAGCCATAGGTTTTATAGTCGTATCTGATAAAGAAGCTGAAAAAAAATCTTAAAAATTTAATTTTTTCTGGGTCTTCTAAAGTAGACTAGTACCTTAATTCTGCTGTTGTATTTGTCTAGACAATACCCTGATAATCGAATTCCAATCCCCCTTTTTTTGAAAACGAAAAAATGTATTGCCGTAAAGTTTGGGCAAAGGATAATGAGGATATCTTTAGAGTTTTGAGGCTTTTCGTGTTATCCAGGACATAAATCACAATGTTTGGACAACAAATTCTTATTCTTCGGAGTTTTCAAAATATGAGGAAATATTCCGAGTGTCTTCGATCCTCGAGTTGGAATACTGAACCAGGAGCAATAGAACTTTTTCTGTTGTGCTAAATATTATTATGTTTCTGGTGTGATCAATGTGAGATTCAACTGCAAAATCAACACTACAATTTCTTCGACTTGATTTTTTTTTGTATAAATTAATTAATTGATCCTCACTATATTTATCGCTATTTCTACCAAAATTTTTTAACATGGGGAGAGCTACTATCTTTCTCTAAAATTCAGGAACCCTTTTCAAATGTGTGAAAATAATGATTTAAAAAATATTTGTCTCGCCTCTTGATTTAGTTATCAAAATTATTAATTTCTATCATAATTCTTGAATAGACTATTGATTGTAAAAATAGCACTGAATGTAGTAATTCAATTATTTAAATAATAAATCACAATTTTTATTTATAATTATACTATTCAAATTGCATATAACAATTGTAATTTGTAATTCAGTTCATAAAATTATATATAATACCTGAGGCATTCCACGTCAAGTCGGCCACCCCATTTTTTGAAATCGCCGAAAATTGCATACAAATTTTTAGAAAGTAGTTCTAACTATCAAGAAAATTCGAGATGTTTTCAGATTTTTAAATTACATAAGCCGGAAAAAAATACAAAAATTTTGTTTGTCCCATTTTGTAACTCGAAAATTATTCATCGTACGAAAAAAAAGTACGACATAAAATTTATGATTTTCAACGTGCTTTTCACTGACATTTTTTACAAACTCTTCCGAAAGTTCTATATGCCATTTTCGGAGCAAATAATATTTTGATATTTTTTTCTCAGAATGAACATCTTCGATTCGTCTGTAGTTTTAACAGTTTTTTACTTGATATATTTGCAGATTATAAAAAAATTGGCTTAGTGGACAACCCACTTCTTCGCATGCATTTTTATTGATACAATGTATCATTATAGAGTGATTTAACGAAATAGTGTAGATATTGATATCTTATCATTATTAATCGTAGACAGGGAAAAATAATAAAATAATCTCGTTTTGATACTGCGAACACGATTCTAGGAACAAAGTAGTATCATTGCTTCATTCCCAAAAATCATGGCCAAATCGAACTAAAAAAGTATTAATTGGCCATAGAAACGTCGGTGTATCCAAAGAGGATAAATTAATTCTCTTTTGCAATCGAGAGACGTGACTAGCCTTTGACTTTAATTTGAATAAACTTTATCGGTGTAAAGGGGTCCATTGATAGATAAGTTTATTAAAATGTACAAAAAGATATTTAAACAAATAAAAATGGAAAAAGTTTAAAAAATTGAAAAAAGTACAATAAATAAATAAAAATGCGGGCTGTAGAAAATATCTATAAATAGTCGCAACCCTGTTAATGTTCAAGAGAAATTTGTGTATTCGTTTGGGATGAAGAACGCATGCAAAGGAATGGGTTGTCCACTAAGCCAATTTTTTTGTAGTCTGTAAATATGTCAAGTAAAAAACTGTTAGAACTACAGACAAATCGAAGATGTTAATTCTGAGGAAAAAAATATCAAAACATTATTTGCTCCGAAAATGGCATATTGACCTTTCGGAAGTTTGTAAAAAATTTCAGTGAAAAGTACGTTGAAAATCATAAATTTCATGTTCTACTTTTTTTTTCGTACGATGAATAATTTTCGAGTTACAAAATGGAACAAGGAATTTTTTTGTATTTTTTTCCGGCTAAAGTATGTAATTTAAAAATCTGAACAAAATCACGAATTTTCTTGACAGTTAGAACTACTTTATAAAAAATTTTATGTGATTTTTGGTGATTCCAAAAAATGGGGTGGCCGACTTGACGTGAAATGCCTCACCTGTAATTTCTAATAAAGCTGGAAGTCGTTACACAATTAAATGATATATTCTGCTGTAAATTATTTTATATTGATAAGCCACTAAATTCTAAAATTGATAATAAAGTGGGCTTGAATCAATATATATTTAAAAAATTGAAAGGCAATCTATCTCTCAAAAATTGAGTTACGGTTATAGTCGTCAAGTAAATGAGTGATGAATAAAAAATTGATCGATCAATCATTCGTATGTCCGATTGATGAGAAAAATATTTCGTCGATTCGATGGAGAGCTTCATCGACGAGCGAACGGTGCAAATTTTTTCTTTCACGCTCGCATTATCGTAATCTGTACCTGATTGTCAGATGGTCCATTGGAATTGTGAAGAGGTCCTTGAGTCGTGGACGAGGAGTTCAACGGTGAGCCAGGATTTCCTCCGAGACCAGGACTACCAACACCACCAATCCCAACGCCTCCGATGCCTCCAAGGCCAACGACACCACTTTCGTTTCGTTCCATCTTTATTTATGTTATTTTTATTTTTTTACACCGTATATAGTATACCCAAGCGAATTTTTCCGTAGCAGTACTTTTGAAAATTAACACACAGACACACACAAACACACACACACACACACACACGTACGATTGGCTCCAAAAAAAAATCGTACAAAATCTTGTCACATCGTCACATCGTTATTGGACCATTTTCATTTCACGTTTTTTTCTCCAGCACAAAATAGCAAAGTTTCCCCGACTGAAAACAATCGATATCTCATCGATAGAGACAGTGGAATGCGTCGTTGCAACGACGAGAATCTCGTTTTCTCGTATTTCCACTGAATACATTTAATCCTCGCTGCCCACACACGTTCGAAGTTACGTAAGTCAAATATTTCAAAGATATTTCTAAAAAATAGTCAACACCTACGAATCTCCTTACTGAAAGATCCTTTTAGCCAACAAAAAAAAATCGCAATTACGTTTGATTAGTATTTTTTTTTTAAATCACCACAATCCAACCAACGAATCCAACCAATTTTTCGGGTCCTTTTGACACGGAGGACCGCAATTTTTCGCCTCAATTGCAGTTTCTAGGTACGCGAATGTCCCAATTGATAAGTCCTTCCGTGCTACTCGAAATTCATAATTATTTTCAATGTTTGTGAACAAAAAGGAGTCAACGCAAGCTTGGACATCTTCTCGAGACTTTCTCTATTCCGAAGATCGAAATTTTTCGTCTCAATCGCAATTTGGACTCGCGTTTTACGAATTGTTCGAATTATCGAAGCGTCACGAATGTGTATAACCGGAAACACGTGGCCTCTTGGATGAAGAGGAACGAGGGAGAAACTAACGCTGCGCTCTCTTCGAGGCTCAAAGTACGTCTGTGAGTCTGAAAATGTGGGTTCACGAGCGAGGTTACAAAATGTGAGCAATGGGTGAATGGTGAAAAGTAGGGAAAGATAGGAGGGGAGATTGTTCGACGTAGTAAAATCCGCAGTGTATGTATATATATATACAACGTGAACAACAAGGAAAGAATAAACTCGTTTCCTATCGCCTTCACCTGCTTTTCTCTGACTCGTTCAGCGATTTTTTTCTCATTCCTCCGATCCCTTTTTTCACTCAATCATTCGCTCTCACATATGCGCGCGATCATTTTCGATCCTTCCTTTTTTTTCCTTCCCTCCTTCGGTCATTCGCTTTCGCCTTCTGTAGCTGCCTTCCACTTTTGATTTTTTTTTCCCTCGCGATTCGTCGAGCGAGGTCGAGCGAAAGATTCCGTCAGCAATGTGCCGCTGTTACGTGTTATATGGCTTTTTATTCTCGATCTTGCTTATCCAAGACACAAGACAGCGAAATAGACATATAGAGAGTTTATCGGAGCTGGAAATCTTTGATAGGATCGATAGATCGATCGCGAGAGAGACGGAGAAAGCTGGCATACACGAGATTTTTCATCAGATTCGGTTTCTCTCTTGCTGTTTTTTTCTTCTGTTTAATCAGCAGGAGCGTCCAGCCGATTTTTCATTTATTTTTACCACGAGATCCAAATTTTTTCAAGCTTGTAAATTTCCAGAGATCGAAGCAGATGCTCACTCGAAATATCGACACTCATTCAAGATTTCTCGCAGTATCAACTTTTTCTTCATTTCCGGTGTTGTTCCAATTATTGTATAATTATCACAGACACTGAGGATATGTTTTATCAAATTATTTCGGCGGAGGATCAACTCTGCTATTTATTTTTGTTCCTTTAATGGAGCACCCACTCCATTGCAACGATTGATATTGCATTAAATTAAATTATTGACTGATTTTCCGATGCTTTTTTAACATGTAAATAAAATAATGTTTAGTTGAACTTTGTACACAAACGCAAGGAAAATATCCAGATTTCTTGGTTCCTCTCCTCGGCACTTGTGTCCTCCCGCCCGTTATACCTCGACGATCCTTTCTACCTGTCGACTGTTCCTCGCGCGCATTCCACGTTACCCCCACTGCTCGAAATTTTGTTCATCCTCGAGAAAAGTGAGGAGAGAGGACACGCGAAACAGTGAAATGCGTAAAGAGCTCTTGAAACGGCGATGGGCAACAACAGGAAGAGGCGAGATGCCATTTACAGTCGATTGTGTGAAAATCCTTTCCAATTACGTTTCGTAGAGCCAGGATTTAACAAAAATGGCGACGAATCAGAGCAAAAGACTTGAAAATTACGAATCACAGCGGACAAGTTGAAGGAAATTCATAAAAACATTAATTGGAAATTATCGGGAAATTATGGCAAACGGGAAGGACATCGGTATTTCGATATGCCGAAGAGGTCACTCGATGATCGCCCACGCCCTGTTAGCATCGAGACAACGAGATAGCGATGTCGGTAAAGGAGAATCGGCATGGGCGTATTCGTGTGTATATGGAGAAACATGGAAGCGTTGGATATCCTTCGGGATCCGCCGATGTGATGGCACACACAGCAACGAAGAAAAACCGGTATCACCCACGAGAATGCCTCATTCTTCGGGAGGCAAAGGTCCAGTGCGAGAGATGGAGATTGAGAGAGAGAGAGAGAGAAGTGCTGAGAAACGTGTAATATCATTCACACATCAACGCCAAAAGTTAGATCGAATGTCCCCACTGGATCCTCAAAATCGTGCATAAACATCACGTGGTAGATTGGGTCGAGAAACGGTGATCACGTATGCTGAAGATCAACGAGTTGAAGATAAAGCGAGTGGAGGATTGTTTTTCCTCGATCGATTACGATCTGGGACCGAAACATCAGCGCGAGTTGACCTTTGATGTATGGACTTTTGTTTAACGGGGTTTTTTTTTAAATATTTTTTCAGTCCCGTGGCAGCGCGTTTAACCACTGTCCTGCGGTGACTGGTCAACCGCAGATAGTCCTGCTTGCAGCGAAGGAGGAACGCGCTCGACTGCTAAGCGCGCGGTGGTAAATCGACGGCGAGTCGTGGAGTCGCCGGGACGAGGACGAGGAACGAAAAGGGGGGGATCTCCTTGATGCCGAGGAGTGCTTGCGATGTTGTGGCAGGAATAAGAGAGAGAGAGAGAAAGAGAGAAAGGCAGGAGGTGAGTAAACGAGCGAAGAAAACGAATGAAGAGAAGAGAGCGAAAGAGAAGTCAGAGCCTTCCTCGACGGGATTAGCGTCTACGTTCTATGACAAAATCGAACAAAAATTTGACTCCCGCCGAAGGCACCGTGTCTAGTTTTAAAAGCCTCCGGCTGAGGGCCGGCAGCGAACAGTTTTGTCGACTTTGACGTAAGATTGAAGACTCGGTGAATTGAAAATTAAACCGGGAACATGTAAAATGTTTCTCAAGATTCGAAAGATTTACTAGTGAAAAAAAAACCATAAAATTAAGTGGAAATTCGGTTGTTCCACTATCTAGGCTTGATCTTGCGACGCTTCACATATGATGTATCGTCCACCATTTGAGGTACCAAATGAACAATTTTTTGGGACTAGTTAGAACCCTTAAGGTGCACCGGTTTCCTGAAAAAACCTTGTTTTGAGTTCTTGCACTTTGATTAAAGTCCAAATTGTGATCAGGACAATGCTTGGAAAGTTTGAAATAGGCTAACAATTTCAAAACAGGCCTGCAACGCTGCAATAAATGGTCAAAAAAATGTGCCGCGTTCATCCTATGCAGAAAAGTGTCACGAAGGAAATGAGACGTCGTATAGTAAAATCCGTCGAGCGGTTTATTCTGAATCACGCGCAGAGTGTAAAACCCCAAAACTAGGTTTTTCAGGGAGCGAGTGCACCTTACGGGTTCTAACTAGTCCCAAAAAATAATTCATTTCGTACCGCAAATGGTGGACGATACATCATCTTTGTAGGCATTCTACAAAAATTATAAATTTTTATTAAAAATCACCGTTTTGACGCTAACTCGACCGCCTTAGCCTTCCATCAAAACCGAAAAGTTTCGTCTGGCTTTGTCAATTTTATGCACTGTTATAATTATAATTATATCTTCTAAGCATATCAACCCATGCAGAAATTTGTTGGGGTATCCCAGTTTCCAGTAAAATCCCGATCGAGATTTTTTAGGAATGCCCTTAAAGCTTAATCTAAAAATTCATATTTCGATTAAATCTCGATCAGCATACGTTGGGGCAACCCCGAAATAAGTATTCCTGTGCAAAAATTTGCTGGGATCTTCTAGCTTCCTGTAAAATCTCGATCGGAATTTCTTAGGGATATCCTAATAAGGGGAGCCCTTGCTGGATCCCTAGTTGGCTCCAAGATGATTTCTTATTATAACGCTAAAACCATATTTTTTATTTCATATTTTTTGTGCTTACATTAATTACGACTAATTATAAGCCACGGTTCAGTAAGTAATTTGGACAACATACGTTCACACAACGTTTTAGTCATTAATAAAGACAATATGTGTAGCTCACGTGCCTTCTTGAAAAGTGCCTTTTTCAATAAATATAATTTATTAAACGATCCTATATAGGATTCTTCAATAATCCACTATGGATCATTCAAGCATCAAATAAGATTCGCCCTGGACACACTCACGGATCCATTCGGGAGTCCTTGCTGGATTCCATTTTACAAACGTTTCATTCAGGTCATGGAATCTGGTCCGATCTCTAGGAGGATCCTGATTCGTGACTAGGATGAATTACGGCAATCCAGCTGGATCCCTACCACAATTACTGCACGGGAAGCTAATCAAAAATTGTAAATATGAAGAATTTTGCAAAATGTGTTTATTGGATACTTCTCATTGTAGCTATACTATAATATATCGCGCCTCGCTATTCCATTGCGAATTTTTAAAAACTCAGAGCCGGAAAATCAGAGCTCTTCATATTTGTGTAGTCTTTTTCGTCATTTAGTGCCAATGCATTCAGTGAAAATGCGTTTGGTACACGCTCCATAACCTCAATTCACAGCATAAGCTGCTAATATAAAAATGGCGGTCAGAGCGGCCATGCAATTGTGATCGTGCAGATGGCGCTGCCAGATAAAATACTGCGGGATAACTGAGTTCCGCAGATAGCTAATCACGCGATTGGAATCACGTTTCTTTCTGTTACAATTTTTTCATAATCTCATTCGGTATTACACTCGCGTTTGCTTTCTCTGTTGACCGAACTTCTTCTCGGTAAACTGTTTGCCTACGATCTCGTTTCGTAGATAACGGTTGCCCAAAGTTCGTGACGTGCATTCGAAGATGGAAATCCACGTTACAGTGATACATTCTAATATGGATGGGGATACTGAACTTTAATCAAGATGGCGTCAAAAAGGGAAATCGTACTGAATGTCGCTGACGATGACCCGAGAGGCAAGGTTTAAGGGTCATTTATAAACTGCTCAGGTATTAGTTTCTCGTCTCTTCAAGCCCTTTGTCAACCCCCTTTTCCCGTTAATCCCTGATTAATTCCAGTGTTGGTTTTTACGGATTTGACCGGCTAGTGCAGCCATCTCTGACAGAAATCGACGAACACAGGTATATGGAAGAATTGGGCGGTTCGTATCAGCAGTAAATTCAGAGAGTCTCATTCGGATGGGATAGAGTTTTGATACGTGCGCGGAGATGCTGCGGGCCTGATCAGGCCCCTGACTGTGCTCGAATATGCTCTGGCACTTGGATATGGTTACTTGACTGGAGTGAAAGCGAGAAAGAGAAGCGAAAAGAAAGGGAAATACGAGAGAGGCAGAGAAAGAGATAGAGAGACTCTGCCGAGCAGACACCGGTTTGCGGCTGGGATGTAGCCCCGCGGAGTTCTCCGACTCTTCTCTTTTATCTCCCGTTCGCTTTTATCGTATATACTCGTACCATCCACTCCTTCCCGGTTTTTCGTATACAACACACACATATATTTATTATATGCGGAATTCCTGTCTAAACCGATCATTCTTTAATCCTCATCCCTCCCGATCACTTAGTGATTTTTTATAGGGTTTGACCATTATTCCAGAGCAGTAGCGATTTTTTCCTTCTATTTTGCGAATAAGTAACCATATTCTGGTTTTAAATCTAACTATTAAAAAAATCAAAATTTACACTTAGTGCTATGAGCACCAGAACAGAAATTGGTTGAATCAACTAGATAGTTGGTTGGATCAGCTAGTTATTTAGTCGCCTTAGTTGTGGTAACCAATAATCTTTCACAAATGGGAAAGTTGGATATAGCGAAGGAAATATTTTGTGACTTTTAAGGGGCTATACCAGTGTAACCCATGAAAAATTAGGCGATTTTCGGGAATTTTTTTGAAAGAAAGTACTCGATAGAATGTTTGGAAGTTTTTTGGACATAATAAGGTATATTTTCAGCTATATTTTAAGATTTTTTTTTTACAAAAATATTTAAAAATAACGGAGCTATGTGCTGTTTTCGGAGGTGCCAAAAAAAAAGTTCCTCAACTGCTGACATGATTCCGGCCGAATGAGTAGCCGAAACAAAAAAATTCAAAAAGGTTATTAAAGTTGAAGGTATTTCCTATACAATGACCTACGATTTTTGAAAAATATCAAAAATTAACAAAATGGCGTAGTTCTGAAAAAAGTGTCGTTTTTTGGGGTAAAAAAATGGTCGTTTTTTTAATGCCAAATTGACAATTTTCAACCAATCAAAAAGATCGTAGGTCATTGTATAGTAAATATATTCAAGAATACTCAGTTTCAATTTGATCGGTCAATTTCTCGTTGAGTTATGATGTCAGCAATTTTGAAAAATGTCGTTTCGAGAAAAATGCGTTTAAAGTTTCAACTATCGATTTTTGCTAGATAAAATTATATTTACAGAATATTATATTTATCATAGGATATTTTTGAAAGTATAAACTACCGAACAAGCCAAACAAAAAAGAATCGATTTTTTGAAAGTGTCACACTGGTATAGCCCCTTAATGAATCATTTGAGCCTCTGAATTGTAACAAATAAAGATTTGGCAATAGTGAAGAAATCGGTACTTGAATGGAACATACCCTTTCTTTACGGTAAATAAATATACAGTTGGTTAAACCCAATGCTAAGTATTGACGTACACTACGACCTCGATTATCGAAACTGCGGCGGGACTGGCACCGCTTCACACTTGCTAAAATCGAAGGTGCGCAAATGTCGCCCATACGTCAATGCGCATCTCTATGAAGACTTATTTCATAGTATAGTACTATGAAAACTTATTTCATAGTATAGTACTATGAAAACTTATTTCATAGTATAGCATAGTAGTTTCATAGTATAATTTCATAGTTATAGTTGAGTGATCAGTATTTTATATTGATACGGATCAAGATTCAGGTATAGTACAAAGTTTTTAAGAAAAACTTCTAGCCAAAACATCCTTTCATATTAACGACATACAATCGCATTATGCTTGATTAATCGGCGATTCATGATTCATAGAATGTGTCTTCAACTTCGCAACGATAGTTATCAGAAGCTGTTGTTTATACTTAAACATGGCAGATGTAAGTGCGACATCATTACTGCCTCATTTAAAATAGCAATAACTCCAAAGTATTTGGAAATTTGAAAAAATCAATTTTTTCAATATCTAGACTGGAATACTGCATTAAATATAAAGTACAAAACCAAAATATCAAAAATATAAAATATGTAAATTATTGAAAATTGAAGCTGAAAATTATCTTATCAACTCGTGAATTTTGCAGGAAAGTTTAAACTAGTTCAAAGATCGGGAAGATTTTTCCGTTGATCTTTCAAATATGGGCAAGGACTTATGGTTATCACAATACCAAATTTGTTAGACCTTGTTACACTCTGGGGCAAAAATTGGGAAATTTCAAAACACACAATGACAGATGCTCGGAGCAGGTAAGAAACAGTGGATAGAATTGGATTGTCGGGGTTAAATGTGGACCGGTTTTGCCAGGAATCCTTCATACAAACACACACACGCATACATAAACATATATTATATACATATACATGTAATACGTTATGTATATAAAAGAGTATGTAGAGTTTGCAATACTGCGGCAAGAGGTCGTTCCTCGAGGTCCCTCTCAATCTTCCTTCTCACTCCAGCATCTCGCTCTTTTACGATCTTTCTCGTCCAGGTGTGTCCTCTCGTCATGCAGGTATGTATATTATAATAATACGAAGATACGCAATTGTACACTACGTAGGTGTGACATGCATAGTGCGGGGCAGATATGCGAAGAAATTGACGTCCAGAGAAGTCAACCCAAGAGACAAATGTTCCTTTTGCCATTCATTGACATTCATCAGAGACTCTTCTCAATTGTTCTCACTTTTGTTCATTCGATTCGTTTTTTAGGATATTGTCACACCTCTTAATTGCCATTAATTGCTCATTTTTTCTTCAATTTTCCATACATTATCTATGTGGATATGAGAATGATATTCGTGACACCTGAATCTCGTCCCAGTCGTGACTTTTAGTTTATATTGGGATCAGTATGCAAAATTTCATCCGCTATCTCTTCGAGTGTTCTATTTTCCATATCGTTCGATATCTCGCTGTATTTTCACTCTGTCGCATTTATCTCTTTGATTCCCTCGACTCATCTCATTTTCTATATCGTACTCATGCTTCCTCCTTCATCGTCTTTTTGGACTTTCTGACCCCATTTCCTTTGTCAAAGCACGATATTTCCGAATCAACATCGACGAGAGAGGAACCTGCGTACACATCGTGACTGCATTGGCCTTTTTTTTTGCTGGTTTTGTATATATGAAGAAGTCTTACTGTTATTTTTCATCTCCCGAGTCTGATCCTTCGCTATTTTATCGAAATTTTTCGAATTTTATGGAGCAGAATTTTGGGAATAATAATTTGAATTTTCAACTTTGTTTTTGAAAGTTTATTTGGGAATTATGAATGATGTTTTTTTTTTACTTTTAGAATAATAGTAGAATCAAGATGAGAATATTCAGCGATAGAAATTTCAAGCATCGAGTCTCCGGAAAATTAAAAAAAAATTGGGTATATTTATTTTGAAAAAGAAAGAATTGAGGTAGCAGGATGAAAATAGAAACAGGAAGAAATTCTCATACACTCTGCGTTACCTCCAATCATCTCAGACCCTTCTCGGCCCCTCGTTAGACTCGAGGAAGGCTTCGTTCTGAATTCTAGCGTAGAAAAGCTGCCCCAGCAACTTCGCTCTGTATTCTACAGAGACGTTGCAAACGCGGAAGGCAAAAGTCACTTCGAAACCGAGCGTAGAGTGGGAAGAGAGATTCTCCGGTTGAGAAACAACGACTTCGTTCAATGTTGATGGTTTTATCAGAAACAAATTGGGTCTCGAGTGCCCACTTTCGATTCACTCCGATGACAAATTATCGTCATATCGAAATTTCCCGTTGAATCAGGAGGGAATAAGTTGAAAGGACTATGAATATAGACTGTGGGAGCAATAGGAGCTTTTTTTTTTATCCCCCATTCATTTTTTTTTGTTTTTATTCAAGCGGTGTACTTCTTTGGGTCACACCCAGAAAAAAGATCTAGTACATTTAATAAAATCCTAGTCAAGCCAAATAATTTTTTTTAGTTGTGGGCCGGCCTAATACAACTCTATTCATGTCAATGAAATTTTTTTTTTTTAACGACCTACTAGGAAAATATATTGCGATCTAATAAATTTTTATTTAATATTGATAAATATTATTTCAAACTGAACAAATATGTATTGAAATGAAATAATTTTTTTTTAAATATTTACACAATATATATTTTTAAACATTTCAATCTGTGAATGTAGAGCTACGCATATGAAGTCTACAATTTCGTAGAGCTTCGTCTTTTCTTTAACAGAAGGGAAAAGAAAAAAGACCCTTTTTTATGGGAATCCTTTTCGGAGATTCGACCATCCTGCGTTTTGCCGCAATGTTCAATGTGTTAAATATCCATACTGAAAAATAAAGATATCAAATATAAACGAGCTTGGAAAGGATATAGGCGTCGAGAGGCAGGTTCGCTTGTGCGAGAGATAGCCACCTGGCGGATTTTTGGGGTACTGACAAATCTGCAGATATGATCGGATGAAATTACGGGTGAATAGGTATTTAGTAACAACGAATAGAATTTTTCTTCAACGCCTGTTTCTCGATGACAGGGAATTCAAATAAATAAATATAGTTGAAGTAAATATCGCCCGAAATTGGATGGAAAGAAAATTTTCTTTAAAGTAACCAAAAAATAATCAAATAAACGATTATAGTACCTACGACTAGATCTTTTTTCTGGGTGTACCGGAGAAAACATATTTTTGCAATTTTTTTTTTTTTTAGGAAATCGTAAATATACATTTGCACAAAAGTTTACCCTTTCAGAAAGTACCATATGAAGAACAGTCTGTAATTTATTTGTGTCAAACTATGCACTAATAATGAAAATAATAAACAAATAAAATTCAAATTTAAAAAAAAACCAATTTCGTCACTAAATTAATTTATCCCGTGATTGATAGGGGGAATTCTAAGAATATAAAATTAGAACAAAATGGCGTTGTTTAAGGTGAGTTTTATTTTTTGGGAAAAAATTGACATGTTTTATCCTTCAGATCGAAAGAAATTCTCGAAAAAAACAATCGAGCAGATATGAGATTTTTACATCGGGAAAAAGCTGAGAAAAATTCAAGAATTGTCGATGCGGTAGTTTTGGAATATTTTCGTTTAAACGTAATCAATGGGAGTCGACAAAACAGCCTGTAACTCTGTGGATTTCAATCTAATCAGATTCAAATTTTCAAGGAACATTCATAAGATGACACATTGTCAAAAAATATCGTTTGTGAAAAAGGAAATTCCCAACGACTAAGTAGAAGTCCCTTAAATTCTCGTGATCTTTGGTCGCCATTTCTGATGCTATTTCTCTGTATCGTTGATGTTAGTATTATTATTATTATTATTATTATTATTATTATTATTATTATTATTATTATTATTTTCTTTAATTTCAAATAGATGGCTCTCGTGATCTTTGTGTTTCTTTTCCGGTCATATTTCTTTTCTTCGCGAATCTTTTTTTTTTTTAATTTTACGTTCCTTTTGTTTATTTTTTCATTGCTCTCGAGCAAAGGAACCTCTCGCAAAGGGTCTCTGAAAAGAGCGATGCGTAACTCAGGTAGGCAAGCGAACGTGGAGGCGAACGAACGCGAGGGAGTAAAAAGGGGGAAGGGCATCAGGTAGCAGGGGTCGCTCTCTTCCTGAGGGAGAGCTTCTTCTTCTCTCTCATCTTTACTGCACTCTCGTTGTATTGGACTCTTTCGCTGCTCTCTTTTGTTGATGAGCAAAAGGCAAAGGTAACGCGAGGGCGTGGTCCTGTTATTCGAGGTTCCCTCTTCTTTCTCGTTTCGTTCGTTATTGTTTTTTTCTTCTCTTGCTCGAGCCCTTTGCCGATCTTTCGTCGCGCTTCGCGGTCGCTGCCCTCCTCCACGCTCACTTTTATCTCCCGTTTCTCTTTTTCTCTATCTCTTTATCCGCTTCGTTCTTTCACTCGCGGTTTTTGCCAATCGCCAACAGGCCTCCGTAATCATTGCCGAGATTACAGACCGATGATAGTTTTTCTCTTCATGAACTACGATTTTTCATAAAGCTCAGCAAATAATAGCAAAAAATATTCTAATATTAAGATATTCAACCCTCCGTGGTCACCAGGGGTCCAAACGACCCCAGTGCATTTTTTAGCCAAAATTTCAATCTGTTCTTGGCGACCAAGAGCACTGGCTCGTCATCTAAGGATGCTTCGGAGTTTCCTTAGTGAGCACAGCGTTAATAGAGAAATAATCGCGCCAACGGTTTCGCTGGAACATTCGAAATGAAAACATCGCGCGCGACCTGGGGTCAGTTTGACCACCAATGTGGCATTGTGCAATTTTCGTCGGAAATTTTGATTTTTTTTTTGCTTCCTCATAAAGGAAGCTTTGTTATGCCAATATGTTCAAAATGTCCTAAAACATCGAGAAATCATATTTAGAAAAAATGTCCGGATGAATGTGTGTGTGTGTGTGTGTGTGTGTGTGTGTGTATCCTGAGTTTCAGATGTAAATGATTAATAACTCGAAAACGCTTCGAGATATCAAGCTAAAATTTGGCACACTTGTCGAGCACGAATTGCTCTTCATTATGAAAAAAAATTTGCTTTAATTATAACGGGTGTTCAGATTTTATCGACTTTTTCCGTTTTTGCAAGAATGACGTAAACGCTCTAGCCTCTGCAATTTTCAAGATATTGCACTCAAACTTTGTACAGAATTAGTATAGCTATTAAGGTTGTTTGGTATTGAATTTGGCAAAAATCCATCGAGGGATTAAAAGTTTATGAAATTTTGAATTTTTTGAAAAATAGCCTAAACGCTCTAACTTGTGCAATTTTTCAGATATTGTACTGAAACTTTGCACAGCGGTAATATAGTTATTAAGGTTATTCGCTATTAAATTTGGCAAAAATCTGTCGAGGGATTAAAATTTTATGAAATTTTGATTTTTTTGCAAAATTTTTTTTTTTCTGTGTTCATCTGTTCATCTGATGTTCATTCTGTGAACATCAGCACACAAGGTAACTATACTATCTTGAAAGTCAACGTTTTTTTAAAATTTTTTATAAACTATTAAAATTTATTCCGAAACTCCAAAAATGAAAATTACGGAATTTTTACGACTTTTGGAGTCTTCGAATATATTTCAAATAACAGTCCTTTTCTCTAAGGACGCGCATTTTTTTACATTTTTATGTACAGAAATGGTGTAATAAATGAAGTATTTTTGGCATTTACGGTAAATGTCCCAATTATTGAACAGCTAAGGATCTGGGGATGGAATTCGGTGAGAAAAAAATCTAAAATCAAGAAAAAAACCATCGCTTTCATGTTCAAATGATACTTTGATATTTTTATTTTCGAAAAATCACCCTTTAAATTATTTTTAAATGATTTCAAATGAAAAAAAAAAAAAAACAATGTGAAGCATGCAAATGTGCCAATTATTGAACACTGGAAGTGCCTATGTCCCTAATATTGAACAGGCATGTCCCAGTTATTGAACACTTTCGAGATTGCTTTTTCCGTTCTGAAAATATTATTTTGCGTACAATATTAAGAAATAAAAGCAAAATCAAACACTTGAATAATCTTTTATTAATCATGTAAAAATACAAAAATATATATTTAGTCTCTTTTGACAGGTTTGTGGTTCATTCGCATTTGGTTTATTTTTGCTTTTCATCTCGAACTTTATTTTATTTCTCTTTTCAGCTTCCTCGTTTTTATGATCTGTTTTTGTTTGATTTTGTCGCAGCTTTCTTGTTTTTCGACTGAAATATCGGGGGCAAAAAATATTGAACATTATATTCGTATTTTTAGGTTACATTTAGGTTGTATTCTCTTTTTACTTTTCTTTTTATGTTTATTGCACGAAAATATAAATAAAAAATATATTTGACAATCTTAGAGTTATTATTAAAAGAATAAAGGTAAGTTTATTCAGGGACTTACAGTTTTTGTTTGAATAAACCCTATTCGCACGATCTGTCACACGTTAACTGTCTCGATGTTTTGATGGGTTTAATGACGCCATCTTGGATAATTCGAGTGTTCAATAATTGGGACATACTGCATTTTCTATGTCCCAATGATCGTCACCGTATTTTTTAACAAATAATTAATTTAAAAAATTTTTTAAATTGTTATTTGTAAGAAATTTTCTGAGGAACCTGAAACGCCTTTTCTTTTTGAGATGCGACAGTTTTTGAATTTTTTATGCCCTTACGCATGAAGCAGCGCGTCTTAGCAAAAACGATAAGCAGTTACCACGAGACGTCAAATCGGGTCACCGTTGCTGATTAAATAATTTTTTTCTCTATTAACTAAAGCTTTTTTTGCACAAGTGAGGTAACATTTCGATAGCTAAAAGTTCCATGTATGTAATGAAATTTTTATAAATAAGTAAATGCATGCAGGTGAATGAGAAATAATAAAAATACAAGATAGTGTTCAATAGTTGGGACCTGGTCAATAATTGGGACATTTACCTTATTGTGTTTTTTTTACTCCGAAATAAAGTTTCCTTAGCCCCTATTTAAATGTCCAAATAAATAACTTTTTTGAAAAGTGCCTATTTTTTCCTTAAAAGTGCCATATCTCGAGAGTGTTTTCTTAACATTTTATGAACAAAAGAAATAATTGCAAAAGTTATGATTTTTTTCGTAAAACTGGTTTTTTTCGCGTATTCACTCGTTCGTGATTTTTTTAACCATCTTAAAAACTAAAAAAAAAAAATATCAGGGTGCATCGCATATTGAGGATGATTGAAAGTATCACCCTGAATTTTTTGAAGTCATTTTGAATAACACTCTAGACATGGAAAGCGCTTAAAGATGATTGGGGTCACGATGACCCCATATGATCACCGTGTTCCGATTAGGATGTGTGACCACGGAGGGTTAATAGGTTCAAACATGGATTTGAAAATTTCAAAAAATCCGTTTTGTCCCCGAAGTCTCAAGTCAATCGGAGTTAAAGTCTGGAAGAGAGTGCAACTTTGATCGCTAGACCAACTTTGATCGCTTTTTTTTTAAATACTATTTTTGAAGTGGACACGATTTCTTAAAAACTAATGCCCCGATCTTGTTGAAATTTTACACACTTATTTACTTATAGTAGGATTGACTAATGATTCATCAAGGGTTTTTTTTTCGATTACAACTAATTTCACGAGGCTGTGATTGTACTGTTTTGCATACAACGATGCAAAAAATTCAAATTTCAATTTTTTAAAAATTCTTCCTTCAATCACAAGCAATGCGTATCCACTAACGGATAAAATTTGGTTTTTTCATTTCACATAAAGCCATCATGAGTCATCCTGACCACCACTTACACACTTTTTTTAGGGGTCTCTGGAAACCAGGTCCCACCGGCTAAATTTTTCAACATTTTCAATGGAGATTTTCTAAAATATCGTTAAAATATTGCTCTTTTTCAATATACTTGAAATTTTTAATAAAATAATTTATTTATTATATTTAGAAAAAAAATAGGGAAAATATGCTTTTATCAACGTTCGCAACCCATGTATTCCATCAAACCCCAAATTCCTAGCAAGCATCAGAAACAATATTATTGTTTTCAAAAATATTTCATATCCAATTTTGTATAATAATTAATTTAATAGATAAATATTTGTACTGTGCAAAATTCAATTAGCGATTTTTGTTTCATCATTTATTGGTAAGATTTATTTTTTTCAAAGTTATTTTATACATATTTATTACGGCGTTTTTTTCGACTTTTTTTATTTCTTTCACTCCCCACCCGAAATTTTGTTGCATATGTCTGAAAGAAAATTCCCTGAAAGTTACAGCCCTTAATATTAATTTTAAGTACTTTCCCTCCATGTGATAAGTTTTTCCATCTAAAAAACACGTAAATCAAAAATTTTTTTCTTCCAAATTTTACCACTCCGCGGTTTTTTATGCTATCGCATTGATTTTGGTCGCAATTTACGCAGAATTGAACCATCTTTGAAAGTGTCCTTAACAGCATAAGTGTAACTTACACTGGTGAGATGGTACGAGGTCACTAAAGTTGATTTTTACCCGGAATTCTCGTTTTTTCGCTGTTATCTCCGAAATGATTAACTTTACTGAAAAAATGAAAAGGAAAATTTTTCTGGCAATTTAATTTCCTATAAGAAAGGTTCTTTAGACCTTAGTGCTAAAATTAATATTTCTTGAGATATTGAACCTTAACTTATTTGTGACATGAAAATTTTTATGGATTATCGAACCAAAAGTTTCAAATTGTTGATATTTCATATCATGTAACCACTGGTGACATGATATGTGATATGGTGATATGATATGGAATATCAACAAATAAAAACTTTTGGTTCGATAAACTAAACAAATTTTATACCATAAATAAGTTAAGGTTCAATATCTCAAGAAATATTAATTTTAGCAGTTAGGTCTAGAAAACCTTTCTTGTAGGAAATTAAATTTCCAACAAAATTTCTGTTTATAATTTTTCTGTTAAGTTAATCATTTCGGAGATAACAGCAAAAAACCGAGAATTTTGGGTAAAAATCAACTTTAGGGACCCGCACCATCGCACCAGTGTAAGTTACACTTACGTTGTTCTGGACACTTTTAAAGATCGTTCAATTCTACGTAAATTGCGACTAAAATCAATGTGATGGCATAAAAAACCGGAGTGGTAAAATTTTGACGTGTATTAATATTAATAATAGTACTTAATGTTAATATTAAGGCTTGTAACTTTCAGGGAATTTTCCTTCGGACATATACAACAAAATTTCGGGTGAGGAGTGGAAGAAATAAAAAAAGTAAAAAGAAAAAATCGCCCTAATATTTATATCATTTATTTTGTGCATACGGACTTACGTAGACTAACTTAAAATTTATCAAAATCGAATACACTTTTTTACAGTGTTCCTTCTCTACAGATAAGTTTTCCATAATCTTTCGGCCATAATCTTTGCACGAAGGGCGAACATCTTGCGCCAAAGTATCCAAGTAATAAGAAAATAAATTCTCTCGTATCGGAGAATATCGAGAGTCTGCATATTGCACGGATTGGAGTGAGCGAAGGAGAAAAGTGCAAGGGATGTGTTATACACCCTCGCGCGAACGAGGGGAACGAGAAATCCGAAGGAACGATAAAAAATGTGCCTCCATCGTAATATCGAAGTACACGAGGCGGATGGAAGAGAAGATTATTGAACACCGATAATATCGAATCGCGAAACCCGGATATAATTTGCATCCAACGTAATTGAACGTCCGTCCGATGAAAATACGTATTATCATCGACACTGCTAATGGATACTAACCCTTAATGGTTGCGAAGATCTCCAAGATGTTAACGTTATCGATCAACGCATATAATTATCGTACAGCTGATGTTTTTTTCCATTGGCTAATGAATCATTATTCAAAAAATCCATGCCTGAAATATCTCGCAAATTTGATAAGATAATGTTGTCTTTCCTTCTGCATTTCTCGACTTTTTTAAAATTTCAAATGCTACGTCTGTTTAGAGTTATCCGCTGATCAGTATATGCAATTGATAAAATTTTGAATTTCCATGAGAATATAATGAAATGGCGAAAAATCAAACAAAATCACCGGAAGTCGTAACAATCGAAACTTTACGGCATTATCTTCAATTGGGATTAGCTTTCTAGATCTGGTCCAAGACGTGGAAAGAAAAAAAAAATCGAGTACCCTCATCAAGGACGACCCAAAATTTAACCTTCCGTAGTCACACTGGGTCAAAACGACCCCACGAATACTTTTCATTTTTCGTCTTTATTTTTTGAATATATAGTTAAATATTAGTTGAATATATAATTTGAACTTTTTTTTTAATATACCAGGTGTGTAAGTATGAAACCGGAATTTTTGTACAGAAAAAACACGTTTATTGTAATATGATACAAAGTAACTTATTCAAAGTATTGTCCGTCGCTATCTATACATTTTTGCCATCTTTCTGGCAATTTGTGGATTCCGCGCCAAAAGAACTGTTGCTCTTTTGAGGCAAACCAGTCATCGAGCCATTTTCGTACATCTTCGTAAGAAGTAAAGCGCTGCTCAGCAAGTGCGTGTCCCATCGATGCAAACAAGTAGTAATCGGATGGGGCAAGGTCTGGTGAGTAAGGCGCGTGCTGAAGAATCTCCCAACGGAACGACTCTATCGTTTTCTGGACCTGTTTTGCTTTGTGTGCTGGTGCATTGTCATGCAGCAAAATCACCTTGTGTTGTCTTTGTTGGTATTCTGGTCGTTTTTCACGCAAAACTCGATCCAAATCGGTCATTTGTTGTCGGTAGCGTTGAGTATTGACAGTTTCCCCAAGTTTCAGCAGCTCGTAGTAGATTACGCCCTTCTGATCCCACCAAACACGTTCTTCGTTCCTCACGTCAAAATCGCCACTTTTGAACCGTTTAAACCACTCGAAACACTGTGTTTTACCGAGAGCATGCTCACCAAACGCCTCCAGAAGCATTCGATGCGATTCGGCTGCGGTTTTCTTCAGATGAAAGCAGAAAAGTAGGGCTGTCCGCAAATCGTAATTTGTTGGCACAAAACTCGACATGTTTATCTCTAATAAACTAATGCTACTGAATGAAACTCGTGTTATTGTGAGTTGGAAATCTTTGTCGGATATCAATACAATAACAAGACACCGCTGACGTGATGTGTCGGTAACTGCATCGACATCTAGCGCCACCTATGGGCAAATTCCGGTTTCATACTTACACACCTGGTATAGTCATTTGATTTTTTATAAACAATTTTTTATGCATCAACTAGAGGGTTTGAAGAATGTTCTGTCATTTTTTGAGATTTTTTCGACCGATAATTTGGTCACACTACTTGTTCAAAGATGGACAAGGTCAAATCGACCCCAGATAAGTGTGACCACGGAGGGTTAAAGAAGATACATCCCCCAAACGACTGCTTGATCCGAGCAACTGTACGAAGGTTCAGAAAGATTTAAATTACGCCGCGTTATATTCAGTATTGAGTCAAAATGCTCATTGTTTTTGTTTGTAATAAAAAACACGTTCAAACAGTAATCAATACAAGTACAAGGATTTTATGATAAGTTCTTCAGAGACCTTTCTGAGTCGTCACAGTTTTTAATCTCAAGCCAAAACCAATACTAACTTTCGCTGGACACACCTTAAAGTAATTCCAAGTTGGTCACGCTGGGTCAATTTGACCCGACCGACTTTTTGGATGGTTGTCAAAAAAAAGTACCTATCCGATTGACTTAAAACAAATATAGGAATTATCTATGAATATTTTAGTATACGAAGAGTTCTTTTTTAACCGGGCCACTTTTTTTTCGCCCTCTCCAATTTTTTTCAAAATCTGCCAGTTTGAAATATTAGTCAAAAGGAACGCTTGTGATTTTTATTAGATTTTCTTAGGCGTCCGTTCAAGATTTTCAATTTTTCATTACGAACACTGTATCTCAAAAAATATTCATCCAACAAAAAAAAAACATAAGATGCATTGAGAAAATTCAAATTTGGCAACAAAATGAGAATAAATTTTTTTTAAACGTAATAACACACTTTCGATTTCGGTACAAATTTTACAGGATGTCTGTCATTGGGTAAAGAGTCTGCAAAAAAATTTTCAGAATGGCACCTGCAATGGTTACGATGAAATTGTTTTCGCAGACTCTTTACCCAATGACAGATATCCTGTAAAATTTGTACCGAAATTGAAAGTGTGTTATTAGGTTAAAAAAAAAATCGATTCTCATTTTTTTGCCAAATTTCCATTTTCTCAATGCAGACAAATTATGATTTCAATTTTTTTTTCGATAAAGTGGAAAAAATAAATAAGTTTTTATTCTTATGTTTTTTTTTGTTTGATGAATATTTTTTGAGATAGTGTTGAGATAGTGTGTAATGAAAAATTGAAAATTCTGAACGGGCGCCTAAAAAAATTTTTAAAAAATCACAGACGTTCCTTTTGACTAATATTTCAAACTGGCAGATTTTGAAAAAAATTGGAGAGGGTGAAAAAAAGTGGCCCGGATGAAAAAGAACTCCTCATATGAAACAATTGTTTTTTTTTCGAATATTTACATGAAAAAAAAATCAGGAAAAAAACTTTTAAATATCCGGTTTTTTACTCAAAAAATTATAACTCTTTCAGTTTCAAAGATTTTTTGGAAAATTTTCTATACGATGCTCTCAATGTATGCTACTTTAAGAAAAAAATACTTCAAATGCATGCGTTCCAAAAAGGTATTTATTCCGCTATAGATACTTCAAACTTCCACCAGAGGGCCAGGAAAAACCCACGAGGGTCCGGATAGGATAATTACAGATATTTGAGCTCAAAGTGAGAGCTAGGTCAATTTGACTCGCGGTGGCCAGCGAGGGCTAATTCCATTAAGGAGGTTCATCTGGTACCGAGTGAGTCAAAAGAAAAATGTCAATGCTTAACCTCAAAATAAGCGGTGACTAGCGTAGTCATTGACAATGCTTAACCTCAAAATAATCAGCATTTTCGAGACTAATTAATTTATTATGAATCTCACAAGTACCTAATCGATTTTATGAAACTAAAAATGTTCCTTAGATACTTTTTCATTAATTCCTAAATTTTCTCCAAAATCTGTATTGTAATGATTGTGCATTTAATATTTATAGACGGTATCCCATAAGAGCCCATGTTATTTAGGATTTACATTTTTATTTATTTCTCACGAACAACGTACCCTCAGGTCTTGAAATTTTAACAGATGACTTTTTAGATATTAATAACTATATTCTGATTTTTTTAACAACATCTGTATTGTAAATCGTGTACCAGATGAACCTCCTTAAATCGAAGCTTTAGAAAATTATTTTCAAACATCGCAATTTTATTTTCTACGATCAAAAGGCCTTCGCAGCCGAAAATGTTGTTAAAATACGTCGTCTCTCTCGTCTGCACTCATTATACTTGTAGAATATTTATTTAGAAGCGAATTGCAAAAACGCCTTTTTGCAACATTTACAACTACTGAGATCCCTTAGAAGTTCCTTATGATTTTTCTCAATTATTAATTGGATTTCGTTACAAATTGCACAGCTTTAAATAATTGAAGGAGTTTATCATCAAAACGTACGATCACGGCAACCTCGTGGTTAGCATCCCGAAGTACGATTCGATTATACAATTTTTTACTGTTTTATAGGAACATTCCCGAGGTAAGTAAACACTTTTTTACCGTAATATATTCGCTCAGCGGGAGAACAAAAATCTTGTTGAATCATCTCGGAAGATGAAGAGATCCTTGCGCGGATTATATACGAATGTGCGAAGGAGCACGCTTTTTTACCGCTTGGTTCACTTCTTTCTAATTTTTTTGTCTTCGGGAACTGCAATTTTATTCATTACGAGGCTTCGAATAGAGGGAGCGAAGGAGAGAAAAAGAGAGGTTATTGCTTGTTTTTTATTGCAAAAACGAACAAAATCGACACTCAAGCCCTTCTCCTTTGGTACAGTAAAGTAAACTATCCTCTCACAGATTCCACACAGAGGCGTTCCTCTGATTCTATGTTACATTCTCTCGGGGATCGTCCTCCGCGTCGTCGTCGTCGTCGTCTTCGTCGTCGTCGCGCGCCACGGACCGACAACCGGTTACCGGTTATTTTTTTCTCTCCCGGCAACTCCTGGTAGTATCCACAGTTGTTGCAAGCCCCCCTGAAGGTGTTCCTCGTTGGGGGATAAGGGAAAATTTATTTCCCCCGAAAGCCTCGCGCGCGCAGCACTTTTTCAGGAGGAAGAAGCAGAGAGGCAAAACGGCTTTGCAAAGGTGCAATATGGCGTCATTATATGTAGGGGAGAATGGGGTATCACCGGCTACCTGGAGGCAATCTCCAGCCTCTCGCTTGAAATATGAATTTTTCGCAAAGAAATCTTGAATTAATAAAAACCTCGACCGATAAAATTGTTAATTAGAATATAATGATCAGCGATTCTAACGTCAGCAAAAGATTCGATATTTTCGGATATTTTGTAGTTAAATAAGGGTCATTCCATGTCAAATCGACCAATAGGAATCGACTCCTCTCAATTTCGATGAATTTTGGTTAGAAGTTTTCTTTTATCATAAAACGAAGTTCTACCAAAGTAAAAAAATTAAGAAATATTTTTTCGAAAGTTATGCAAAATTCAACATTTCACCATTTTTTTAATTTTTCAAGGTTTTGTTTTTTTATATCTCGAAAATTATTATAGTCACGAATTCGTTCTGGATTCGTCGTAAAGAGTATACTTGGGGCTATACGAAAAAAAAATATTCCGAAATTTTTTTTTTCAATTGATGATTTTGAAGAATTTTGAATTTTTAACAATCGTGAACATTCACGATCAACATTAAATTTTTGGTTCAATTTTTTTTATATGATACCTTGCACTGGTCTTAAAAGATCCTGAAATTTTCAGAATTGCCTTTTTTTCTCAAAATTATGCACTTTTGAATTTTGATAAAAATATTACTTTTTTTTAGCTTCAAGTTAAGTAAAGTTGAGCAATCATGTAATTTTGTAATTGTTAGCAGTAAAAATTTCAATTCATCACATAAGAATGTAAAAACAGAAACATAATTGAATTTGCGTTTTTATGTATGTGGTAAAGCGCTTTAAGCGTAAACTTAATATACATTATATTACGTAAATCGTTTTTTTTTTTCAATCCTTTTCCTGATGTTGATGCCTTATTTTTTCCAGATTGAAAAAGAAATGATGCATCAACATCAGGAAAAGGAAAAAAACGATTTACGTAATAAAATGTATATTAAGTTTACGCTTAAAACGCTTTACCGAATAATAAAAACCCAAATTCAATTATGTTTCTGTTTTTAAATTTTTATGTCAATCGTTAAAATTTTCACTGCACAAAATTCAAAAATTCATATTTTTGAAAAAAAAACGTAATTCTGACAACTTCTGGATCTTTCAAGATCAGTACAAGGTTTACATTCAAAAAATTGAACCAAAAATTTAATGTTGATCGTGGATTTTCACGATTTTAAAAAATTCAGAATTCTCCTAATTCATCATTTTTCAAAATTTTTTTTCACAATATTTTTTTTTCGTAGTCCCAAATATACGCTTTAATACGAACCCAGAACAATTTTCGTAACTATAATAGTTTTCTAGATATTTAAAAAATAAACTTAAAAAATTGAAAAAATGGTGAAATTTTGAGTTTTGCATAACTTTAGAAAAAAAAATTCAATTTTTTTCCTTTGGTAGTACTTCGTTTTATGATAAGAAAAACTTTTGACCAAATTTCATCGAAATTAAAAGGGGTCGATTCCAATTATTGGTCGATTTGACATGGAATGGCCCACATGTTTTTATCGACCTTATTTATTCGTGATACTATTCACAAGGCTTCTTTTATGAGGAAGCCAAAATTGCGGGAGCTACTCCACTCATAGAGGAGATTTTACAAATGAATGAATTCCATACGGAAGCAATTTGTAAAATTTGAATTTGTAAAATTTGAATTTTTTGTCGTCCTGTCACTAAGTATGTCGTGTTACCCCATAACCCCCTTATATCCATGAGAGGGAAGATACATTGACTGCTATAAAACGAAAGGTCGTAACTCGCATTATTAGACATTCAAGCAGTGTGAGTTAAAACCTTTTGATCAGTATGTGGTTATATACGTATATATTAGGGTGATAGTTATTTGAGCTTTGGCGAAAAAAGTTCGACGCCACCCCAAAAACATAATCAAGGTGTATCAAAAAAATCTGTGTAAACTTTGGAGGCGCTCGGAAAATTGGAACACGCGCCAACGAGCGATTGAAATTTTAAACGTAAAATACATGTATTTATCCCACGCATCAATGATTTTTTTTTTCGACGATAATATTAATGAGGAAAATTTGAAACTTGGTACACTTATTGTGCATAGTATGGTGTACAAAACCAAATTTGTTCAATTTTTTTCATTCATAATTATGTTGATGACAAGCTCTGTAGCGATGCCCAAAAAACGAAATATGGGGATCTCTACAGAGCTTGTCATTAACAAAATTATGGGTTAAAAAAATTGAAATTTTTTTGGTTTTGTACACCATACTATGCACAATTTATGTACCAAGTTTCAAATCTTTCTCATTAATATTATACTCCGAGCGATTGAAATTTCAAATGTAAAATACATGTATTTATCCCACGCATCAATGATTTTTTTTCTGACTATAATATTAATGGCAAAAATGTGAATCTTGGTACACTTATTGTGCATAGTATGGTGTACAAAACCAAATTTTTTCAATTTTTTTCATTTATAATTTTGTTAATGACAAGCTCTGTAGGGATGCCCAAAAAACATTTAAAATTTCAATCGCCCGGTGGCGCGTTTTCCAATTTTCCGAGCACCTCCAAACTTTACACAGATTTTTTTTGATACACCTTGATTATGTTTTTGGGGTGGCACCGAACTTATTTCGCCAAAGCCTAAATAACTGTCACCCTAGTATATATTTATATCTTTCACCTCTTTCTCTCTATACGTCGCTCCCTCTTGTATATTATCCTCGGGACACTATTCAGGCGTGCCGAGAACCTTGCACGCGCGTATATAACCCGGATTATTAATTACACGGAGGGGTTCAACACCGTTGGACCGGGACACTTTGGAGTTACATGTAACCGGGTAGGGAGGGAAACGGTGAACTTGAACTCTCGGGCTACCGATATTCAGCGAAATTCCGCGAATTCTCACTTCTCACTGCCGAACTAACACTTCCATGGCTTTGAAACTCGAAATTTGTGCTGCGCCATCTCGACGAAAGTTTGGAATTTAATCAACCGAGTTCGGACCTTAGTATTAAGGAGGCATTCTGGTCTAGAATTTTGAAAAAATTATTATTTTTTGCATATTCTTAAAGATTAGACCTTTAAGAATATCCTCGAAAGTGAATTTTGTATACCCGGAGTTATAATACGGAGTTATAGCTATTTTAGTGACGCAGCAACCACGCCCGTCACGTTGAAGCAAATCGGACTATCTCCAAACTACTTTTCTCAATACGGTTGACATGATATCTCAAGTTCTACTCAATCGATTTATTTCAAATTTTTGAGCAATCTTCAATGTACACTCCACTCCCGCAATAGAGGCGGCTGTGGGCGGTTAGGGGAGTATTTTCCGTGGAGACCCCCGATACTGACGCTATTTCATTAAGGAGGTTCATCTGGTACCGCCTGAGTCAAAAGAAAAATGTCAATGCTTAACCTCAAAATAAGCGGTGACTAGCGTAGTCATTGACAATGCTTAACCTCAAAATGATCAGCATTTTCGAGACTAATTAATTTATTATGAATCTCACAAGTACCTAATCGATTTTATGAAGCTCTAAAAATGTTCCTTAGATACTTTTTCATTAATTCTTAAATTTTCGTCAAAATCTGTATAGTAATGATTGTGCATTTAATATTTATAGACGGTGGCCCATAAGAGCCCATGTTATTTAGGATTTACATTTTTATTTATTTCTCACGAACAACGTACCCTCAGGTCTTGAAATTTTAACAGATGACTTTTTAGATATTAATGACTATATTCTGATTTTATCAACATCTGTATTGTAAATCGTGTACCAGATGAACCTCCTTAAGCTAGCGTGCGGCATTATTGAGGGAGAAGAATATGAAATCCGAGGTGAGCCAGTAGCGCGGATACCGCTCAAGCGAGAATGAGGGGAAGCTGCTCTAATGAGGGCGGCTCTATTACGGGGGCAGCCTGTAAAACTGTCTATCGCCCCTATCACTTTTGTATCAAATTTATTCTTTTTACCATTGTAACAAAATTAGAAACTATGAAAAAAAGAGAAGCAAAACGCCTTTTAATTAAGAATTTTGTATTAAAAGTTTGTATCGGACTACCAGAAAATTTGCAATCGTGTAAACCAGCACACCCCTATTTTTACCCCCAACTTTTTTACCGCAGCGTATAACTTACTTAATTATGTTTCCTCGAAAATTGTTTTGTTTATTGTCAAAATATTAATAATGATATTGTAAAAAAGAACGGTAAAAATTTTTTTTTTATCGAGCTCGACAAAACGCTCAAAATGCATGTCTGTAAATCAGAATACCGCCTTAAGACCAGAATGGAAATAGTAAAAGTAGAACCAAAAGCAGGAATTTCCCAATATGAGGTTTACCAGAGAATATTCGATTTTAGGGTTAATTGGATTCTATTTTGGCCCCGCAAACGATTGCTATTCGATAAAAAAAAACAAATGGCGCAAGATTTGCCGTGGTGGCAGTCACAATATGCCATCATGGAATTCTCAGTCTATGCCAGGGAGGCAAAGACATTTCAAATAAACGTTTTCCCTCGAGACCAAGTATGCATGTGCATCGGAGAAACTATGCAAAAAAGTGCGAGAGCTCGCACGAGCGTTGAGCAATAAAGCGAGGTGAACGAAGACGGACTTGATGGGGTGTGTATAAGGAAAAATAAATTCCACGGAGCAAAAGAAGAAACGCAGGGTCTGAGAGAAGGAGTGTGTATGAAAGAAAGGGAGAGAGAGAGAGAGAGAGTGAGAGAAAAGGATAGTGAAGATGCAACCAAGACCGAGTAGGGAACGATTTCACATATGGGTGATTCTCCCGAAATACTCATTTTCCCAGTAACCTAGTTGATTTTCAATAACCCCTCTAAAATCTTAGATTTTCTTATCAGAATATGTTAGATCATAATGTTTTGAGACAGGGTTTCAGAACAGATTTTTAAAAAAATAATATCAATCGTTTTTTTCTCGTGCAAAAAAAAAGAATGAGTAGCTAATATATAAAAATCTCGTGTCACGGTGTTTGTGGTCGCACTCCTCTGAAACGGCTCGACCGATTTTTATGAAATTTTTTATGTATATTTGGTAGGTATGAGAATAGGCCGTAAAATATATTTCATACCGTTAAATGATTAGGGCGTCCCTATACACAACATTTTTTTGTATTATGGCAGAACAACGTTTGCCGGATTATCATGGCAACGGTTACCATAACAACAGTTACCATGGCAACAGTTACTATGGCAACGATTACCATAGCAACGGTAACCATAGTAACGGTTACCATGGCAACGGTTACTATAGCAACGGTTACCATGGCAACAGTTACCATAGCAACGGTTATGATAGCAACGGTTACCATAGCAACGGTTACTATGGCAAAGGTTAACATGGCAACGGTTACCATCGCAACGGTTACCATTACAACTGTTGTTTAGCGTGGGTAGGTGTGGGTGGTGGTGAGTGCGAATTACTGTAGGGGTGGGTTTAGGTACTGTTGTTGTTACATGGGTGGGTGTGGATGATGGTTTGGGCACCGTGAGTGGTTGTGAGGGTGAGGATGGGTGTCAGTTGTTACATCAATGTGTTGTTTAGCTTGGGTGGGATGGGGATGAGTCGTTACATAGGTGAGTGTGGGTGTTATAATATTACATACAATCAATAGACTATAATTTTGAATTTATATTTATAACTAGCTGACCCGGAAAACGCTTTGCCATATACATTATTCCCTATTCTATTCTAGAAATAATTTATATGGCAGAACAACGTTTGCCGGGTCAGCTAGTAAACTAATAAAACACGTTACAGCAAAAGGTTTGCATCGTTTCTCTGCCTTCGCATTCACTACTCTCGCACTACAATTTCTTCAAAGTACGATAAATCCCGCAAAGTAGACAGACGAGCTTGTCCAAGTAATAATGATGTTTAAATATTTTAAACTAAGGACATCGACACATTTAGAGGTCGAAATGATTATTAAAAAA
This sequence comes from Alloplasta piceator, assembly GCA_946863875.1. NCBI lineage: Eukaryota > Metazoa > Arthropoda > Insecta > Hymenoptera > Ichneumonidae > Alloplasta > Alloplasta piceator. The sequence goes on from OX333072.1 coordinate 28,300,103, forward strand.
TAAAAAAAATGCTGCCCTCTAAAATGAGTATTTCGGGTGAATCACCCATATATCGCCTGCTAACAAGAAAAAGGTCCTATCCGAGATCGCTTTGTAATTGCTATATTCAGCGGCTCTCGCCCTTTTGAAATATCATGGAAGAATCGACAGTTGTACGGGCAACAAGTTGGTAAATAATTGTTAGCAAAGTTCCGATATCTTTGAATTTTTATCGCAGGAAAAAGTAACAAAACACTCCTTAAAATTTACAAAGAAAACCGAAGCAAACGGAACAAGCAATTATAAGTTGCATGGATGAACGAACACTGTAAAATACAACCAATATTAATATCCCCATGTACATATGAGTAATTCTAGGAAGTTAAACTTTGATTTCATGAAAAACAGTCCAGTTATTTTTCATGCGCCATGTATATCATTTTTCATAATTAGCGGTTAATTTTGGAGCTATGTTTAAACGATTTTCAAAATTATAAAGAAGTCTTTCAATGTTTATTTTTTTTTAATGGCAACGTCGCTAACAGACTAAGAAAATGCCGTTGGATTAGTTTCTGTTTATCTTTTAACAATATTAAGAAAATTCGGAAATTTTTTTAAAAATAGGATTAAAAGAGCTTATTCGCTGGGAAATCGCCGGGCGATACCAAAAGCTTAGTAATTTCCCGAAATTCTGAAGTTTTGTTGACCGAGAATTACAAATCCGTTAAACAAAATCTTGCCTTTTTCACAAAAATTTGAGTACTTTTTTTTAACTGGAAGACCGTCTCCTGCAAAGCCTTCCAAAATTAAAAAGGTCCGATACTGTTTAAATTACGATGTTGCAGTTTGCATCGTTGCAATGCAACGAAAATAAATATTTTCAATTCATTTTTAGTGAGTTTTACGTTTAGCGTGTGCATTCATAATTTCAAAACCTTACTGAACATCTTAAAATACATTTTAACGATCACTTCAAAAATCACTTAGGAAGAATTAATTTCATTTATAAATAAATAATTGCCGTTGCATTACAACGATGCAAACTTCAGCATCATTTTAATTGATCTGGACGCTGTTTATTAGCGAAAATATATTGGCTCGAATAATCAGGAAAACTGTGAGAACGTTTCTTTTCTGTACACCCAGAAAAAAGATCTAGTCGTAGGTACTATAATCGTTTATTTGATTATTTTTTGGTTACTTTAAAGAACATTTTCTTTCCATCCAATTTTGGGCGATATTTACTTCTACTATATTTATTTGTTTGAATTCCCTGTCGTCGAGAAACAGGCGTTGAAGAAAAATTCTATTCGTTGTTACTAAATACCTATTCACCCATAATCCCATCTGATCATATCTGCAGATTTGTCAGTACCCCAAAAATCCGCCAGGTGGCTACCTCTCGCACAAGCGAACCTGCCTCTCGACGCCTATATATCCTTTCCAAGCTCGTCTATGTTTGATATCCTTATTTTTCAGTATGGATATTTAATACATTGGACATTGCGGCAAAACGCAAGATGGTCGAATCCCCGAAAAGGATTCCCCTATAAAGGGTCTTTTTTCTTTTCCCTTCTGTTAAAGAAAAGACGAAGCTTTACGAAATTGTAGACATCATATGTGTAGCTATATACATTCAAAGATGGAAATGTTTAAAAATATATATTGTGTAAATATACAAAAAAAAATTATTTCATTTTAATACATATTTGTTCAATTTGAAATAATATTTATCAATATTAAATAAAAATTTATTAAATCGCAATATATTTTCCTAGTGGTCATTAAAAAAAAAAAAAAATTCGTTGACATGAATAGAGTTGTATTAGGCCGGCCTACAACTAAAAAAAAATTATTTGACTTGACTAGGGTTTAATTTAATGTACTAGATCTTTTTTCTGGGTGCACCAAAAGAACATTTCCTGCAGAGCATTTAAAAATCAAAAAACAAAAAGGGCAAAGGACAAAAAGATCTGAAATGCTCCATACATACGTATATTATGTAGAATATAAACTCTCAGTATATTCTGACACATTCCAATCTAGTTTCACAAAACGAGCAACATTCACGGTGTTGCCCAGGCGCAAGCGCTCGATGGTCGTCCACCTGTCGTAGATAACACAGGTATACGCGATGTACATTCGTGCACTGTAATACGAAACTACGGATAGCAATGTGTACACATGTGTATAAATATTTTGCAGTAAAATGAGCGCACCATGCAGCACCCTTCCCTCTGGCGTGGCATTAGCATAGCTCGCATATATTACGACAGGTAATTGCCGCGGGCCTCTATCCGCGAGGATTACAAGATTAATCGTCGCACCGTTGCACCAGCGATATACATCACCTTCAGTATGGGTATCATGCACTGTAACAAAGTGGACTGCGTCCTAAAGGGCTTAAAAAACGATGAACTGAAATTGTGCTTCGATAGTTCACAAATGGACGGTTCATTAATGAGTCAGCGAATAATCTACATGATGTACATTAACCGAATTATTTGCTGAACAATTTTTCTAATAGTGGCTAACAAACATGCTTAGCCAACATGATTAACTAACATGAGCGTTAAGGCATCGTAAAAATGCAACGAAATTATAGGGGTTTTATAAATTCATTTTATCGCCCTTAAGGATTTTTTTCAAACTAAAAAAATCATTTGAACTCTTTTTAGAATTTTCATTAAATATTTGAGCCCTTAAGGGGAGGTTACCGTCGGGAGGCATGAAAAATACTTTAACTTTGGGATTTTTTTAAATATAAAATAAATACTTTTCGAAACGGGTTTGAACGTATTTTGTTCTTCTATCAATGGAGAGTCAATTCAAATTTTATTTATTTTAAAAAAATCATAATGGTGGCTCCAGCTCCCTTAAGGCTGTATTCTGATATAGAAATATACATTTTCAGCGTTCTGTCGAGCTCGATAAAAAAAATGTTTTACTATTCTTTTTTTGACAACATATTTATTAATATTTTGAAAATGAACAAAAAAATTTTCGAGAAAAAAAAATTAAAATTAAATAGGTTATAACTGGCAAAGTTAGGGCTAAAAAAAGGCGTGTCCTGGCTGACACAATTGCAACTCTTCTAGTCATCCGATACAAAATTTAAAAAAAATTCTTAATTACTAAGAATATATAACCCCTACCTCAAAGAAAACGGAAAAAAATCGCAAAATGATGGATGTCTGAACAAAAAAAGGCGTAATTCGATTCTTTTTCATAGTTTTTATTTTTTTTACAATACAAAAAAAAATTTTGATACCAAAGTGGTGGGGGCGATAAAGAGTTATACATTGAAGATTGGTAAAAAATTTGAAGTAAATCGGTTGAGTAGAACTTGAAACAGTATTTATATTTTTTACTGTGCTATGACGATGTGAACAGTGAATTGAAAATACAAAAAAAAATACATGCATATTCCCCATTATTGGAATTTAAAAATTTCCCTTTGGGGACATATTTTTAAAGGTCTGAACTTTAAGAATATGCAAAAAAATGATATTTTCAAACTTCTAGACCAGAATACTCCCTTAAAGTTACGCTCCGACGTGAAGGACGTAGTTGCTGAATCACTAAAATAGCTAAAACTCCGTAAGTTATTAGAATTAAAAACTTTCCGTTTGAGGATATATTCCCAAAGGTCTAAACTTTAAAAATATGAAAAAATATTGATTTTTTGAAAATTCTAGACCGGAATACCGCCTTAAATGCGTAAGAAAAGCTTGCACAATACTGAAAATGAAAATCTTGTTTCGTTGCGGTTGGACTATGACAACTCCAACGTCATTGAGGAGGCATATTATTCGGTAGAGTTATTCTCGTGAGATCGTTTCCTGAGGGGAGTGTTTTTCATACTTATTAATGCCATCAGTGGAGATTGTTGAAAAATGGTAGAAATTTATCAGGAGGACTATATAATATGTCCTGTTGACTGTGGAGCTGTTTGATGGTAGAGTGGTCATCGGTAGAGATGCAAATTTATCATACTGCCTTACTGTTTGTGTTGTGATTTGAAACATCAGCAAATATCGACTCGAAAACCTGTTTGGGAGTTTACTTCTTAAAATTCAGCCTCCAAAGAATCACTTGCTCGAATACTCTTGTGACTCGCTCGATCCCTGGAAAATCTTTGGAACTTTGTAGATTTTTAGGGTTGACGAATCTTTCTGCTGACTTTCGACAAGAAAAATTCATCTAGCCCATAATTCAGCATGTATAGATCCTTTCAGCGGATCTATATGCAAATACTTTTACATCAATGAAGACGGCACATTGATAAAGGATCCTGAGGGAACTCCGTAGAAAATAAAATTCCAACTATTATGGTAGAAGGGTAGATCGAATAAGAGCAGGTTATATTTATGCTAGGTTTTCGAGAAGGTGGTCGATGCACTTGCACCTCCATTCTGCCTTGGTCTATGTTCGCGTACTGATAAAGGCCAGTCGGTGAAGACGCTCAGGGGATCATTCGCCCTCTCTCTTTCTCTCCCGTATATTCGAAGGACGACCGGAAAGTGGGGTTTCCACTTGCCTGTGAGTTACAACTACTGGTAGTATTACATACGTCCGGCTTCTACCAAACGACTCGAATATATACATGTGTACAGGGTGTCCCGGAATACCCGGACCTCCGGGAATTGGCAGATTCGGGGTGATGTCCCGAAGATATCAAGTTGATATCAAGTTGATACCAAGTTGATATCAAATTGATATAAAGTTGACATCAAATTGACATCAAGTTGAAATCAAGTTGGCATTAAGTTGACATCAAGTTGACATCAAATTGACATCAAGTTGACATCAAGTTGGCATTAAGTTGACATCAAGTTGACATCAAGTTGATATCAAGTTGATCCCAAGTTGATATTAAGCTGATATTAGCTATGGTTCGAGGTACTTCAGTTGTCTCGCATTTAAGTTTGAATGCGAATTTTTGAGTTTTGCAAACGACAATGGATTTGGGACATCACCCGGAATCTGCCAATTCCCGAAGGTCCGGATATTCTGAGACACCCTGTATAAACGTAGCAAACTCGTTGAAGATCGTGTCTATGGTCGCGATCGCAAGCGTGTCTATACGGCGCCACGTGGCGTTCGCGTGATCATTTTTTTTTTGCCTCGATAGCTAGACCGAAGAAGAGTCACGAAACATGAAGAAGGAAGAAAGCGAGTCACGAACGCCAGATCGATGAGTTAACACCTAATGACGAGGATCTAAGGAGATGGACGCAGGGTCAAGTGGTCGAGATTCGATGGTCACAAGGGAATGACTGAGTTGCGACCGAGTAGAAATCTTTTCTGTTGATGGAGAGAAATTTCATACCCGGTGGCTAGTATAGGTATTAGTTAGTTTGTTAGTTTATTAGATAGCGAAAATATTGTTTCTATTCCTTAACTTACTCCTTACTCGTTAAATAGACAGCGCAACCCCGAAATCTCTTTCTCATTTCTCTTACAAAGCGTGTAGCCGGATAAGAATGGTGAATCGGCCCCCAGCGAATTTTGTGTCGCCGATTTTTTCCAAAGTTCGTAACCTAAAAAAACAATTTTGTGAAAAATTACAGTTTTCTACATCAATGCCGAGGGGTCTTCCCGCTAAAAAAAAGTGTTTTTTTCGATTTCTGCATATTTTAAATACCAAAGGGCGACCGAAAAATCGTAAAAAATTCTGGAAAATCAAAAACATGTCAACGTTGATGGAAATTTTTTTTCTTTTTTTTTAATGCTAAATTTTATTTTTTATCATCGAATCTTTCTTTAAAAACATTATTTTATAGCCGAGCGATTTTTCTACTATTATGACAGAAATTGACATGATTTGACTTTTCATTCCCTACATTACAAAAAAAAAATCCAAAATTTGACCTGCAACACATTGAAAAAAAAAATAAAAACGACCAAATTTCTCATTCTTCATTGGAAATCCATACAAAAATCATTCTTTAGATTCAATGCATGCGTGATCATGGCTGGAGTAGTTGTGAGACATAACAAATAGATGTAAGCAATCCGATTTTATTGCTATTATTGCCGCTGAGTATTACAGCTAGTCACATAAGCCGAAAGTTTGTTACTCTCACAGAAAGGTTTTTTTCGTAAAATTATAATTTTAGTTTATTCACCCCTACTATCTATATTGCTACATATTAGTCTTCATTGCTATCCCTGTTGATCATGGCATTGACCTCTTCAACATCGAAGAGTTCTGTTTCCTATTTTCTAGCGATAAGCAACAATTAATTAAACCGAAAGAATGATTTATTAATTGATTTCCAATGAAAAATGAGAAATTTTGTCTTTTTTATTTATTTTTCAATGTGTTGCAGGTCGAATTTTGGGAATTTTTTTCTAAAGTAGGGAATAAGAGTAAAATCATGTCAATATTTGTCATAATAATAGAAAAATCGCTTCGCTACAAAATAACGTTTTTAAACGAAAATTCGATGATTAAAAATAAAGTTTAACATTTAAAAGAAAGAATTTTTTTCCCTCTTAACATTGACATGTTTGTAATTTTACAGAATTTTTTAAGATTTTTCGGTCTTCTCTTGGTATATAAAAAAAGCAAAAATTGAAAAAAACACGTTTTTTTTAGCAGGAAGATCCGTCGGCATTTATATAGAAAGCTGTAATTTTGCACAAAATTGTTTTTTCAAGTTAGGAACTTTGGAAAAAAACGGCACCACAAAATTTGATGGGGGCGGATTCACCATTCTTATCCGGCTAAACCCTTTCTCATTTCTCATTGGAAATCCATAAATAAATCATGCTTTCGGTTGAATTAATTGGTGCTCATGGCTGGAAAATAGGAAACAGAACTCCTCGATGTTGAAGAGGTCAATGCCATCATCAACAGGGATAGCGATGAAGACTAATGTGTAACAATATATCTATATTGCTACTCTTGCAATATTTCTCGATATTGCTGTTCACCCCTACTATCTAGTAGGGGTGAATAACCCAGAATTAGCAATAAAATCATATTTTTTACATCTATTTATTATGTCTCATAACTACTCCAGCCATGATCACCCATTAATTGAACCTTAAGAATGATTTAGGTATGGATTTCCAATGAAAAATGAGAAATTTGGTCTTTTTTATTTTTTTTTCAATGTGTTGCAGGTCGAATTTTGGGATTTTTTTTTTTTTTTGAAATCTAGGGAATGAAAAGTCAAATCATGTTCATTTTTGTCATTATAGTAGAAAAATCTTTTGGCTACAAAATAATGTTTTTAAAAGAAGATTTGATGATTAAAAATAGAATTTAGCATTAAAAAAAAAAAAGAAAAAAATTCATAAACTTTGACATGTTTTTGAATTTTCAGAATTTTTTAAAATTTTTTGGTCGCCCCTTGATATTTAAAATATGCAAAAATAAAAAAAACAATTTTTTTTGCAGGAAAACCCCTCGGCATCGATGTAGAAAACTGTAATTTTGCACAAAATAACCTCAATCTTGCGTTCAACGTATCGAAGTGAATTTGAAAATGACGCTGTACTCCGTCGCGCATAACCACGGATTGTGTCTTTGGATATGTAACGTAGTCATAATTCAGACCTTTATTTTGGACATGTAATAGTGACATCACGCTTGACTTCATCACTGAATCTTTCACAGTTTACTCAGAAATTTCCTTTGCATAGAGACATTACACTTGAACATAGACATGTGGGTCATACATCTCGATGAGAAGGATATAAATTATCTTTGTTGTAAGCACACTTTGCTTCCAGTTAAAATCATTCGGAACAATTGAACGAAATTTGTTTTTCATTAGTTCGAATGTACCAGGTGTGTAAGTATGAAACCGGAATTTTTGTACAGAAAAAACACGTTTATTGTAATGATATGATACAAAGTAACTTATTCAAAGTATTGTCCGTCGCTGTCTATACATTTTTCCCATCTTTCTGGCAATTTGTGGATTCCGCGCCAAAAGAACTGTTGCTCTTTTGAGGCAAACCAGTCATCGAGCCATTTTCGTACATCTTCGTAAGAAGTAAAGCGCTGCTCAGCAAGTGCGTGGCCCATCGATGCAAACAAGTAGTAATCGGATGGGGCAAGGTCTGGTGAGTAAGGCGCGTGCTGAAGAATCTCCCAACGGAACGACTCTATCGTTTTCTGGACCTGTTTTGCTTTGTGTGCTGGTGCATTGTCATGCAGCAAAATCACCTTGTGTTGTCTTTGTTGGTATTCTGGTCGTTTTTCACGCAAAACTCGATCCAAATCGGTCATTTGTTGTCGGTAGCGTTGAGTATTGACAGTTTCCCCAGGTTTCAGCAGCTCGTAGTAGATTACGCCCTTCTGATCCCACCAAACACGTTCTTCGTTCCTCACGTCAAAATCGCCACTTTTGAACCGTTTAAACCACTCGAAACACTGTGTTTTACCGATAGCATGCTCACCAAACGCCTCCAGAAGCATTCGATGCGATTCGGCTGCGGTTTTCTTCAGATGAAAACAGAAAAGTAGGGCTGTCCGCAAATCGTAATTTGTTGGCACAAAACTCGACATGTTTATCTCTAATAAACTAATGCTACTGAATGAAACTCGTGTTATTGTGAGTTGGAAATCTTTGTCGGATATCAATACAATAACAAGACACCGCTGACGTGATGTGTCGGTAACTGCATCGACATCTAGCGCCACCTATGGGCAAATTCCGGTTTAATACTTACACACCTGGGAATACATTGCTGAAGTAAAATGCCGAATGAAAATTAATTTCATTTCGCAACAATTCTGTTATCCCGACGGGTTCAATACACCCGGAAGAAGACATCGATGGGAAGAAGAGACAGAAATGGCAGGGGAGAGAGATCAAGAGACCTTTTATCGTCGTTTAGTATCGCGAATTACTCGGGAGGAAGATGCACGTGTCCATCGCGAAATCATGAGAGTGAAAGGTACGGAGTGAAAAAAAATGCGAATGGTGGAAGAAATCGAAGAGGAAAAATAAGTGTGGAAAGTATAGGAAGAAATATGAGAAGGTAAGAAGAGAGACGACGAGAGAAAGAGAGTGGGATAAAATTTGAAGAGTAAGAGTGAGATAAAAGTCTCCTCTGTAGGCAAGTCGAAAGTTCTTCCCTCCCCGCTCCTTGAATCTTACCAACTGCATTCTTTTACCTCTAGGTTTCGTTCACATTTACCATTCCAACTACATCTCTTCCTACTCAATCCCCTTTTTATCATCTTCTTCCACTTCGACGGATTCTATAACTTTTACTCTTGTTGTCATCGACCTCTCCTCTTACCTTCCGCTGCATTCAGTGTCGTTCAACGATCCTCGGGACAGAAGGAAAGTAGAAATGGTGAAAGACGCGTGAATTTATAATATATAATCCATGCGAAGGGGGACGATTTTCGATCCAGATTACAAGCTATTTTCTTTCATATATTTGAAGAACGGATTATTTTCTGACTCAAAAAGTGTATGTTTTACAACAGTTGAAGTTTGCATCGTTGCAATGCGACGAAAATAATTTTTTTAAATTCATTTTTACTGATATTTACACTTTGATCGTGCATATCAAGTTTTTGATTTCACTTTGAAAACTTTTCAGAAAGAAAAAATATTTTTTTTCAAAAAACTATTTTCGTTGCATCTCAACCATGCAAACTTCAACCTCATGAAGCTGCATGCATTTGTGAAGCTAAAATATCAACTATAACAATGTCGACTTTCCGACAATGTAATAGTTGATGACAAATAAAATTTTTTTAAATAAAATAAATTAATTAATATATCGTGTAAAATATCATTTGAAAGAGTTTAATAAAAATAATGAAATAAATAAATAAAAATATTTTATTTTTATTTTGGTCCAGTCACCTTAATGATATAATTCAAAATTTGCCTGAAAGTTGCTGGCTTCTACATCCCAGGGTATTTTGAAAGGAACGAGGTCGAAAGTCGCTGATAAAAATGATATTCCACTAGACAAAGAATACCTCATGCGTGGTTGAAATATTATAAAAACCCGGAAGAATCGCATGTGGTGACATTTTTGCTCGCCTCGACCTCCACGCAGATACATAAGGTACATATGTGTCATTCCATACCATTTCAACGTGGGTCTGACCCTTGACCTCTTGGATTTAGCTCGTGATTTTTTATATGATTGTTCTCACTTTGAAAGGCACTCAGTTTTTTTTTAGATTTTTCAGATTCACTTTGAAATTTCTACAATTTTTTAAATCATTTTGTTGTTCGACACAATTTAAAAATCCGAAAAAATTCTGAAAAATCGTGTGTCAAATATCAAAATTTTTAAGCTTAGATAGAGCCGGAGTGGTGAGATTTTTCCTTCTTACTATTTTCAAGCTTTTTCCGAAAGAAAATGTTTAAAAAAATAGAAGCTGGAGTTATTTTACAATGAATGTTTGCTGAAACATTTTCATATGTCATATCGGATTTTTGAAAATTTTTTCAGATTGAGAGATTCAAAAAAAAAAGATTTAAAAAAAAATTTATTTTGCTTATAAATGGTTCCGAAAAATCTGAATTTTTTTTCAAAAATGCGATATGACATATTAAAATGTTTCAGCAACCAATGAACTCCCACTTCTAATTTTGTTAGCGTTTTTTTTTCGAAAAAAAGTCTGAAAATAGTAATCTCCCTACTCTGGCTCTAAGCATTAGTTAAAAAAATTAGAACTGGGAGTGATTTTACTATGGATGGTTGCTGAAACATTTTCATATGTCATATCGGATTTTTTTTTTAATTTCAGATTTTCCAGAACCATTTATGATAGAAACATAAAGAAAAAAAAATCTCTTGCGAAAAATCTGAAAATTTTTTCAAAAATCCGATATGACATATGGAAATTTTTCAGCAACCATTCACAGTAAAATAACTCCCGCTTCTATTATTTTTGATGTTTTTTTTTTGTTTGAAAAAGCTTGAAAATTGTGAGAAGAAAAAATCTCCCCACTCCGGCTCTAAGCTCAAAAATTTTGATATCTGACGCATGATTTTTCCGAATTTTTTCAGATTTTTATATTGTGTCGATCAATAAAGTCATTAAAAAAATTGTAGAAGATTCAAATTAAATCTGAAAAATCTAGAAAAAAAAACTGGGTACTTTTCAAAGTGAGAAAAATCATGTGAAAAATCGCGAGTCAAATCCGTGAGGTCAAGGGTCAGACCCAGGTCGAAATGGTGTAGAATGACACATATATAAATATTGAACGGCTTCGTGACGAAACGATGTCTTCTCTTCTCGTTTATCGTCGTTGTCGTCGACAACCTGTGGTCGCAGTATGTAGTTGTAGCAAAATCAAGTAAGCAAGTGTCCTGCCAAGTATTTCTTGTAGATTCGCGTAATTTAGAGACTATCGTGTAGATAAATATGTTCGCAAGATTGGAGAAAGCCAGATGACATATGCATATTCTCGCAATTCAAGTGAAATTACAGGAAACTACGAACAAAAAGTGAAACTTCCGGTATTTTATTACCGATATATTCATCAATTTGGAAAATTGCAAAAAGCGCTCAGTATAATTTCCTTACAATATGATTAATATTGTTTGAAAATTATCAATTTTGAGCCTAAACAATTTTTTTTTTGTTCAATAATCACGAATTTCGAAAAGCCCTATACTTCATGTACTATGATAATGATTGAGAAACAAATTTCGCAAATGTTAAATCTTCGATCATCGTATAATAATGGAGAAACTCGTTGGTTTTCTATTCAAGACCAAAATCACACATAATTTCAGCGACGCTGAATTTTAGAATATTTTGTACAGGAAATGAATATTTTTGTATGAAAAATATTTTCTTACAATGACAATATGTGTAACAAAATATCCCCAAAGTTTCACCCCCAATGAAATGTTTCTAATAAAAAAGAAAAAATTTGGCCTTCTAATTCCGGTCAATCCCTCAAGATTACACACATTAGATCACATGAATTTTAGACTTTTCAACCCGTGGAAATTTATTTTTATCCTATCAACTTGAAATTTCAAAAGAACATTTCCGGAATATTTTGATCAATTGTCAAAATACGAAAATTTGATTTTTTCTTTATTTTACCCAAGTGTAAACCCCCAAAAAACAAAAGAATGCGGAATTTTATCGTTTCATCGAAAAAGAAGAAATACAGAAGCACCTTGACAGAAGCACCTACACTTATACTCATGAGCTTACAACTGCATTGACGCACTAAAAGTCGAGAATTTCATGTTATTATTGTGCGCTGTCCTAACACGTGGGCAGTATAAACCTTGCACCGAAGCCACATTGGAATCCCACCAATACGCGCATCGAATATACAACTATAATTCCCGACGTCGAATAAGTGCGATGTTGTGACGCGAAAAAAGGCACGTTTCCCTCGCGCCAAGGAGTTTCCTCTTCAAGATCGTTAGACCGTCAACCGGAAGTGTTTCCCTTTTTTATTTTCTTATACTTTTGATTCGTTCGTGGTTCGCAACGGGGACCCTGAGAATAGGCCAATGACAGCAGCGGGGTTCGTATTTTATCGTACATGATATAGACGGTAAATAAACACTCGTTGTAAATGGCATTTAGCTGACTGGCGATCGTAAGGGGTTAGGCCACTCTACAGACCAAAAAAGAGGGCATATTTCGTAATTTTTTTCAGCGAAACCATAAAATAAATCGGATTTACAATAAAGGTGTTTTATTATACAATTTAATTGGCAGTATGAAATGATTTTTTCATGGCGATATATGTCAAAATGGCGACTGTGCAGCATTTTTTCGATGACACCTTTATTTCTGGAAGGTCGACGGCCGAACCAACAGCTCCTATAATCATCCAGGTCATTTTTGTTTGTTTTTCAATGTACTCGTTAAATAAAATATCAAAAAATAAGAAAAAACATTTTTTTATGTTTTTTTGGCTGTTTTAAGCTAAAAAATTGGATTTTCTTTAAATGGGAACCCTTCAATTTTTTTCAAAAAAAATCATAAAATTCTACGTAAAAAAACAAATTTGTTGAGATTTTACCGAAGATGGGATTCGAATAACTTCTCATTAAAAGACATTTTGTTCAATTTTTTTTCTCGTAATTTTGATCTTTTTTCCTTCCATGTCTCAAATAGTTAATTTCAATGATGTTAAAATAAATAATTTTACTTTCTCACATATTTCCTTTGTAAATTATAATAATTAACAATTTGAATTACAATTCAAGTACGTTTTGCACTTTAATCAATTTTTTTACATAAAAATTGTAATTCTTAATGTTAATTAATATAATTTACAAAGTAAATATATGAAAGAAGCTAAATTATTTATTTTAACATCCTTGAAATGCATGGAAGGAAAAAAAAGATCAAAATTACGAAAAAAATCGAATTTTTTTTTTTTAATAAGAAGTTATATTTGAAATCCCATCTTCAGTAAAATCTCAAAAATTTTGTTTTTTTACATAGAATTTTATAATTTTTTTTTATCGAAGGGGTCCCATTGAAACAAAATCCAATTTTTTAGCTTAAAACAGCCAAACAGACATTAACATTTTTGTTTTCTTAATTTTCAATATTTTTTTCAAAAAGTACATTGAAAAACAAATAAAATGACCTCCTAGCAAATTAGAATATCTTGGTTATTATAGAAGTTATGATTATTTTGAGAACATTTTTTCAAAAATCAATAACTTCGGCGTGGTTTAAGATAAAGAGCTAAAAACTTGCATGGATACTTCTTTTTGCATGAATAATAACATATTAAAAAATATGAAAAATCGGGAGGGGTCACCGATAGAGTTGAATTGTTATGGAATGACTCATATATGTATACGCAACTTTGCGACTATTCGCAACAGTTTGAGTCTCTGAATGAAATTTAGAGCACTTCTCTCAATCTCTCGTCTCGTTTCATTACATTTTCTAGAAAAATGCATGTATCTCGCGTGTTCCAGCGATTGGATAAATGTATTTTCTGTTCAATTCTTTTCATCTAGAGTTATTAACATTAAATTCTTATCAATCTTCCAAAAAATTGCAAAATATACCGCTGTCAAATTTTCAAATATATGTATATAACGCGTAAGCACAAATTTCAGGTTGAATTTTGCGCACTTACTCTGTGCATGGTTCGACAAAAAGGGAGCCTGCATGCATTAAAACACGAGAGTGGGAGAATGAGCGTAAAGTCAAGTTATAGGAGCACCCACTGTATCTAAACAATCATATCATTTAAATGCTTAGATAGATTACATGCGCAGAATTGTTAAATTATTAGGCAGTAATAAAAAATATAATAGTGACATTTGAGATAGGTATATTTATTATAATATTTTTATCATTTAATGATGATTAGTACATTTATAATAAATAAAAGGAGCTTTTGGTTATAAATCAATGCTCAGTTTCAAGTCTTTCACATTTGAAACGTGAGGGTGATCGCCATATTGCCAACGAAGCACAAGGACACGAGAATAGAGAACTCATGTACTTTTATAAGATAAATAACGGTCTTGAATTTGGCGCGCTGATCAGGCTGGCAAATGTTACTTGGAAAATTGGCCACCAGGGAAAACGCACACAAGAACGCATTTGTGTGTTATGCTGATGGTCTCTATGCTTTACGTGAAAGTGATATACGCTTGTTTACGATCATTTGAAGAAATTCTGTCAGTGAGAAAACGGCATAACAACCTTTTTTTTTTTTTATTAAAAATATAAACAAGTCATATATTCTGTGTAAAATTCCATTTATTGCAGATAATCTGTAATATAGTGTTGATATGTGAATTTTTTAAAATTGAGAATATGATATGATATCATGAGAATGTGAGTTTGTGAGGTTATATTTTATGCTATTTATTTTTATAGAAATTCAATCAGAGTTTTTCAAGATTAATAATACTAATAATAATAATAATAATAATTTAAAATATTTTCTATTATTTTTCGGTAGAGAATAATTTTTTGTTGAGTGATAGTGTTTGAAAAGTATATGTGTAAAGTTTTTTTGACATGACAATGTTTTTTTGACGCGGAACCGTTAAAAAATTATAGATAAATCGAATTAAGTTTAGAAAAAATATTAAAAATATATTGTAAAATAGTGTTAATGACTTTCAACTTTTCGGGTGGTTAGAATACATTAAAACAAAAGTATACAGGGAAAATAGAAAAAATTCGTTGACACGTTTTTAAGCAACGGAAGAATAAGTAAAAAAAAAAAGTTTTTTTTGTTGATTTCAAATACTTTAAAAAACTTTAGGGACTGAGGACTCTAGGGGACACTTCTTTATGATTGTATAAAGAAAGCCTATTAGTTAGAAAAATATTGGTCCACAGGTTGCGTAGATCCAGCTCTGGACGGACGCAAAAGTGACTTTTTTGCTCAAAAATTGCTGTTTTTTTGAAAAATTCCATACTTAATGATGTCTAAATGGATTAAATCAAAGAAAAAATTTGAGATTATGGTGAAACCAAAATGTGCTATAAATTTGAACCAGATTCGTTCATCGGTTGCTGAGTTATGAGTGGATACGGATGTCCGAGGGGACGAAAAACCAAATTTTTTTCTTGGCATAATATGGCAAGATATATTAGTGATAAGTTTGTGGTGTTATTATTGTAGAAAATTAGTTTTTGGAGGACGATTTTAATAGGCAGTTTTCTGATATATGAGTGAGTGCCTAAAAATCGATTTTTTGAAAATCCTAGGGTGGCATAACCCCTCAAGTCAATTTGCAAAAAAGTCAGGTCAGTGTCAAGATCAAATTATTCTACTTCTTCATCTCCCCAATGTGCGGCTTATCGCTTTCCTGCAACTCCCTAGCTCGCACACTCATTGTCTTTTATTTCCACCCTAGACCCGTGGGAAAAAAAGTCGTCTTCATTTAGTACGTAGCAATGGGAGTCAAGTTTCATTCGTGCAAGTCATCGTGCCAGCCTCGGTAATTCATTAACGCGCGTGTACTCTGCCACGCCTGGAGAACACTAACCGGAAGTTCCACGCTTCTTTATCGCGGAAACAGAGTCATTGAAGTCTGCCCTTCGATAAGGAATTATAAAACAAATGCATCAGGAACAAATGTGGTCTTTAAAAAAAAAATAGCAGATCGATCTTCTTCGAAATAGTTGACGCCTGTACCTGTTATGACGTTTCAAGCGAACAACTTTACTGAAATACAGGCCTGCTATATCTGTGTTATAAGTCTACTGATAGATGTTTCTGGGGAATATTTTTTAAAATATTGTCTCGAAAAATAAGCCTGTGGGAACCACTCTATTTTACCATGCAACACCTCTTCCGCATCTTTACAGGCCTCCAAGAATAAGTTGATCAAACAATGAGTCTCCCCGGAAACAATTTTTCGAAATAATGTCTCTACCAGAAAAAATCTCTCCGGAGGAGAAAACATCTCTTCAAAGGAGAGAACGTAACTCCGCAATAATTCGGAGAGATGTTTTCCAGTCTCTGCCCGAATATTTTGGCATTCCAAAGAGTTGATCTCAGGGCGAATAAAATGATAGAAATATTGGTGGACAGGGTTGAAATTTGCAGAGTCGATTGACCGTGGAATTATAATACGTAGAGATGTAAACGGGCCTGTTCTTCGACGAAGACCGATCGATTTTTGCACAATGAAGAAATTTTCAACGTTGTTGATAACGAATCTATTGGACTGACTTTATTTTGTTCTCACTCTGTTCATGTATGCATGGGCATGTATTTTAGTGGCAGGTAAGCTACGTACATCGAAATGCCACGGGCTGGCTTTTAGGGGTTCAGGTCTCGTTATAATTATATATATCTATACATATATCGATGTCGACTCGGGCAATGTATACTAATTTTTATTGAACGCTGATCAAGAGCGTAGGGCGTTCTGCTTAATCTCTATAACCGACGTACTAATGGCACCACAAGGCGTTCCGCATTTTTTTTTTTTTTTAATAGCGAATATTCGTTAATCATCGTCAATCCCAGTTATTTTGCACAAGTTTTTGGTCAGTGAAAATACAAAATAAGTCAGGTAAATGTCCCAATACCCGACCATCTAAGAGGGGACGAAAAAGTCGACTTGTTTTTCGCGTTCAAAAATAAACTATTTTCTATAACGACTATGGCTATGAGAAAGCTTGAAGTCTCTAGTTTCCAAAACACAGGGTATAGATGTTGCTACAATTAGTTGTTTATTCGTAATAATCGAAAATACTGAGAAATGTCAATGTACCAGTACCCGACCACCCATTTTTCTATATATGACCCAATATCCGACCACACATTATGACCCTATGACCGATCACTCATCTCTACGGTGGGGGGAAGGGAGGGGGTGAATTGAGAAAAATGCGTTGCTGCTCGGAGAATGTGTCACCGAAATTTTGAGGCTATGCACGAATAATATACATGTCAGCGGATGTCCGGTTACTGGGACTGAACATAGTCGCGAGCAAGTACCGATATCCGGACACATGATCGGTTATCGGTACATGATACATTTCGTATGTACCAATAACCAGACATGAAAATTAAGTACTTAAAACGCATTTTTGGCTAATTGAGACAACATGATCAAATTAGTGGTATCTTTCCGAATAAAAACAGCCAGACTCAGTTCGAAAGCAATAAAAACCACTTCAAAATAGCGTCAATAAGATATCGCGATTCCTTAGTACTTCAGCTTAGATAATGGCTTCCATGCCCCGAATAGTACGCGTGCTGTCATATTTATCCAAAATTAAATTACAGACGATTCTTGAACTATTAAAAGTAGTGTCGTATACGTAGATTATGAATCCTGGATATTAAATCAATTCACAGTTTAAGATTTCTCTCAAGTGAACGCTTAACTTGCTAATATATTGGTTCAAGTGGTCGGGTAGTGGGACGTGGTCGAGTATTGGGACATTTACCTTATCGAAAATAAATAAAAATCATATATTTTTCCCTAGTGTAAGTGCCTCACCTTCAGAGCGCGACAAACAATATCAAGTATCAAAAATGTGCTCTTATTTTCCAATCCCAACCATGAGAAACAAGATTGTTGCATCCATATGAAGAAAAGTCATTTATCCGAAAACAATTTGATTTCAACTCATTAAAAAAGTGCATCAAAATTAAATACGCATTTTAAAAAAGAATTTCAAATGAAGTTATGAGCCGTAAAAATTGAGAGTTGTAAATTCGCTCTAGCGAGTAAGACTGCGCGCGACCGATAATGTGCTATAGAAGGGTTAAAAATCAAACAAAGATATAACGAAGAATAAGTAAGAAAAACAAGGAAAAATCTGGTTGAGAGATGTTCAAAAAATGAAGTTCCAGCAGCAATAAGGTGAAACTGAATCATACCCTTTGCTTACGTCGATGGCGCCTACTGCTGGTGCTACGAGCATCACCAAAGAGGAAATCATCCCTCGGCAAATGGGGTGGTCCCGAATATGTTCTCGTTGCAGTTACAATT
The DNA here is from genome assembly GCA_946863875.1 of Alloplasta piceator. Classification (NCBI taxonomy): domain Eukaryota; kingdom Metazoa; phylum Arthropoda; class Insecta; order Hymenoptera; family Ichneumonidae; genus Alloplasta; species Alloplasta piceator. The sequence goes on from OX333072.1 coordinate 28,318,502, forward strand.
TTTTTTCTCGAGGTCGTTCTTCGTGACGATCGTCTACCTGCGGCGACACGTCGTTTGTCCTCACCGCGAAATAATTTACCAAATATCTTCATGATCAGATTTCACTTTTTTTATTTTAAAGAATCAGAACAATTGACAAAAACAATCCAAGAAATTAATCGATTTCATAAAAACAGGCACTGGCAACCGAATTTTTGGAAATACGCCGAGAGAAATGATTCAAACGGTTGGAATAAATTGATTTTGAATAAATTAAATTTTATTTCAATATTGGCTTGATAGACTATTTATTGAACCTCTATTCAAATGGTGGGAAAATTTATTTTAATTGAGTAAATCCTTTTTTGTGGAGGTAGATTACACGAACGATTCGAGTGATCAGTCTCGTGCTTGATAAATATTTTAATCATTCATAGTGATTTTTTTCAGTCTTTTTAATAAACAAACGAGGTAGGGAAAAGTAGCAATTTCACGAGAAGGAGAAAAGAAAAAAACTTGTCCGTATCGCACACCGCTCTTTGGTCGATGATCACCGATGCACTAAGTTGACACACGAAAGCGAGGCTAGTCGCGAATGGCTTGTGCCAAGTATAAACTGTCGCGTGTTTGTGAGTCCGAGTGACGGACCTCATCAATTTCCGAGGCTTCGATGCATGTTCAGTCGTCAAACATGTGTGTGGACTTTTTTTTAACGAGTGTTCGTGCAGTGTTCATATGTATGACGAGAGTTCCACGTAAAAGAGAGAGAAAGAGACAGAGTGATAAAAAGTATGTTGCGAGTGATGAGGGGCGGTTCCGGCTAGGATTATCATTACACCATTCAAACAAATCCCTATACGTGAGCCATCTTTTACACGATACGAGCTGCTAAAACTCCCCGATACTGATAACGTTCACTGTAAAAAAATTTTGTTTGAAAATTAATATACCGGTATAGGGAGTTTATTTGCATAAACCCCCTTTGAAAAGTCAGGCACAGGTAGCTTTGAAATTTAAATACACTATATATTTAAAAAATGAAATATTTTCTCAATTTTTATGCAGAGTCTTTTGAAAATACTACAAGAGTATTAGATTAAATATACTTTGTTGTACGAAATACAGAACAGCAGTGTATCCAAATTTTAATATACTATTGTATATTAAAGTCAACTAACTGTGTTTTAAAAAAAGAATCTCGTTTCTTATTATTCAACAATGAACATGAAAATTAATATACCCAGTTCTAAGAGATACAAAGCAGCGGTGTGTGAAAATTGATGAATCGGTTCTGGAATTTCAAACGCCCATCCGTAGTAATTTTCGAGTTTTCATTGATTTTTAATGTCCATCTCATGAAAATTACGCAGCCGTAATTGTAATTAATTGTTGCTAAACATGTTATAAAAAATATATAGCCTTTGCAAAATAATTTAATATGCATAGTTTACCGGCCCCAAAAAGAGATAAATCGAAAAAAAAGAAAAACCTGCGCCAATTCTCTGATTTACTTTTTCTGTCCGACCGGGATTCGAACCCTCGACTTCCTACCTATCTACCTAACACGTACCTATTACGCTATCGACTACTTATGAACTTCTTCAACTTGTATGATATATGAATGCCTGAAACCCGAAAAAATAATGATGTGCTATACTCGGTGAAAGTTGTTTTTCGGACTCACGAATTCGAATCTCAATTTGAAATAGCTAATTTCATACCATTCAAAATGGCGGAACAAAATGCAACAATGGTTTATTTTCAATTAAACTTGGGGATCAAGAGTTTTCGAGATCGTTGATCATCGATCTAAACTGAAAATTCTAAAATTCCAAATGGCGCCTCCAATATGACGGCTCAGAATGCGAAAATGATTTTATCCCGATGAGATTTAGTCTGCCAATTAATTATTTCTGTGTATGCATATTCAAAACGGTGTATTAAAATTCCAAATTTGTCTACTATTATTCGAATTAACACCCAAGAGTAGTAAATTTTAGTTGCCAAGTTGAATAAGACGATGACTGATCATAAAGTATATTGGAAACCTCGGAATATTCCAACGCTCATGTATAAATTCCAAATCGGAAATAGTATATTCTTCATACTGCTGTGCAATTTTCAGTTACCGATATATATACAAGAAATAAAAGTAGCATATGCATTGCATTTTTCAGATACTGGTTATATAAATTTACGAGACTTTGCGATTGTATTTTTCATACAATTCCACAAAACCTGCATATTAATTTTCATTTTTATGCATGAATATTCAAGAAAATGTATTAAAATTCGAAATGTGTGTAATAGTTATTGAATCAATACACCGGTGTATTAATTTTAAGTCATTAAATGGGGAATTACGGTTCGAAATTGTATAAATCCTACGACAATGTATGAATATCAATATAAATATATTAATTTTAATGTACAACGTTAAATTATTTAAATACTAGTGCATTAATTTCGATTTCATATACCAAGATTTGTAAATTCAATATTACTTTGTACAGTAAATTCACAAATAATTTCTGCAATATTTTTTAGACACTGGTCATACGAATTTACGAGACCTTGCGAATTTATTTTTCACGCAATTTTACGAAGCCTGGATATTAATTTCAATTTTCGTGCATGGATATTCCATACGGTGTATTGAAATTTCAAATTGGGTATACCGCTGATCGAATTAATACACCAGTATAGTAATTTTACTAAAAAAATGGTAGAATTACTCTAAATATTTTCAAAAATCATACGTCGATATATTGATATCAATACAAATATATTACTTGTAATATACCACGATTAATTTTACAATGTCGGTACATTAATTTCGATTTAATATACCAAGTTTTGTAAATTTAATATGCCTCTGCATAGTAAATGTACAAATAATTCCAACAGTGTAGGAATAGAGATGGCAACAAATGATAGAATAAACATTGAAATGTAGTTAATGATGTAGCTCATAATTCATGGTTAGTAATTAACTAATTCAAATGTGGATTATAATAAGATGGATTATAAATAATTTCTTTCCTTCAATTAGAATTAAGATTTTTGAATCTGCGCTTGAAATAATTGAAACACCGCCATAATCAATCAAAGTGCGCGTACACGGTAAAAAATATCTTTAAATTTAATGTACTTGTTACTGAAATTTCATACTCTTTTGTACATTAAATTTCGATTACAAGTATACGAAATCGAAACTAATAGACATCAATTGAAAAATTAATAATTTCAATTAAAAGCCAATATTGGTAGGCATATTGAAATTAAGAGGGTGGAGTCAGCATGAAAACAATTTTTGAACATAAATATAGATGTACGTTGAATACGTGTAAACCTGACCAATGGTCCATTATTTGATGTATTAAATGAAAAAATGTTTACACTAGTTAGAACCCTTAAGGTGCAGCGGTTCTATCATAAATCAATTTTTGAGTTTCACTGAGCCCCGTGTGGAAATTTAAGCCCGGCTACGTATAGGCATAAGCCAGTTTTCCTGGATACTATCTAGCGCCACCAGAGTACTACAGCAGCGAACTGGCCAGCACCGAGCCCTATGTGTAACCTTGCGCAATAGGCCTTTTCATCATGTGACGTGCGCAAGCGCAGCCGCCATGTTGAAAGGGCGGTAATACAAAAGTTTCGTACAGTTTTGCTTGTTAATGGCTGGGAGAGCCGGATATCTACACAAAAAAATTAATTATTCGAACAAATTGTTGATGGTGCTTTACCAGTTCACAATTCAGTGGAAGCACATAATTGTGAACAATTAAAAAAATGAACCGATTGAGCAAAACCTCTGTCACTTCGACCACATTTTTTCACCCGCAATTCACATTTTGCTTATTTTGAACATGTTTTAATATTTAGTACTTTGCTCGATGATTTTATAATGTTTTTGCGATATTGAAGGCAAGGCTTTGGATAATTTTTGAGGTTATGTACTCTACATAGTCCATAACAACACTTTTTCGTTGTTTTTTTTCGTGAAGGTAACGTAATAATAATCGATTGAAAAATTTTGTTTTCTCAATTAGGACACTTATTATTTTATTTATTGCTTACTTTTTTTGAATAAATGTACTATTATTTTAAGTTAATTTTAATTATTTGTACTCGGGTATTTTAACATGCTTGTTTACAAAAAAGTGTACGAAAAAGATGGCTGAAACTGACGTATGCGCATAAAAAAAAAATTGTGATGAAAAGGTCTATCTAGCCTGTAGAAGCAAGAAACTATCCAGGCGCTGGCTCGTGCTTACTCGCCATGGCCAGTGCTTCAGTACGTTGCCTGGCTAGCTGAAAAGCTATAACGCTGGGTGACAAACGGAGGAGAGGGAGGGGGAGGTATAGGGTCTAATTATCGTTACAATACTTGGTACATCTACCAAGTATTACAACCCAAATCTTTATTGTTTTGTTTCTACCGTTGTAACCACGAAGTATGAAACGGCATAAAATATAATTTTATATTAAGTAACTTCGACTTATTCGTATGAATGGACTCAGTCGTTACTTTTTTTTCTAAGAAAAAGTATGAAAATTTGAGATTTTCACCCATGCTGTTGTTCGATATAAATTTTCTGAAACTTTCAGTGGCTATAGTTTGGTAGAAATTTTTTAAAATTTTCTCTTGTTTTTTGATAATTTCTAACTTCCTGTTGACATTGTTCGATAGATATTTTATATTGAAACTTTCAATTGCCGATCAATAGTGGCAGTCATAGAGCTGCAACTGTAGCGACAATAAGTTCAAGAAAATTTACAACAAACGACAGTGACAGAATATTGAAGAAAATTTATATCGTACATGCTTTTCTCGATGATTCGAAAGGTAAAATGTTTGTTCTACAATTTTATATTCGATTATAAACGACAAATGCACGATTTTATGGGAGATTATTTATGTAAATAAGGAAGTGGCTTTATCTTCCTATCAGGCGTGTATTGCCATGGAAAAAGTGAGTTTTACGAGCGTGTTCGTTGCGGGAAGAGAAACAGCATCGAAACAACCGTAGAAAAGATGGATTAGAAGCCCTGCGGATGAACCACCGTCGTTAATACTAGGGCGCTACTCTGTCACACATGCCCTTCTATTTATGAATTGCTTTTTCTTTCCCAGAAGCAAGGTAGACATAGCAAAAGATTGCTAATTTTTCCTTTTTTCAATGAAAAATTTGCATCGATTGTTGAGCAAGAAGAAACAAAAGTGAAGCAAGACAATGACTTGGGTAAGATCTTAATCTTGGTGAATTTGTCATGAAGGTGAGGATCGGAGAACCAGAGTTGGGCAGCATCAATTACATTTTAAATTAAATTACATATTTAATTACATATCATTTTGAGCCATGTAACTGAATTGGATTCAATTGCTAATTATTTCAGTCATCGATCACCGAATGCATTTTAATTACATCTAATTGAGAAGCTTATCATACAATTACTTGTAATTGATGCTAGAAGTAATGCAATTACCTGTAATTGATGCTCAAAGTAATTCAATTACCTGTAATCGATGCTCGAAAAACTTGATGTATTAAAAATCCAGAAGCGCTTCAAACATTTCAATGTTACACTCTGAGGATGGTTTATTATAACACATTAGAACTTTAAAACTAATTTAATTCAGCAAAATAATTGGCAAATTATTTTTTCATTTACTTAACTAAATTACCTTAGTTTTTATGATTTTTTAACTATTTCAGAAACAACGTTCATCCCTTTAGCACTTCATACATAAAGATAGAACCATGAGGTACGAGTTGAAAAAATTATGAGGACGCAAAAGTATATTAATTAAAAATGACATCGGTACGGTAATCAAGTAATGATTCTTTTTACTTTATTTATATGCTCTTGAGGAGTTCACCTAACATAGAAGTTTTAAACTATCTGTGTAAAAAAAAATGTAGCCTGATATCGTAAACTTTGTATAACCTAAAGCGATCACCTCATTATTTCCAATCAACAATATGCATTTTTCAACTCATTTCTCTTGGTTACTTTTCACTTTTCAGCTAATTATTTTGCGGTTGATCTGAGCGCCTCCAGCGTTTCTCATCAAATTGCATACAAACATCATAATCCTTCAAGCTATTAGTGTTAAACAAATTAACCCAATGTGGCAATATTGGGTATAAATATAATTATATATATATATATATATATATATATATATATATATATAAACATAGTGTATATAAATACTGGTATTGGAATATTTTTAAGCACAAACGTTTATGAAATTACTGAAATATTCCAATTCACGTAATTCAATTATATCCTCGTAATTTACATGCAATATCGACTATCGTCAATTAATTACTACGGTATAATTGAATTACATTTGTATAATTAAATTAGATGGATGTAATTAAATTTTGCCATGTTCGAAAAATTGACACGGATTGAAGAAAATTTCGAAGATACTTGGGAAATGGTTCTTTCATCTACAAAAAAAATTATATCAAAAAACCTCACAGATTTCTTTATAACAAATTTCTCAGCCGAGCCTCCTAAGGGCTAGATATTATAAAATGTTCAATATTTCTTACAACATGCAGAAGAAATATTGTACCTTTCTTTGGCTTCCTGCAAGAGGAAGCCAAAATTAAAAAAGCGCATGAAGGAAGATTCGTGAATGCCTAAACATTTTTAGGAAGCCGTTTGCAAATTGAATTTGCGCTAATTCGTAATTTTTGAAAAACGTATCATTAAAGCCTAATAGGCCAATGCCACCTGACAGATTTTACGAAAGATCGTTCGAAAAGGTCGGCGCATCAGTAGAGGAAAGTTGGTCAATGTACTCTTGGACGGTACATAAAAATGGTGCGAAATGTACTTTACTTTCAATAAGACACGGCAAGATTACCTGTAATACCGACTGCAGGTATGACTGGATTTATTACTTCCCCAGCGGAACTTGAAACGCGTTGCTGAGTGAAAAAAACGGAGAAAGCAACGGCAAAAGCAACACCAAATTTTGTACATATTTTAGTTTCACTATTTTCCAACAGATGGCGCGGCGATCTTTTTCGATGATAATTTCTATTTTTCCTCTTCTGCTTTACCGGTAAACAACCGCCAATCAAACCATCCCGAGCGTCTTTTTTACCACCGTCGGTTAAGTAGGAAGCGGCGAAAGGTGATTTTCACCGAATTTCACGTTGCTTTCACCGTTGTTTTGCCGATTTTAAAAGTTGTAAAGCAACGCGTTGCTTTGGCGTTGTTTGGACCGTTGCAACTTCCGCTAGGGAAACACAACGAAACCTGCGAAAGATCCGTTTTACCGAAAATTTTTCAAACAAGTCGTTCTCATAAATGTTAAAGAATGTAAAAAAAAAAAACAAAGTGTTATGCCCTGCGAAATATACTGATGCATAGCATGAAATTTTTATTTTGCCTCAAATGTTGCTGATGTCTGAGAAAGACCTGTTCCAAAATTTCAGCTATCTCTCTAACACTCATGTATCAGCTGATCAGCCGATTTACTTTCACATCCTCTGAAAAGAAAAAAAAAATATTTGGCTCAAATTTCCGCAGAGATAATATTCATATGAATCTTGAAACTTGAGAACTTTTGTCGTCTGTTGGTAACGTAGGAATTTTTCGTCGTCGGTAACCTGTAATCGAGAAAACTTCTATCTTTGCATGGTACTGCCGTAAAACGAACATAATCTCATGCGGCGTTTTCACTTCCAGAGCTCTCAATGCAAGATATGGGTATTTTTGTAATCTTTTATATTTTTTTACAAATTCCACCGCCTGCTCCGGAATTTATATTACATGCAAAATATAAAAAACTTCTAAAGAAAACTTTTCTTTTACTTCTTCAAGTGAAATTTCAAAAAAAATTTCGCCAGCTTGTTATTTTCGTAATATAAAAAAAGTGTGCTATCATATGAAAGTGTGTTATCATATGAAGTTTAACTTTCATATGATAGCACACTATTCAATTATAACATCCCTATTTGTCAACAGTTCCGGTATAAAAAAAAAACTAAGTTTGGACAGCCTCTAATTTAACACACGATTAATTCAGAGTCTTGCCGAGGTCAACTCTAATACTTCCATTTAAAAAATATCGAAAGTGGACCTATTTTTTAGTTCCGAAACTCATGAAAATTCCGTGAGTTACTTACAGAGAAAAAAAGTGAGAACAAAAAACTACTTTTCGTTTCATTTGACATTTTTACAACTTTAGATCCCAAAAAATGGCGCGAGTGAAATAAAGCGAATTTGAAATGTAGGCCATTTTGTAATTGATTTCACGAAAATAACCTTGAACATCAACTAAACGATAAAATATTGTAATTTTTTTCGTCAAGAGCGAGATGAATAAATTGATGCATCAATAGAAATTAATGTCCGGTTTTTTTCCGAAATTCGGTATCGATGACCAAAAAAGTAATATAGCATCGGGAAACATGGTTAAATATTTTGCGATAATTTGCATTGCTATCGAGATATTTCTCTTCATCTGTCTCTCTTCCTGTTTTAATAAGATCAAGAAAGAGAGAGAAATGCAATTTCAGTGCCAATGCGAATAACACTGTTTACGTTTTTTTTTTACTCACCGGTTCATCGACCGGCTCATCCAGAACTTCGAGAATCGAATCCGAACTCGTGGGAATTCCATTTGGATGAACGTACGATGCACGATGATTCGGCGGTGGCGGTGGTGTACCTGAAGGTATCGGTGAAATCGAATCAGCGCGCGAACGATCTTGAAAATCACCGCCTCTTCGAGAATCGGAAATGGGGCTGAAACCGGAAAAAAATCGATATTAAGAACAATCTGTTTCAAGAAAGAATATTACCATTTAAAAAACCCTGCAAATTGAAATTCGCACATTGCTTCCTCATCTTTATCCATAGTTCACATAGCTTCCTTTAACACACAGTTTGGCGATCAAATTCGGCTTCCTCATAAAGGAAGCTTTGTTAACTATTGAAAAATATTAGTAATCAATGTGCAAATTCGATTGATTTTCGCCAAATTCGATAGAGAATAACATTGATAGCTATACTGGCTCTTCAGAAAATTTCATAGCAATATCTAAAAAATTTCATAAGTTATAGCGTTTACGCTTCTTTTGAAAAATTAAAAATTTGATAAAAATTTTATCATTCGATCGATTTTCGCCTAATTTAATAACAAACGAGCTATATTAGCTCTGTGTACAGTTTCAGTGCAATATCTTAAAAATTGCACAAGTCAGAGCGCTTACGCTATTTTTCAAAAAATTAAAAATTTCATAAAATTTTAATCCCTCGATGGATTTTTGCCAAATTCAATAGCGAACAACCTCGATGGCTACATTAGCTCTGTGCAAAGTTTCAGCACAATATCCTAAAAATTGCACAAGTTAGAGCGTTTAGGCTATTTTTCAAAAAATTCAAAATTTCAGAAAATTTTAATCCCTCGATGGATTTTTGCCAAATTCAATACCAAACAACCTTAATAGCTATACTAATTATACACAAAGTTTGAGTGCAATATCTTGAAAATTGCAGAGGTTAGAGCATTCTTGCAAAAACGAGAAAAGTCGATAAAATCTGAACACCCGTTATAATTAAAACAATTTTTTTTTCATAATAAAGAGCAATTCGTGCTCGACAAGTGTGCCAAATTTTAGCTTGATATCTCGAAGCGTTTTCGAGTTATTAATTATTTACATCTGAAACTCAGAACACACACACACACACATAAAAATTGCGAAAAAAATGTTTTTCACGAAAACAAAGCTTCCTTTATGAGGAAGCAAAAAATGTAAATGGCTGTATGTGTAAATGATCAGTTGATGGTCAGAAAAATTTAACGTTGTTGAAATATTCTGTGAGTACATTCGTACATTTTTAGCATGTTTAAAAGTGTCGTGAATATGGATTATGTATTGACAAATTATTTGATCCTGTTTTAATTATATCAATCATGATATAGTCATATATATATCCCTAAATACCAAATATCCCTAAAAATAAAAAACAATTTATATATATTCGTGGTCTTCGTGTCAAGCTCAGACGTATATTAGAAACCTTCTTTTTTGGTAATTTACGTATGGATGTGTGTGTTTCTGTGTATCCTGAGTTTCAGATGTAAATAATTAATAACTCGAGAACGCTTCGAGATATCGAGTTGAAATTTGGCACCCTTGTCGGGCACAGATTGCCCTTCATTATGAAAAAATTATGTTCTTATTCTAACGGGTGTTCAGATATCACCGACTTTTTTCGTTTTTACAACAATGGCGTAAACTCTCTAATAACTTCTGCAATTTTCAAGATATTGCACTTAAACTTTGCACAGAATTAGTATAGCTATTAAGGTTTTTTGGTATTGAATTTGGCAAAAATCGATCGAAAGATTAGATTTTTATAAAATTTTGAATTTTTCGAAAGGTAGCGTAAACGCTCTAACTTGCACAATTTTCAAGATATTGCACTGAAACTTTGTACAGAACTAGTATTATACCTAGCTATCAAAAGTTGTTCGCTATTGAATTCGGCGAAAATCGATCGAATGATTGAAATTTTATCAAATTTTGGTTTTTTTGAAAAATCGCGTACTTAACTTCGGCTATTTGTGAGATATTGTACTAAAATGTTGTACACATAGTGACCAAGGTCGTTCGCTATTGAATTTGGCAAATTTGCACCTTGATTATTCATATTTTTCGATAGTTAACAAAGCTTCCTTTATGAGGAAGTCAAATTTGATCGCCATATATTTTGTAATAAAGGAAGCTGTGTGAGCTATTGATAAAGATGAGGAAGCAATGTGCGAATGTCCAATTTTTTAAATATTTTGGATAATCATGTCAACTAAGCTTAGCCTTAGAGACAGCTAAAACACGAGCAGCATGCATCATTTTGTTTTGCACTAATATAAGTTCGTAAATTTCACATTTTACGATAACTGAAATTTTTTTAAATGCATACAATCTCGAATGCAATTAAATTTTTGTTTCACTTCTGGCGGCGGTTATATATTACTCAACACGGAAAAAAATGATCAGTGAGAACTGCTGAGATTCCCATTAATTTTTACAGTTTTCCCCATCAACAGCGCCTCATGGAAGGGCAAACAGTGAAATATGCATATTTCTTTAATACAATATACAGATGTCACATATGACATAGTACATGCCCATCAGACGAATTTTTACAGTGTGGAACAGTAAAATGTACACTACGTGAAACGTTATATTTCCGTTGTATCCGGTGAACTTTTTACACATTTCATATTGTAAAGATTATCCAGGGCCCGTGAAAAAATTACAGTGTACATTGTAAAAATTAAAAAGAACGTAGTATATTTTGCGGTACGTTTTTTATTTTTCACTGAAAATACTGCAATTTCTAAAATAAATTATAGTGTAGTGTAACGTTTCGACATTTGAATAAATTCCAATTTATTCAAATATTGCAAGAAACCGTTATTTATCCTTGCTCAGGCTCATAACTACGAGGGCATGTACTTGACCAATTTATCGTTAGATCAATTAATGAAGCAAATTTAGTTTAACCTCGCACCCATAAAGAGCACGAGCGTCACCGAAATGCAATGGTGATCTGTTAAGAAAATGTAGTCTCCAGTCCATAGGACTGCTCGACCACAGAACGCGAGTGATGTTCCAGCAATTGTATGTCAATTGAGGATGCCGATGTTGGTAATACATCGGACCTTATAGGTGCTCGGAGGCTCTCTCGCTGGTGCGAGAGGGCGCGCCGTCTGATGCTATCTAGCGGATCTCGGGTGAAATGCAGAGATCGTGACCCACCGCAGATCATCCCGTTACAGTGCCACACTGTAAAAATTGAAATTGACGTTGCATATTTTGCGGCGCGCATTTGATTTTTCACTGGGAACACTGCAATTTCTAATTATGTGCTTTGAACATTCTACAGAGACCATTGTAAATTTTACAGTTCAAACACAGTGGATTTCGTCGTTTCTGCTTGTTATTTCTACTTTGTCATTTTTTACCGGTGAACATTGCATTTTTTACAGTGTAAATTAGCATTTATAATGGTTTGAAAAGTAGAAACTACATTAAATCTATTAATTTATAATGGATTCCCAGTAAAACGCCTGAATTACAGTTTCGAACCGTATATTCTGCATTGAATTCAGTAATTTTTTAAATGTTACACATGAATTGTCACTGATCATTTTTTTCCGTGAATCTTCGATGTAAACTCGTTGCACATATAATAAACAAAAATCCACTGAATTTCAGTTCACGAATAATTATTTAGCAGAGGAAAACAGTTTTTGTACGATATTCAGAGGATCCTGAAGTTTGCAAGTAACATTTGGGATTCATCGTTACAAATGTTCGCGGACAAGACGATAAAAAAAATCTAGAATATCGAAGGGATCTTGATAACCAAATAAAACATAGTCTTGAGAAGTGTCGCTCGATCTTGATAAGATTAGACGTGAAGCAAGGAGCTTATTATGCGGTTAAAATATATATCCCGGCAGATTCCGGGCAATATAACGATCTCGCGGCTTTTACAGAACAAGTATAGATACGGCAAGTTTTATTACGATAAGAGATGAAGAAATTATAAAAATTTTCGCTCTCTCACCCTCTCTCTCTCTCTTCCTCTCTCCATCTCTCATTATGTCTTGAGTTTTCTAACGTAAATATGTTTGAATATATTTCAAAAATACATTTTGATTCAGAATTTTTCTGCGGGAGACTGAGGAGAGTTGTGACAATTTGCATTTTATCGAGCGTATATCAGTAAAAAAAAAATCTGACATTCTTTCACTTTGCAACTTCATATAGCCTATTCTATCTACTATGTGAAACAAATGTAAAAATAAATAAAAGTAATGATCGTCCATGCGAAAACTGATGAAAACTGAAACAACTTCCCACGTCACAACTCGCCTAGTACCGAGGGAGGTTGTGACAGAGGTTGAGGTAAGTTGTCATAGCTGTATGTATTTGATGCACCGAAAAAAAAAGTTTAGTAAAATCAACTACCCAGCTGCGATCACGGAAAACTCGTTTGAATCAATCGTCACATATTTTATTTGATTACCCCGTTGTTGAAATAATAAAACTGGTGTCGTTGTTTCGAATGTGTACTGCATTCACCGCAATTACAACATTGGATCAAAAAGATTTCAAACGAGATTGATTCAACAACTTGTTTTCTCATTCAATCGAATATTTAGTCATTTACTGGAAGTAAATAAAATTGTTTTAACTGTATGTTTCCTCTCATCAACAAAGTCTAGTTTTAATTTGAGCTATTCATCCAGTTAAAAAGAAGAGAAAATGCTTTCAAGTCGATCAAATTGTTTGATAAATTTGACTAAATATTTCAATGCAGCTACAACACATTTAGTCGATAGTACGTATAGTAACTGCCACGATCTCGGCACTTCGCCCGAGATCCGTAAGGTGGCGACGATCGGCGCGCGCCCTCGCACCAGCGAGACAGCCACTGAGCACCGATAAGTACCGGTGTATTACCATCATCCTCAATTAAGGAGGTATGAGCGCTACGTGATAGTCAATACACATGATCTTATTGAAATTTTGCAGAAAGGGAATAGTAGGTAGTAATATTTAGCAAAATATTAGTGAAAAGTACATAAATGATTTTCAGAGAGCATATAATATTAAATTAATTTCGTTTTAAGAATTATTTCATTCCGAGTAACTGACTGACTCCGGTGGTGTATCGTATGCTCCCCAGTTTCAACCTCCCAATAAAAGTGAAGAGGGCCGTGTTTAGCTTGATATATCTAATTCGAATGTTCGTTGACCCCTGTTTTTCAATGTATCATCATAATCCCTGACATTCAATGGATATACTCGATGTTTTTCATCTACGGTAGCTTATATACAAACGGTCGAACTGTGAAAAACAAAAAGTTGCAAAGTCAACCTTGCCGTAAGCAAGCTCTGCATATAACCATGAATAATGCTACATTTTCAATTAATAATATCTTACTTATATAGTCGTTAAGGGTCCTTGAAATTTTTGGAGTACTGAATATTGAACCTCAACAATATCATATAAAAAAACCAGTGTTCAATTTTATACTAAGCCTAGCGCTCATACATCCTTAACTTTAAATTGATGGAACATTACCCGCGCTATTTGGTCGCGCTGTTCTATAAACTAAAGACTACATATTTGAATGAGATCACCATTTCCGAGCGGAAATTTGGTCCGGGTAGCCTTAAAAGGGATCAGGCGTTGATCAGGCGTCGGTAAAGATAGCCTGATGCGGATAGCTTGATCACGCCCGGATCCAAACGGGATCATATTTTAGTAGGCTTTGATCAGGCATCGGTAAGGGTAGCTTGGTCCGGATAGCTTGATCACGCCCGGATCCAAACGGGATCATATATTAGTAGATCCGGCTACCCTTACATTATCGATGTCAGGGACATATCAGGTGCTGCTAAGGTTTATCGGGTAAATTTAGACGAAAATTTTTTTATTATAAATGTCGCTAGCCTGATATTTCCTTGATCCAAAATGGAGCAGGAGTCTGTATACACGGCGGTGAAAAAATAATATAAATATACAATTATAAAACTACACATTTATTTTTCTTCTCATATTACATTTTCTTATATATATAATTTAGAACAAGACTATTCTAACTTATATAAGAAAATGTAAGAAACTGTATTGTATACCTTTTATACTAATGAATAGACCAAAGAATTAAATACTCTATTAAAGCGTGAAATCGTTGATTTTTATAAATTATTAAACTATAAGGCTATAAAAGCTGTACCTGCACACATTTTGATACAATAATAATAATAAACAGAAATAATGATAACTTAATATGCATTTTAATATTATTAATATATTATATTCTAGATCAAATAAATGTGATCAGGCTAGGACTCGCGGCCGATCAGGACTGGATAAGGCGTCTGATCCGGCTAGAATCAGAGTCGTGATCGCGGCCGGAACGGAAGTAGCGTGACGATCCTGATCTTTTCTTGATCCGTATCCTGATCCAGGCCGGATGTCATTTTAAGGCTTGCCTGATGTAGCCCTGATCCTAGCCGGAATCAAATTTTTATTTATCAAGGATAAATAAGTTAAGTTAATAAGTTTTTACTTAACTGTTTAATCTCACGATTAATTAGTTAAGTAAAAGCCCTCGTAACTTAAAAAAATATTGCATATCATCAAATCTTTTGTTAATTCAATTGAAATTTTCTAGCTTGATATTGAATGCATTTTTTTTCGGTGCACAACATCTGAATTGCATAGAAAATATAAACTGTTCATTCAATTAAACCATTTGGTTATGCAATCGCATATTGAGTGCATTTTACCAAATATAGAATCAAAACAATGTAATTTTCAATTGAACGGATTCTCTACTCTGTTGGGTCAAGGATATATGTATTTATGGGAATGCAATTTTTGTTTCTATTTTGATACACATTTTGAGTTAACTGAATTACAAATTTCGTTCGTCACCCGTAACCGCCGGGTTTAATTAATTCACGCCAAATTTTTTTCACTTTACCAAATCTTTTTCTCGATGTGGCTATAACTCAAAAAATTCAATTTAAACACTATTATTGGTGAATAAAAATGACTTATATTATTAATAAATATTACTCAAATTTTATTGCATTAATCAACTTTTGGTGTGTAATTGTAATCAACAATAACTTTTTATTTCAACACTAATTAGATTGCTTTTATCATCTTTAGCAAATCATATGAACTTTCAATTCTGAATTCTAAAAAATTCTGAAAACTCTGAAAATTGATCTGAAATCTCGGCCTCCCCTACTCATTATCATCGCGGCGATGTCATCAATATCAATATATTCAGCTCCACAATTGAACGTTGCAATAAATCGAAATTTTAAAATAATTGCACGAGAGTCCGAATGCAGATCTCGAAAACTATATAAATTACTGGACGTAGGAAATCTACTTACATTCGGCATATATATGCATAATTGTTAACAACGGAAAGAATAGAAACATGGGACCGAATCACCAATGATACAAATTCACCTCAACCGATTAATGTAGCTCGTGAGGCAATCGTTACACTGAGAAACAAAATTGTTGAATGAACTAAATCTTTAGTTGCATACGCACGACTAAATATTTACTGGGTCTAACTAAATAATTAGTTTTTTGAATAATTCTGCGTTTCAGTTGACCAAAATATGATTCAGGCAACAAAATTTGGGTTTGTACAACTAAATATTTAGTCGTGCGTATGCGACTAAAGATTTAGTTCATTCAACAATTTTTTTTCTCAGTGTAGCGTACAGAGAAATGGAGAGAGAGTTAGAACACTGTATACGTCGGTGGATGAGGGATTTCTGGCCAAAACAGATCAATTTTTTCACCCCTGATCCCTTCTCGATTTTCATATACTCGTTTCCCAATATTCCATTCTTCATATGTATATTTCTAGCATCTCCCAAAAGGACTCTAGATTTTTCAAATTTTTTTTTTTACAAGCCACGATGATTCAATGGATCAAAAACAAAAACGGAACCTTGGCCCTGATAAAAAAAAATCTAAACAAGGTGACGAATGATAAGATATTTCCAAATGTTCGAAATGTCAATTAAAATTTTTTTTTAATTCTCGAAGGTTTGAGAAGGTTATTAATGTCAATGTTCCGACAAGCTCTGTGCAAACAAGGTTATGGATGCCTATAGCGTCCCAGCCAAAATTGTATCTGATTAAAATTTCCGTACTTAATTCGTTATACACGGAGAGAATTTTATACGGAAAATTGCTATGTATGCTTAGTAGTCGGGTACCATATTGTCATTAGTAGTAAAATTACTATGTACATACCATGTACATACCATAGTAATTTTACTACTAATGGCAATATGGTACCCGACTACTAAGCATACATAGCAATTTTTCGTATAAAATTCTCTCCGTGTACAATAAAAATCTGAAAAAATTCAGCAACATTTGGCATGCCATAAACAATTATCCATAATAATATTGCCGAAAAGTAAGTAATAAATTGTTTAAACAAATAATTATTCAACAATTTATCGGTAAGTTCTTTTTTTTCTTAAACAAATCGAATGCGTTAATTTTTCTAGACGCGTATGAATTTTTCAGTATTTTCTCTCCATTTTGAAATATTATCAAAATATTCTGAAATACAAATAAAAAATTACCAATTTTGTATATGTTTTTACGTACAGGTTTATCGTCAGTTTTGAAAAGTTTCAAGGACACTAGGCCGAAAAATACATAAATACAGTCATTCTAAAAATTTCAAAACGGAAATTTGAAAATAGAGAGATAACTCAGAAAAAAATCGTATACCTTCAGAAAAATTAGCGCATTCGATTTGTTTAAGAAAAAAAAGGACTTACCGAAAAATTGCTGAATTATCATTTGTTTAAGCAATTCGATAATAACTTTTGGGCAATATTATTATTGATAATTGTTGTTTATGGTATGCCAAAGGTTGATGAATTTTTTCAAATTTTCATTGTTTCACGAAGTACCAAAATTGTGCTATATAAATGTGCTATATAAAAAAATATCACAATGCATAATTGACGTTATTCAGATGCTTGCAGAGATTTGAAAATGACAAACGTTTAATCAATTCTAAAAAAAAATTCAGTCAACTTTTTAATTTTTTACCTTCAATACTTTCCTATTGAAGGTTTACCTTTCGAAGCAAAAATTCTGGATTGTGAAAAGGATTGGAAAAAAAAATCAGCTTACAAAAAATCTGAAGAATACCTCTTATGTACATTGGGATGCTAGTATTTAGATGACAATTGAAATGGATGTACTGTACTACTCTTCGTAATCGTCGGTCGTTTTAGCCAAGAGAGAGAGAGAGAGAGAGAGAGAGAGAGAGAGAGAGAGAGAGAGAGAGAGAGAGAGAGAGAGAGAGAGAGAGAGAGAGTAAGAACGAAAGAGGGCGAAATCGAGTAACACACGCAATTTCGTGCCTCGCTTTCTTCGCCTCTCATCTCACTCTCACATAATCTCCCATACGCGCATGCAGGAACATCTCAGTACGAGCTAAAGCGTTATTACGTGCTCGAGTGCGGACAAGTCCGGATCTCATTGAGCCTCGTGTTGAATATTAAATACCACGTGTAACACAAAAACAACGACACTCGTGACATCGTAAGATTGTTCCTTTTAGCTTGACTTCAATTAAGAAACAAGTGCAAATATTCGTCGAATTCAATCGAATGTTTTTATTCCAATCAAAAAATTTGAATTTTCGATTTGTTCGAGATTTTTTGGATAATTCGAATTTTTCAAATGGTAATTCGAATATCCTCAAATATTCGATTTTCTGTGGTATAATGCGAATTTTTTCACTATGTCTCGAGCTTTTTGCCTGAAACGGTTTGAAATTTCCCTACAAAATCGAAGACTGTTGGATTTGCATCCAATAATTCGACTCCTCGAATTATTCACTCCTATATTTTCAACACGCCAAAATTTTGTATGTACACGTAATATCCTGACTTTCCATGAACTTGACCGAACGGTCAGCTGAACGGAAAATCGACAAATTTATCCCTGAAACGAAAAATTAAAAGATCCCAATTCTATTTGGATCAGAGCTGGGCAAAGTGACGGACAGTGTACTTTAAGTACAAAGTACCGTAAGTACTTGAAGTATCCAGCAACGGCAGTACTCGAAGTACTACGTACTTATTGCTTGAAGTACTAAAGATTTAAAGTACTTGAAAAGTCAAGTATCAAGTATCAAGTACTTTTCACCGTTTTAGGTATATCCCGTATATTCTAGTATTTACATTTGATTTCTTATTCTCATTTGATTTTTATTCGAGTACTTTTTGTATCAAAACATATTTTTGCCTTTGAACACTGAAATTGGCCTATTAGGCAGATTCGAACAGAAGCAATTAAAAATAATTCAAAAATAGCATTGACGATTGTAATCACGATTTATTTTGATACAATAAGTTTGAAAAAGAAGAACTAAAGAATATAATACACGGATTGTTAAAAACTGTCCTAGGCGACAGTTGAGGGACAATATGTCCATACGTCACGAAATATTATTTTCAATTACATATTCAAAGGATTTGTACATGCAACCATCAGCAAGACAAATTCAAAATTAATTGATACTTGTACTTGAAAACTTGAACTTGAAGTACTTATAGTTGAACTTGAGATACTTGTACTGGAAAACTTGAACTTGCAAGTACTTTTTAAGTACTTGCAAATTTAAGTACAATACTTAAATTACTTTTCAAGTAATTCAAGTACTTTGCAAGTACCTGGTACCTCAAGAACTGCGCAACTCTGATTTAGAAAATTAATTCGTGATAGTTACGACGTTATTTGAAAAATTGTGTACCAAGTGTTGACGCGGGGTTTATTGATTTTTCTTCAATAATAACATTTGTAAATTTTTCCATTCAGCTGTTCGGAATATCTAGTGCATGATTTTCCCTCCATCGTCCACGAGCCTCTGTGCACGTTTATAATTTGCATAATTTATTTTCATGGTTCTACAATTTTTTGGTATGCGAATTAGCGGAAGTGTTTATGCTCTCTCACACTCTTCTTTTCTTATCAACACGTGTCGTATCACACTTGAGAATACTAGGACATTTTTTAACTTCCTGCAAAAACCAGCGAGTGCCAGTTACCATTCACTCTTCACCCTTTCAGAGAGTGATAAAACACTACATAAAAAAAATTCTAATAAATACAGAACATAAAAAATAAATTGTGTCAAAAATATTTTCAATTACTGACTTAATGATGATTAATTGAATCTTAGATTAGCGGGGTTGAATCTTTCGTGAGGAACGAACGCAGAATTTCATAGATTATCGCGTACGATCTTAATGTGTTTAAAATGTAGGGTATTTCACCTTTAGTGTCCCAATTTTCAAATTGGAAAAAAAATCAACGTTTAATTAGATGAATTAACTAGATATTAGCATTAATACATTTATTATATTATTTAAATCAGGCATTATGGATAGCTAATTTTGAATACTTAAAATGAAAGTTATATATTTAAATTAAATTTTAGTGATATTCCCGAGCGGAAATTTGGTCCGGGTAGCCTTATAAGGGATCAGGCTTTGATCAGGCGTCGGTAAAGATAGCCTGATCCGGATAGCTTGATCACGCCCGGATCCAAACGGGATCATATTTTAGTAGGCTTTGATCAGGAATCGGTAAGGGTAGCTCGATCCGGATAGCTTGATCACACCCGGATCCAAAGGGGATCATATATTAGTAGATCCGGCTACCCTTACATTATCGATGACAGGGACGTATCAGGTGCTGCTAAGGTTTATCAGGCAAATTTAGACGAAAAAATTTTTATTATAAATGTCGCTAGCCTGATATTTCCTTTATCCAAAATGGAGCAGAAGTCAGTATACACGGCGGTGAAAAAATAATATAAATATACAATTATAAAACTACACATTTATTTTTCTTCTCATATTACATTTTCTTATATTTATAATTTAGAACAAGACTATTCTAAATTATATAAGAAAATGTAAGAAACTGTATTGTATACCTTTTATACTAATGAATAGACCAAAGAATTAAATACTCTATTAAAACGTGAAATCATTGATTTTTGTAAATTATTAAACTATTAGGCTATAAAAGCTGTACCTGCACCCATTTTGATGCAATAATAATAATAAACAGAAACAATGATAACTTAATATGCATTTTATTATTATTAATATATTATTCTAGATCAAATAAATGTGATCAGGCTAGGACTCGTGGGCGATCAGGACTGGATAAGGCGTCTGATCCGGCTAGGATCAGAGTCGTGATCGCGGCCGGAACGGAAGTAGCGTGACGATCCTGATCTTTTCTTGATCCGTATCCTGATCCAGGCCGGATGTCATTTTAAGGCTAGCCTGATGTAGCCCTGATCCTAGCCGGAATCGAATTTCCGCTCGGGTTGTATTATTATTCTAATGATGCTTTTTTCTTTATTCCATTCAATACAGCACTTATACATATATCGCCGTACTGTTAATTTATTGATCTTCAAGATCATTTTATCTTTCTATAATAGGGTGAAAGCACCAGTGGATGGACGACCCCCAGTAAATAGACGAAATCACTTTTATATTAAAAATTCACAGATACTATTAACCACCGATAAAAACAAAAAGTACTATAATTAGGTAAAAAAAAAAATCACAGATGGTGTTAAAACCGATAGTTTAATTTAGTATCAATTTTTGACACCACGCGACATTTTTCTAGTTTGTGGTACCGGTATACCGCGCCAAATGGCGTCGAATACTTACAGAACGGCGTTGTGCAATCGATGATCAGTGTTCGAAAACAATCGTTTTATTGATTTTAAAAGGTCAGTAATGCTTTTAATAGATTAGGATAGGAATCATCTTCAATTTTTTTGCAAAGTTTGATAATACATTCTTAAAAATATATTAGAAATTATCGAGTTTATTCACTGGTATAGTATTCTAACCTCTTTTCCAGTGAATAAAAATATGCGCTCAGTTATTGTAATTGACAAAGCAAATTGGAAAATTAAATTAAAATATTCAATTCAATCTTGACTGTTGCAAATTTGAAGATTATTTATTGCCCAAGGTTGATGATAAAAATAAATAAATAAGGACAGCATTTTTTTTCTTTATTTGTGAACTGAAAATTTTTATTGTAAACGAACGATATTAATCCATTGCAGATGTCAGCGTGTAAAAAAAAAAGAGAAAAAGAACATTTATCAACGATTCCAATATGACGAAGAGGATTTGGCAAAAGCCCTTGCCGCGGGGCATAGTGGCATATCAATCAGGAAGACAGCGGCAGCCCAATAATATCCTTAAATCGAAATTGTATAATATGCCAAAAAGCTTGATATTTATGTTCTATTGTTCGTTAAAGGGTCTACCCTAATTGCAATTTTCAAAAAATCGATTTTTTTTTATTCCATTTTTCGAAAGTATAGATATGTGAAAGTATCATATTAAATTTTCGTAAAGATCCGAGCAGTCTAAGTGTACTTTTGAGGGACTTTTACTTAGTTACCTGAGCGCGTTAAAAAAAACTTTGATCGCGTTTTTTTCGAAATGACATTTTTGTACGGCTTGTTGAAAAAATCTCGGAAACTACTGCATCAATACTTACCAAATTTTTACCACATATTGTTTATGTCGACAGCTATGTCGCATATCATACGATTTTTGAAATTTTGAGTTTAACTTGGTTTAAATAAAAAAAAACTGATTAAAAAAAGGTTATTTTTCGTTACTTTTCGATATATGGCCGCCATTTTGCCAATTTAAAAAAAATCAAAAATCGTATGATATGCGACATAGTCATGACCTTACTGAATCTAAAACCTTTTTTATTTTTTATTTTAGATAATCCACTCCGGAGATTCCGTCAACAGGGCGCACTCATCTTTTTTTTGATATTTTTTTGGCCTGCATTTTCATATAATAAAAAACCGAAAAATAAATTAAAAAAAAAATTTTCATGCATTTCAAGATTATATTTATCAAGCCTCATACTTGTCATATTAATATTTGTAATTTAAAACAATGAAAAAAAATCGTGAAAATAGGCATTTTTTGCGTGTCTAATTAGGGTAGACCCCTTAATAATATTTATATGAATAATTTCAATGCTGTGATCGTATTATAATATTCAATCAACATTAATAATAAATTTTCCCTTGTTATAGCTTTCATTTATAATACACGTTCATTAACTGGAGCTCGAGGGTCCATTCACTGGTAACTTCGTCGAATTGGTATTTTCGTGATTTGGCCATGTCCCAATTAATTTCTTGAATACTATTTGTTTTAATTATCCCGGATATTTTTTTCTCACTTCAGTGTGATTTCTCGTTTCACCCAAAACAATTCAATTTTTTTTTTCGATTATATTCTTATTTTACGCTCAACCGGAGTATTTCCGTTTCCTTATTCGTCCATTCACTGGTGCTTTCACCCTAATAATAAATAATTTATTAGAAATAAATTTTATAAAATTAATCCAAGCCAGAAAATCAAGAGATCATAAAAAATATTTCGTCTAGAGCGCGATTCGTACATTTTTTTAAAGAATGTAATCAAAATGATTTCAGAATGAAGTCAATTTCACATTATTTCATTGATTTCATGAATTGTTTGTGTGATTTCTATAAAGTCATGTGATTTCAAGTGATTTCACATTGATTTCAATTATCTCGGAGCGATTTCATTCGGATTTCAAGTGATTTCAACGATATTTTCGTAACGTCGATTTCGTGCGAATTCATGTGATTTCTCGTGATTTCATGCGATTTCAATTCTGATTTCATACCGAGGTGGTTCGATGATTTCACGAATGAAGCCCCTCGCTTTTAATCAAGATGCGATTTAATCGAGACTCGTTAACTTCGTTTTTGTTTCTCTTTTTTTTTTTTTATCTTTTCATGGCTTTTGTCTTTTTATCGGACAAGATTAAGCGGTTCAAGGGAACGTTGAACGTCAACGGGTAAACTTGGAGGGGCAAGAGAAGAGAGTTGAGAATCAAGAGATGGACAAGGTACTTTTTTGCACATCAATTCTCTCAACTCTCTTGCGCTTTCCCCATCTCCCTCTTTCACTCGTTCTCTCTGTCGTTTATTGTTAAACCCCCCAACGGGGTACTCCCGTCGTTGCCACTGACGATGAACACATCGTCGTCATCATCGTCGTCGATGACGAGCAAACGTTCAGGCAACGAGACAACGTCAAGTTCGTGCACGTGAATAGAAAAGTCAGTGCTTCAGGGTAGACAATATATCGAAAAATGTGGATTTTTTTCAAACATTATAACTATTTCAACTTCCCATAAGCTTAACTGAAGAAAAAATAGTTTTTGCATTTGGAAAGAAATCATAAAATGAGAATAAATTCAAACATTATCATACTCTCCGATCGTTTTTCAATCCTGAAGTTGTTGTTTTGTCATTACAATCGAAATTTGAAATAATACTGTAAATCCACTTTTCTCGCTGTAGGAAGACATTTGCAATTTGTATGTTGTTCTATAAAAAAAAAAGAAATCATTGATAAAAAAAAAGTAAATAGAGACACGAGAAGGACACGTGTTAATTGCCGAGAAAAAAGTGTGAGACAGAGAGAGATAGACACGATAAATACACGCGGAAATGAGCATTGCTGTGTTATCAAAAAATGAGAACAGATGAGGAGGAGATGACGCACATCGTGAAGCGTTTGTATGCACGCGTTTGTTTATTCGATGGAAATAAATGGATGAATTATTGAAAATTTTATAGTGTAAGAGTACGAAATGAATTAAATCGTAAGTCGGATACGGACACTCAATTTCTCTCACTTAAAAAGTACGTTCCTTGTCATTCATTCATGGGAAATGTATGAGATTTTCCATGTCAACAAAACGATTATCGATTATGTCGAAGTTTCTATCCTTGAAATGCGAAAAAAAGCTTTCCATTCTTATTAATCTCTTTTAAGAATATGTCTTTTCAAAGTTAAAAATCATTGAAACGTTTTTCGGAATCTCCATTGAAGACCCGGGGTCCCTAAATGTCACAGAAAAGCATGAGCAATACTGAAGGTAAAAAAAAAACAGATGAAATAATGATGAAGCAAATTGTGCAAATTTGAAATTTGTACACAACATTCTCATTTTTTTCCATCATTTACTATTAAGCTTTCTTCGTGAAGAAGCAAAAATTTATAAAAAATACTGGCTCCGGAGCAGAATTAGCGAACGGTGCTGGAAAATTGAGGAAATTGTGTCGCACATTTCTATACATTTCTATGATTTTTTTGACTTTTCAAAATGAGAAATATTATCGTCGAACAATACTGGCTGACGAAAGAAATATTGAAGAAATTCGAAGAGCTCTTTAGAGCCAGTAAAAAAAATGATTAGAAAAGGGTGCAGCAAAAAAAATGATCAGCCGTACTATAATGGTAATCCACAAAGAAAAACATTACAGCATTGGCAAACACTATATATTTGAAAAATTACAAATCTAAGTAAAAAAGTGATTACCGAATAATTGTTAAGTTGACTTCAAACTGAGAGAAAAAATTACTAGAACCAATGAAATAAAGTTTTGAAGACAAAAAATCGTTTTTTTTTTTTCATTATTTGCCAAAACATATTAGATTGGTTCCCTTATATATTTACTTGGTTCATTTTTTTCAGTCAATTCCATAAATTTCTATTTCAAAAAACGAATTTACCTGAATCTAACAATATGTTATCAATTATATGTAATATGTTGTTTGAATCAAGAACACGTTTTATCATTCAAAACATGCATGTCTTTTAATACAGGAAGCACTGAGAAAAAAAATTGTTGAATCAACAAATTAATTAGTCCAACCAACAAGAAAAATGATTGATTCAATCAAATGCGTGTTTATTAATCGTTGCTAAACATTTTATAAAAAATATATAGCCCTTGCCAAATAATTTAATATGCATAGTTTAGTGACCCCAAAAAGAGATAAATAGAAAAAAAAGACAAATCTGCGCCAATTCTCCGATCTAATTTCTCTGTCCGACCGAGATTCGAACCCTCGACCCTACCTACCATCATACCTATCCTACCTAACTACCTAACACGCTACCTATTACGCTATCGACTACTACTATGCACTTGAACAAAGTTAGGAGTTATAAAAATTCGAATATAAGAAAACATTTAAAAAAAACAGTTTTTTTAATTTTTAACAATTTACGTTTACTATTAAAGTATACTCTAGAAATGATAGTTCTTTGCTTGAAGGAAATAAAAATTTAATCATTCCAAACAAATATTCTATGGGAATAAAATAATGTGTTATTTATTTTACTACAGCTTCTTTTAAAATAATCACAATCAATTTTATATCTAATAAATATTGAAAATACTACAGAAATATTTTTAGAAGTAAAATAATGATGAATTTATTGCAAAGAAATAATTTTGTTCGAAAAAAATGATTTCGTATTGAAGTCATTTTTTAGATTCAAATAACCTAATGTTTATGATGCGATAAATGTAATTAATCTAATGAATACAAATTCAATCAAATCTATTTAAATAAAAATATTCTTTGAAGTAAAATAATAATGACTTTATTGCAGGAAAATAATTTTTTCAAAGAAATATCGTATTAAATTCGTTTTTTGGATCCAAATAATCTCATGTTTATGATGCGATTAATGTAATTAATCCAATGAATACAAATTTAATTAAATCTATCATGCATTTAATTGTTACTATTAAATAAGAGTTTAATATAATGGAGTAATAGATCCGTGAAAATATTTTTTTAAATAAAGAGTGATTTTCACGATGCCATAAATAAATAATCGAATTAATACTTTCATTTAATAAATAAATTCATGTTCTAAAATTCAATAATTTTTTCTCTCAGTGTGTAATTTTTATAATTCAGGTAATCAAATTTAGTGATGGTTAACATTCAACGTAGAGATATCTCAAATTATTGTTGATATAGTAATTTACTTTGTTGAACCTTACGTCTTCTTCGATATCAACTAGTAAAAATGTATGCACATGTCCAAAGAAAAAAGTGTCTCGTCACCGTTTCTCAAAATCGCAATGATTCATAGATAAATTCCATCGGTAAAGATATAAGTTCATCGTCTTAAGGCGATATATAATTAAAGCCGGGGCTAGGGAGAGGGCAGGGGCAAAATTTCATATCGATAGTGCGCACTCGTGCGAGATACGGTTCTGTGAGCCTTATCGCGATATTCAATTTTCACGCATCAAGCCATATCTCAAAATTTCACAATTCTATCTCTCATTCTTCCATTTTGCCTTGACAGTAACGCCAGTACTGACGAAAAATTCGTGACTCTGGTTTATCGCCAATTTGACGCTCAAAACAAAAAACTACTTTCAACGCGTACGGATCAGTTCGCGATTAAAATTATTGCGAAAACGTGCAATTGACAAATCAAAGTATGAACACTTAAACGTTGAATATTAATTAGCGCCGTGTGAAACGAAACAAAAAGTGGTATCCCGATGCAATGAAGCTAACATTGTATGAAGCATTTTCGCACGAAAAAATTCGACGTGAATAAACGAATCGCTTGATTCCTCGATCAAACTGCGATCGGTCAAAAATAACAATAAAATTAAACAACGAAAAAAAACGCCAATCGGTGAGTGAAAGTGTCGACGACCATGTAATTTTTGACGATTATGCGAAAGTGTTGATGTGCAACAATTGACGACGCCGACGAAGTATATAATACGACTATTATTGGGGTTGAGGCTTATCATTCGTGAGCTTCTCTCGTTGTCTCTTTGAATCTATATGCGACAGGAGACCAAGAGAGAAAGAGAGAGAGAGAGAGAGAGAGAGAGAGAGAGAGAGAGAGATACATACAGAGGGAGAGAAAAGTGTGAACAGAGACACACACGAATCGGGTATAAATCTTTCGAGATAAGAGACGCATGAAGAGGGAGAGGAGGACACCAGAGGAAAGAGGGAGAGAGAAGAGGGACCTGACAAGAGAGAGAGAGAGAGAGAGAAGAGAGAGATAGAAAGAGAGGGTTTTGAGCTCCGACAGGCTTCAACAACGGACTATCGTGTCAGAAGTATTCCGACACTTTGACGCGCGTGAGAATGCATTTGGAACACGAGCGTAAGAACGGTCCTGGGATCCCCGAAGTCGATAATCACGAGCTGGCAAATCTCAATAACCAAAATAATAACAATAACAACAATAATAACAGCGTTAATGAGCGTTTAGGGGAGGGTGAAAGTGATGGTTCGCCGATAAGGGATCACAGCGAGATGAGTGAGGATGCCCTGTCGGCGAACGATTCGAGAATGGGACCAGGATTGTACCACGAGGAACATCCTGGAGAACGTGTCATAGGGCTTGCTACGACAGACGTGGAAATGGGCGATCTCGATGAGAGAACGATTATTACCGATAATGAGGACACGGCGTGCATGCTCATACGAAAATCACAGGAAAATGGCAACGTACCGAGATCCGTACTGGAGAAAACGAAAAAACCGATAAACGTGAAGCAGGAGGGGAAAAAAATGTTTCAGTATCTGTCAACGTTGATAGGTGAGTCGTAAGCTTTCTCGTTGAAGGAAGCTTTGTTTTTCTCAAGAGAAACATGAAGATTTTTGACACTTTTATTACGCAGCCTGCAACGTCGGAAAATCATTTTTAAGAAAAATATACGGAAGATATGTGTACTCAGTATTCAAAGAGATGATTCAGAAAAATAGATGCACCAATCGAGCTGAAATTTCGTACGCAAATTTTTAGCATTTATTTCACTTTGTTCAGTGGCATTTCTGCCAAAGTTGATGCGAGATTTCGAATTTGGTGGTTTTTTTTTAATGTTCAGAAATTATATCTGAGAATGGTTGATATTCGATTTGAAACGGATCAGTTAAAGGGTTTGGATCTTCTAAACTTTGGACATTTTTCCGAAATGCTTGAAAATGGTTCGATCCTCGTAATTTCGGAGATTTTAAACGAGCACTTTTGAAATGAACAGGTCAGGGAATACGTATTGTTGGCATTGAATTTAATAACGATTATTTAAGGACCTTAAAGTTACTGATATTTTGAAATTTTCTAAAAATATTTAAAAACACTCCAATTTTTATATGTTCGAAGTAGAGTTACCATTGAATTTTTGGGCCTTAAAGTTAGTGATATTTTAAAAATTTCAAAAACTACTTAAAAATGCGCGGACTTTTATAATTTCGCAGCCGTACAACTTTCAAAACAAATAGTTCAGGTGATAAGTTAGTTAGAATTTAATTTTTAAGGATCACTGCAGAGGCGCTTAAGGGGCTCAAATTTCACAAACATTTAGAATTGTATATAAATCTCATTGAAACTATGAATGTGGCCAATTTTTTCACGTGGCCTTAAGGGCATGATGACGAAATTTCTGACCATCGAGACATTGGAATATCAATTGATAATTATTGCAATAAATTTTCCCACAAAAACAGAGAAATTGCCTCACAATTTTCATTTTCACGCTTGCGATACCAAAAATGTTTTTTACAGAAGAAAATTGCCTGATTTTATATCCAATAAATGTTACACAGAAATCATTAATCTCGTACATCAGCGATACTTACTTCAGGAATAATTGACACGACCGCCAAACTCACGAGTCACAAAGATTCATAATATCCGGTCAACATTCCTTTGATATAATTTTGAGGCGCTCACACAAACATATATATATATATGTATGTATATAGATCACGTGGAAGTATATTCGTGATCTTTATGATAGATATCACTTTATCCTCTGTCTCTTCGGTCCATTTGACCGATTCACTCTTAAGGCTCATCTCTTAATCTCTCTCGCTCTTTCTCACGAACCAAGATCCATCTTCACCATTAATGGTATAAAAGAACATCATCTTTTTTTGCGCGTCGTCTTTGAACTTTACACAATTCGTTACGCCACAGAAAATAGAGACACGACATGATGCCTTCATCGAGTTTCACGCGCTTTCAATTACCACAACATTCGTCATTTTCGATTGTCGAATATACGTGAGACACGCGGCGCGTGTCCCGCAATATGGAATTTATGCACGCGGTACTATACATATATAGATCAAATACATATGGGGCGTTCCATCCCAAGTCGGACAGTTTGAAAAACTTTTTTTTTATTTTCTCGATTTTTAAATATTATTTAGTCAAAAGACCCATAAAAAGACCCTTCCTGTTAAATTTTGAGATTTTATTGATAGCCCGTTGACAAGATATTAAATTTTTTTTAACACCGCTCTTGTTCGGTTTTTTGGTCGTAACTTCTTTAAGGTTGTTTACAAGCTATGAAACCTTCGAATGTTAATTGTTTAATAAATAGCTTCTCAATCTTAGTGAAATTTTTACACGACCTCTTGAATACTTCATGTAAGAACATACCAAATTTTCAGAATTCTATCAACATTACTTCAACCTCCTTAAGGGTTAAAATAACGAACAATGAGAAAATTCTGAAAATTTGGTATGTTTTTGTATGAGGTATTTAAGAGGTCGTGTAAAAATTTCACGACGATTTGGAAGCTCGTTATTAAGATATTAACGTTTTGTTAAAAACAATTAACAAAAAACAAAAAACTTATCGCACAGTTATATCAGTTCCCATAAGGCTACATTTTATTTTATTTTATTTGTTAATCTCAATTATTCGATAACGAGCTTCCAAATCGTCATGAAATTTTTACATGACCTCTTAAATACTTCATGGAAAAACATACCAAATTTTCAGAATTTTCTCATTAAACGTGATTTGCTTCTAAACAACCTTAATAATGGTCCAAATTGAGTGTTTTTTTTCTCAACAATTTTGTTTTTTATGCCCTTTTCAGAAAAAAATACAAAAAAAATATTCGACGTGTTTTTGAATAAGTTTTTCGAGTTTTAAACTGTGAATCGTGTTTTGAAAAGTGAGCGGATATTGTGATTTTTTTGAATTTTTTAAATATTAAACATCTACGTATTCAACAACTTTTAAGACCAGTCCGGTCGTGAGCCCTCCATAATTACTATTTTTTTCGATTTTTGAAAATTAAAAACAAAATTTGTTCTCTATAAATTATTATAATTATCAATTATTGTTACGGTATATAGTGTGTGGTCTTTTTTTCATTATTTAGAATTTATTTTGACACTTTTTTATTGTTAGGGGGTAACAGACGCTCCGTTTTCGTCTTTAAAAAATTTTCGTACGATTTTTTCTCGCCGAATAATTTCACTTTTGGCTAAAAATGACAAATTTTGATAGATGCATCGTAACTCAAAGACTATAGAGTTTAAGAGAAAATGTCAGCATAAAAAAAGTAGCGTAGGCATACACGAAATCGCCTGGAATTATTTAATAATTTTCCTATGAATTTTTTTTTCACTATTTTCGCTCAAAACTCCGATGATGACGTCCCAGCGAAAAAATGTATCTGATTCAAATTTCCGAACTTCGTAGTACAATAAAAATTTGCAAAAATTCAGCAACATTTGGCATGCTATGACCAAAAATTATCAATAATAATATTGCTCAAAAGTCATTAATAAATTGTTTAAACAATTGTTTAAACGATTTGTTAATGACTTTTGGGCAATATTATATTGTTGATGAACAATGATCAATAATTATTATTGATAATGGTTGTTGATAGCATGCCAAATGTTGCCGAATTTTTTTAGATTTTTATTGTATCACAAAGTACAGAAATTTCAATCAGATACAATTTTTCTCTGGGACGTTTGGAGTGAAAATAGTTAAAAAGGTTTTTTTTTAAAATCGATTATATTATTTTTTTGATGGAGTTATGCAACTTCTAGTGCGGGAAGAAATATCGACAGGTGTATCTAAACTTTTGTGCGGGGGTGTATATCCAAAATCGAGAATGAAAAATTTGACAAACTACTATAATTATACCCTATACTATGAGGAACATATGTGCCAAGTTTCAAATTTTTATATCAATATTTACTAAATTGAAAAAAATGTTCAGATCATTGACCGGATAAAATACACGTATTTCCCCTTTAAAACTTTGACTGCCGTGGGGGCCAGTTTAAAATTGAGATATCAAGCTAAAATTTGGTATGAATTTCTATTTATTTATTTATTTAAAATTGATTTAGCACTATCGTCAAAAGAAAAACGAACATACCCTAAATAAGGATCACCCTAATATATACATCATGATGGATCATTTGTGGCAAAAGCTCCGATAGATTCAAACATACTAAAACATTATGCTTACTGTTCTGATACGAAGTAGGAAAAGGAACATGTGGGTTTAGCAATAATACACACACATCCACACATATATATACACGATGGTGCGTATTTCAAGCGAGAACGATAGGGAGGCGGACACTGACGATTAGCAGCCAGAGAAGGCTGCTAAAAAAATCAGCATTGAAGTGTCAGTGCACCGAGAAAAGAAATTTAAAAAAACTTTTAACGATTGCTCTTCCGAACGCTTTCGCGAAATTGTATTAATACGTGTGATAAATGCCACATATATATTGTAATGAAACAAAAGTGTGTGTGAAAGAGAGAGAGGAAAAGAGTGTGTTCAGGGTCAGGATAGAGTGATTGATTCAGAATGCAAATTGATAATTCGCATCATGAAGTATAATGATAAACAATGTGAGTGCAAACTGTATTCAAATGCCAAATATAATTTCAATTAAAAAATTATATTTCCATTCGGTGTGATAGATGCATTTACAGCTCTACCGATTATTTCTCTACACTGAAAGAAATTTTATTGCACCATTTGGTTTTTCGTGTAAAGAAAGAACCAATAAAATATAGCAATTTAGGGACAATCAAGGTACAATCGTAAACATTCCTATAGTGATAGGACATTATGCTATCTCTATAGATATTAATATTATCCTGAAAAGTAAGAATTACTATATGAATTTCAGAACCATTGCTGTTCTACACTTGGAGAATTGAAAGTGTAAATAATGATAGTGAATCTTTGGAAATTTTGCTATGATAATTTCAAAACTTGTTATTTAAAATAATATAAGCTGCAATGAATATATCAAAATTTACTATTCTCAATAAGAACGCACTTTCAAATGAGAAGCACTTTTACCTTTCGTAACGCGGATTTGAGGAAAATCGTAAAACACTATTGCAAAAGTTGCCGAATGTTCTCGAGCTGACCCGAGTTCGGCGGAGGGAAAATTCACATATATATATATTGTAACGGGACGACCTCGGGCCTGCCACTATCTCATCACTTCACCCGAGATCCGCTAGGTGACGACGGTTGGCGCGCGCTCTCGCGCCAGCGAGACAGTCACCCAGCACCGATAAAGTCCGGTGTACGAGGTCCGCAATTAACATTAAATTGTTGGAACATTACCCGCGTTCTGTAGTCACGCAGTCCTATGGACCAAAGACTACTTATTTAAATCAAATCACCATTGCACTTCGGTGGTGCTCGTGCTCCTTATGGGGACGAGGATAAATAACTTAAGCCTTCGCTTAACCGATTAATTTCATGATTAATTAGTCAAGTAAAAGCCGGGAGGCTCATAGCCGTAGCCTTGAGCCTCCCGGGACGGATGTGATTTTAAGAATAGTGGTTTAGAAAGATTGCAATGCCTTGATACAAAATCCCGCAAGATCTTATTTTACTTATTGCAAAGTACTATTGTAATTTTTGCAATTTGAGCTCAGAACGATTACTATAAGTTTACCAAAAGGAGAAATATTTTATTTCGCTATTTGTAAAGCACAATTGTAATTTTTGCTATTCGAGCTCAGAACGATTGCTATAAGTTTACCAAAACTAATTATGATATACAGACTTATAAATACTGTTATTATTTTAGGGAAAACTCCAACATTCTTATGAGTTATTGCAACAGAAGATATCAAACTCTGTATTTCGTTACTCACTATTGTATTTTTTACAACTGTACCTCGATTGTCCCTAAATTGCTATATTTTATTGTACTTTTCGTTACACGAAAAACCAAATAGTGCAATAAAATTTCTTTCAGTGTACCATAAAAGTATTCCCGCGGCGATAACGCTCGACCTTAACATCTCTGCCGAGTAAGACCTCTTGAGTATCCCTACACTGTAAAAATTGTCTTTAAATTTAATATACTTGTTATTCAACTTTCATATTCTTTTGTATATTAAATTTTAATAACAAGTATACGAAATCCAAATTAATCGACATCGATTGGAAAATTGACAATTTCAACTTAAATTCAATATTTGTATATCGAAATTAAAAGAGTAAACGTTGAAAATTAAAATTTATATTGGAATATTACTGCAATCATGTATCTCAAATTTAGTATACTGTATATGCATAAAAACGTCATATTCTTGATGAAGTTCCGAACAGAAATTTCTTACAGTGTAAAACACAACAGAAATAATCTCAG
The DNA here is from genome assembly GCA_946863875.1 of Alloplasta piceator. Lineage (NCBI taxonomy): Eukaryota > Metazoa > Arthropoda > Insecta > Hymenoptera > Ichneumonidae > Alloplasta > Alloplasta piceator. The sequence continues at coordinate 28,352,471 of OX333072.1, forward strand.
AAACAATAATCGGTTAACGTTACTATCGTTTAAGTGCATCGGGAATAGTTAGCTTTTTGATAAAATTAATTCATTCTAAGACGTTTTCAGAGTAAAATATAATTAAAAGATATTTTGGAGTCTTTATTGAGGAAGTGAGATACCAAATGCACGAGCAAAATGTAAATATCACTAAAAATGTATTTTAAAAGACTTGTTTTCGTTGCATTGCAACAATGCAAACTTCAACATCATCAGAAACGATGTCTACCAGATAAAACTCTACCGTAGCATCTCTACCCAATAAAACTCTATACTATAACATCTTTATGAAATAGCTACTTTAATTTACAACATCTCCGCCTCATAAAAGCATTTTAACGAGCATTTTAAACTCTGTCGTAACCTAACTTATCTTCCGAATGGCAACTTTACCACATGACATCTCTGCCAAATAAGAGCATCCAAATATCTCTAGTAAAAATAACTTTCCCAGAAATAATCCTTATTTTATTAAATTGTGCCTGAAATGAGCATTCAAGTGTAAGATTTAGCCGCAATTTAATTCTACAAAATCATAACTTTACCAAATCACATCTCCTCCACATAATTGTCACAGTACGCCGGGACCATCTTTACCGCTTTACAATTTTACAAGTCTGTGAATACGCCTTACATGCTGCGGGTCGGAAAAAACGTTTGTAAAACCGAAAAACTTCAATCGAAAAATAATGGTTTTTTCCTAACCGTCCGAATATAAATAGATCTTTATTGCGCTGTTATCTATAAGCTGCGTGTGTACGCTTTGTGTCAAACACGCGGCCTTTGTACTTGGACTACTTATTCTCAAGGATAGGAACGTTCTTGGGTCAAAATAACATAATAGAAAACATCACGATTATTTTAGGAGACTGTAATACAGATACATTTAAAGAATAAACAATAATTATTGTTAATAATAAGTTTGAACGGATAATGAATCAAACAATTGTGCAATTTCGCACCGCAAGTCAAATGCTATACATATAAATATAATGAGTAATTTGGGTTCATATTGTACAGAAAAATATTGAACATTTTTTATATACCGAAAACGAAACAAATTTTCAAGCTTTCTCTAGTCTGATATCGGTATAATTTTTTGAAGAAATCAAATCGAAATTTGTGGGAAATTTGTCTGCTAATGAGAGTCGCAAATATGTCGTGATCGTTTTCGTCTATCTCTCGTGTATAATACCCTGCAATCGGTCTCGCGCGACAGACATACCTATATCATTTTTCCTCGTTACCAAGAGTACACACCAGCACCAATTTTTCTGCGTCTATATATGTGTCATTCCAGCCCAAGTGTGTAAACCCGTGACCCTGACCCTCTCAGATTTATTTGATTTTTTTCATATGATCGCATTGAGTCGATGATCGAATACACCCTCATAATTTTTTCAGATTTTTCCAAACATCCCTTATTTAAAAAAAAACATGTTTTTTTGAAAAAAACGCCATTTTTTTTTAATCTAAAAAAATTCTAAAAAAACCATGACAATATATAAAAATTTTCAAGCTATCAGCCGTAATGGGCAGATTTTTTTTCTGTGTTTTACAAGCTATTAACGTTCGCAAAATTCCAAAAAATTCTCAAATAGCTCACCTTGATCAGATACTCAATTTGAGTACCAAAATAATTCAGTATCTGCTCGAGGTGAGCTATTTGAGAATTTTTTGGAATTTTGAGAACGTTAATAGCTTGTAAAACACCGAAAAAAATCTACGCATTACGGGTGATAGCTTGAAATTTTTTATATATCATCACGGTCTTTTCAGAATTTTTTTAAATTGTTAAAAAATGACGTTTAAAAAAATGTTTTTTTTAAAATCCATCACGTAAAACACAGAAAAAAAATCTGCCCACTACAGCTGATAGCTTGAAAATTTTTATATATTGTCACGGTTTTTTCAGAATTTTTTTGGATTAAAAAAAAATTGCGTTCTTTCAAAAAAAAAATTTTTTTTTCGAAATAAGGGATGTTTGGAAAAATCTGAAAAAATTATGAGGGTGTATGTTAGACTCATTGCGAACATATGGAAAAAAATCAAATAAATCCGTGAGGTTCAGGGTCACGGGTTTACACACTTGGGCTGGATTGACACGTATATAATATATATAAGGGTGATTTTCCAGAAATACTCATTTTCGAGGGTACGAAATTTTTTTTTTCATCATGATTTTGCCTTCTAAAAGTGTTGATGACCTTAGTATAAGATATTTAAACGTCAATACCACTTGGACAAGCTGGTCTGTCTATTTTGCGGGATTTATCGTACTTCAAAGAAATTGTAGTGCGGGAGGAGTAAATGCGAAGGCAGAGAAATGATGCAAACCTTTTGCTAGAACGTTTTTTATTAGATCATTCCAGTATTTAATATTGGATCATTAGAATATTTAATATTGGAACTTATAGGCGTTTACCAGGTGTGTAAGTATGAAACCGGAATTTCGAAAGTATGAAACCCATTTCTCCACCTTTTGTATCTTTCCCATGGCTTTTAACCGAAGGGAGATGGCTTCTCGGGTCACCTTTAACTGATCCGCCAGTTGTTGTTGTGTTTGAGCGTCGTCTTCGTCCAACAAGGCTTGCAGGTCAGCGTCTTCAAACTTTTTCGGTGGTCTTCCACGTTCTTCGTTCCTCACGTCAAAATCGCCACTTTTGAACCGTTTAAACCACTCGAAACACTGTGTTTTACCGAGAGCATGCTCACCAAACGCCTCCAGAAGCATTCGATGCGATTCGGCTGCGGTTTTCTTCAGATGAAAACAGAAAAGTAGGGCTGTCCGCAAATCGTAATTTGTTGGCACAAAACTCGACATGTTTATCTCTAATAAACTAATGCTACTGAATGAAACTCGTGTTATTGTGAGTTGAAAATCTTTGTCGGATATCAATACAATAACAAGACACGGCTGACGTGATGTGTCGGTAACTGCATCGACATCTAGCGCCACCTATGGGCAAATTCCGGTTTCATACTTACACACCTGGTACAATAAACAATGAAACGCAAAAACAAACTGACTATCTTACTTCTTTGCATAGACACATCAAATGACGCAAAATTTGGTTATAACGCTTTACAATGGCATGGCAATAACCTGGAGGAATTAGTTTGATTCAAACCCATTTTTATTCGACACTCAAACCCGGTTTGAGTGATTCCTCTGGCAGATTCCGGATCAGATCCAGAGGAATGAGCCAGGGAAATGATGATTTTGATGGTTTTTTAGGTCGTAATATGACATGCGAGTTGTTTTCAACTTTTAAACGAAGCGATAAACTTGTGCTCAATAGTTTGCATTAAAAAAAAATAAACCAAGATTTATTTTAGCCGAGAATATATAATTGACACTTGCCAGAGGAATGACGCTCCAACTTGTGACATGTATTTATGCCACACTGTTTTGAGAAAAAAAGTCACAAACATCGAAAATGAAACTTTGACAAATTGTCAGGTCGATCGCCCGAACAACTACCGCTGTCTATTGCGCTAATATCGTCTCATTTCCGTCGACTCATGTCAGCGGAATGACGTTGAAGCAGGTTACAAGATTGTCAATTTTTATTGAGATATATCTGTGCTCATTATTATTTTTTTTAATTTCAGGAGAAGGTTATAACCAGCGTTCAGTTTCAGAAAATATTTTTCATTGGCAGTTTTCTAAACTTCAAGTATTTTTTTAGACCGTTGCAATGTGGGAAGATGCAAAAGTTACATGCCGGAGGAATGATTTTTAGGGATCAAACACGAGAAAAAAAACGATTTAAATGATTTTAAAAAAAATCTTTTCCGATACCTTGTTTCCAAACATTATGATCTAATATATTCTGATTAACAAAATCTAAGAAATTAGAGGGATTATTAAAAATCAACTAGGTTACAGCGAAAATGAGTATTTTGAGAGAATCACCCATAATATATATACAAAATTGATAAACTCCTCCGTATATTCGCGTCCTTCTATTTTCCTCTCACTCTCTCTCTCGCTTGTTGTTTTTTAAATGTATTTTCAGGTTCTATCTCTGGTATTTCGCTCGCTATCCGTATTGTCGTCCCCGACCCTAATTCATACACACAGATGCCAATTGTCGTTTGAAAGAAAAAAACGATAATTGAAGAATCACACTACACGCAAACAGACGCAAACATACACGGATAAAAAAGTCATTCATTTATCAAATCGAAAAGTGAGGGAACAGCCAAACGACATCAAGGGGTTACATCTAGTCAGTACGTAAAAAAATCGCTGGTTTAGGGAGTTTTTGTTACTAAATTATACATTTGCAGCTGGGAAAAAACTATAACTTTAACGAATAATTATCCAGCAATAACTTTTTCAGTGGAAGTTATAATTTTTATAGTAATTTTTATAGGTTAACATGTTTTGCAGTTCAGGTTACTATAAAATACAGCGATGTTGAGGTGTTATAATTTAGGTTAGTATGGCATAATTGAATTCAGTACAAATGCAAAGATTATGTGGTAGAGGTGTTATCAACAGAGGTTATTATTTGATGCAAATTTAAATGCAATAGGGTTATTATTCGCTGAGGATATTAAAAGGCCTCAGTTTAACAGATATGTTACAGTGTAAAATTGTTATTTCGGAAGGATGTTATGATAGAATTCTATATGAGTAGAAGTCATGTTTGCACTAGAAAACTACTGGGTTGGGGCAACTGTAGCGTTAGATAGCAGGGTTGGGCGAATTTGTAACTAAAATAAGTCAATGACAAAATATTTTGAGCATTGTAATGGAATTTGAGTTTTGATGGTAATTATTTTCAGCATTGTATTTGAGTACAGAATGCGCTTACAATACGGAATATAATTAGCATCGAAATTGAAATGATTCCCGAAAATATCGTTGTTCAATATAATTTAATTACATCCATGTAATTTTATTATGCAGATATAATTCAATTATACCGTAGTAATTCATTGACGATATTGCAATTAAATTACGAGGATGTAATTGAATTACGTGAATTGGAATATTTTTGGGTTTCAATAATTTCATAAAGGTTTGCGCTCAAAAATATTCCAATTCCAGTATTTGTATACGCTGTGCTTATAGTATACAGGATGCCCCACGAATGAAGGTCAATACCGTGAGGGTAGATTCGTGACGTAATATCGAGTAGAAAAGTCCTCTGCAATGTTTTGATATTTTGAACCTCAAAATTGGTTTTTATTTAATTCATTATTAACGTAATATGGAGTAGAAAAGCCCTTTGCTATATATTTTTTAAATATTTTAAACCTCCGAATTGTTATTAATTCAATTAATTAATAACAATGCAGGGATTCAAAATATCGAAAAATGGCAAAGGACTTTTCTACTCGATATTACGTCACGAATCTACCCTCACGGTATTGACCTTCATTCGTGGGGCACCCAGATATATATATATATGTTGACACTTTGGGTTAATTTGTTTTACAAAAATAGTTTGAAAGATAATGATTTTTGTATGCAATTTTACGAGAAATGCTTGAGGCGCTCAGATCAACAATAGCGAAAAAGTAACCAAGAAAAATGAGTTGAAACATGCATGTTCATTGGAAATAATGAAGTGATCACTTTAACCAATAATTTAAAACTTCTATGTAAGAAGGCGAACTCATCAAGAGCACATAAGTAAAGTTAGAAGAATCATTACTTGATTACTGTACCGATGTCATTTTCAATTAATACTTTTGCGTCCTCATAATTTTTTCAACCCGTATATACCTTTATGTCTCAAGTGCCAAAGGGATGATCTTTGTTTTAAAAATGGTTCAAAAATCATAAAAACTAAAGTAATCTAGTGAACTAATTGGAAAAATAATTGACCAATTATTTTGCTGAATTGAATTAGTCTTGAAGTTCTATAACGCGTCATATAGTAAACCATCCTCAGAGCGTAACATTGAAATGGTTAAAGCGCTTCTCTATTTGTAAATACTTTAAGTTTTTCGAGAATCGATTATAGGTAATCGCACTAAGGTAAACGGCCCGGTTAGTGACACTTTTAGAGCCGCGGTGTCGGATTTCTGCTATTTATTCATGCGTGATATAGTCAAACCGAAAACTAAAGGTTTTAACATGTGCATTAAAAGCCCCCGAACGAGATTCACCTATTGAAAAAGTGAAAAAATCAAAATTTATTAATAACATCATTGTTTTAATAACGCTTTTCTACTGCCGGAGTTCCTGACACTGAAGCCCCGCCCATGTCCTAGTTTGTGACCCCTGCCTTGTACCGATTTATGACACTCGTGGCGCAGTTTATGAAACCTGCGCGTCACCAGTTACTGACACTGACCTTCAAAATTTTTCACAAATGATAATGGTTTCATTATTGTATATTTTTTTCCGTTTCTTCCGTTCATAAAAACTAATATTCTTTTCTTTAAATTATTTTTCACAGTAAATTAGAATAAATAAGCAAAAAAATTGTTTGATGCAACAGGTGACAAATCGAGGCTCAACAACAGGGGTACAAGCTCAATTATATGACCCAGTTATTGACACCGCGAATTTAAATAAATACCTAACCAAAATTTAAATTATTTCTTATCTCGTCGATAGTCTGGTTCCTGCTGAAGATGCTTGTGGGTTTCGTCTAGAACTGCCGCTGCGGAGCTACTGAGACGCGTGTCGTACTATTCACTGATCCATTTCCATTTTAAATATTTAATTTCAAAAGGTGTATCTCTCCAATAACTGAAAGTGAAAAATTCTGTTTAATTAGCCGGTAATTGGATTATTATTCGACAAAAACTGTATTTATAGCAATCAAAATTGAGACGTCGGTGTCACAATCTGGGACAGTGTCAGTAACTGGGCCGTTTACCTTACTTTGAGCATCAATTACAAGTAATTGCATTACTTCTATCATCAATTACAAGTAATTGTATGATATGCTTCTGAATTACATGTAATTAAAATGCATTCGGTGACCGATGACCGAAATAATTAGCAATTGAAGCCAATTCAGTTACATGGCTCAAAATAATATATAATTAAATATGTAATTTGGATGAAAATTAAATAAATGCTGCTTAACTCTGTTAGGTAGTCGGATTAAGGTAAATGTCCCAATACCTGACCATCTAAGAGGCGACGAAAAAGTTAACTTATCTTTCGCGTTCAAAAATAAACTTTTTTCTATAACGACTAAGACTATTGGAAAGCTTGAATCCTCTAGTTTCCAAAACACAGGGTATAGTTGTTGCTACAATTAGTTGTTCATTCGTAATAATCGAAAATGCTGAGAATTGTAAATGAACCAGTTCCCGACCATCCATTTTTCTATATGACCAAATATCCGACCACACATTATGACCCTATAACCGACCACTCATCTCTATGGTGGGGGGAAGAGAGGGGCTGAATTGAGAAAAATGCGTCGCTGCTCAGAGAATGTGTCACCGAAATGTTAAGGTTATGCACGAATAATATACATGTCAGCAGATGTCCGGTTACTGAGACCGAACATAGTCGCGAGCAGGTACCGATATCCGGACACATGGTCGGTTATCAGTACAAGATAAGTTTCGTATGTACCAATAACCGGACATGAAAATTAAGTACTTAAAACGCATTTTTGGCTCATTGAGACAACATGATGAAATTAGTGGCATCTTTCCGAATAAAAACAGCTAGGCTCTGTTTGAAAACAATAAAATAATAAAACCACTTCGAAATAAGATATCGCGATTCCTTAGTACTTGAGCTTAGATAATGGCTTCCGTGCCCCGAATAGTACGCGTGCTGTCATATTTATCCAAAATTATATTCCATACGATTCTTGAACTATTAAAAGTAGTGGCGTATTATGAATCCTGGATATTAAATCAATTCACAGTTTAAGATTTCTCTCAAGTGAACGCTTAACTTGCTGAAATATTGGTTCAAGTGGTCGGGTACTGGGACGTAGTCGGGTATTGGGACAATTACCTTAGCGCGTTGGTAATAGTAATGCAGCTAAACTAAAACCCGAGCAACAAATTGCAGCATCGTCGGAATTTATTACCAACCCACTAAAAAGTGATTAACCCAACTCATTGTTGTTTTGACGTGTAAAGGAGATGTAAAGTTCAAAACACTGTTTTGTTTACTGGAATGATTTCTTTTAATAAATTCTCTGTTTTTCTGTCCGAAAAAATAGCTGGATTAATAGCGATGCAGAGTGGAATGACGCTGGGTTGGACATCACCAATACTGCCATTTCTAAACTCGACCGAATCATTCATACCCAACGGTCTGGACGATAGTCGTGAATCTTGGATCTGCTCATTACTGGCAGTTGGAGCTGTTCTCGGTGCTGTACCAGCTGGCAAGATAGCCGATGTGATTGGACGTAAAGCCGCGATCATCGCGACTTCCCTACCATTTTTAATCTCCTGGCACATATTGATATTCTTTCGTGATCTGGTGAGCCTATTGGTGGCCCGTTTTATCGGTGGCATAGGTGCGGGTGCAGCTTGCGTTCTCGTGCCCGTTTACATCGGCGAAGTTGCCGAAGCTTCGATACGCGGGGCACTTGGTTCATTCTTCCCACTGCTATTTTCCCTGGGTATAGTGTTCGTTTACGTGGCCGGTGCATATGCAACTTACACGACTTACAATGTCGCCTGTTGTCTCGCACTATTGCCCTTCTTCGCGCTTGTCTTCTACCTACCGGAATCGCCGTTGTGGTTGGTGCATCGAAATCGCATGAAACAAGCCGCGAAATCATTGGAAATTTTACGGGGCAAGAATTACGATCCACGAATGGAGATCAATCTATTACAGATCGAGGCCGATAGACTGGAGCATCGTAGAGGTGGCATGAGAGATTTGTTGGGTACGAAAGCCGGTCGCAAGGCAATCTGTACCTGCGTCGGTCTAATGTGGTTTCAACAAATGTCGGGTATCGACGCTGTTCTGTTTTACACAGTAACAATATTTCAGGACGCCGGTAGCACCATAGAACCGCACATAGCGACTATTATAATCGGTATCGTTGAGGTCGTTATGTCGATCGTCGTGGCAACGGTGATCGATCGTTTCGGACGTAAGCCACTGCTCATTATGTCGGGCGCCGGTATGGCCATTTGCCTCAGTATTTTGGGCTTCTACTTCAAGCTCAAGGAGGACGGCACGAACGTAGAATCGATCGGTTGGTTACCCCTAACTTGTATAGCACTGTTCAACGTTGTATTCAGTCTGGGTTACGGATCGGTGCCGTTTGCCGTTATCAGCGAAATGTTTCCACCTGAGACTAAAGGCGTTGCCAGCAGTATCTCGATAATGGTCAATTGGAGTTTGGTATTTGCCGTCACGAAGATATTTCCAACGATGACGGAATACATGGGTCAAGCTGCGACGTTTTGGACGTTTGGCTGTATGACAGCGATTTCTGCGATTTTCTCGTATCTAGTCGTACCGGAAACCAAGGGAAAAACACTTCAAGAGATACAGACGAAACTAGAGTTCGGCAAAAAACCGGTCATGCTATCGACCATCAGCAGCAAGGAATCGGCATAGTATGCGTGTGTGGGTATGCGAGTATGTTTACTTTAATGTGTATGATCGATGCGTGTATGCAGAGTGTTTTTTTCACAGACTGATTCGTGGATGGACACGGAAATTCCTCGAACTATCATTCAGGATTGTTAATCCGTTCGTTAGATAACGCGCAATGTATTATGAATTTTTATTATTTTTATTATTTGTATTATTGTTGTTGTTATTGTTATGTGTTTATCGTGCTGCTTTAATCGGCACATTTGGAGCTGTATGAAAAACATGCGAGGAAACTTTACCTTAATATCTTTACCAAATAAATGATATCGAAGTTCGCATCGTTAGAATGCAAAGAAAAAATAGATTTTTTTTTGCAATTTCCGCTTATGCTATACCTGGACAACTAAAGCCCCAGATGCTCAATTGAGACTAAGAATGCTTTTCAACGTCCTCAAATGAGATGAACAGTAAAAATTTATTTGTTGCATCGTAACGATTCAAAATTCAAAATCATCTCCATGATACTATGCGTTATAAAATCTGTGTCATATAAGGTCATTTCAATATTCCTCCCATAAGTTATAAGTCTACCGAATCACATTCCTACCCCATAACAAATCTTCCAGAATCAGCTGTCCGCAGGCATCTCTACCGCATAATCCGTCTAGCTCGTGATAGATTTCCGATTCTTTAAGCCTACTAAATTCCGTGGATGTCTTATGCGATAGCACACTTACCGACGGCGGGCTGACTTTGTGTTATCAAGACAGGCCCTGTCACCCGTACGTCTGCTGCCAAATCAAAGAGCTGAAGACTTATAATCTTGTAAGCTTGTAAAATGAGACTGTCATGAGATAGAGTGATTATTAGACTGATTCAAAAAAAGCGACTATTTTTTGTTTTTCGAAGTAACATATTAAATACTTTCGGGAAGGTGAAAAAAGATGCTTGTTAAAATTAGAGCTCTTAATAATAATATTTAGGGCGGGCGCATCGCATATTTTTATTTTCCATTTAAATAACACAGGGAAAAAAGATTTCAAACTTTGAAATTTTATATCTCAGCTTCAAGTTAATGTACCAAAATGAACGGCACATATTCTTGTAGAGAATTAAACGCTCTACAAAAAAGATCTTCTATGATTTTTCGATAAACTCACTCCTTCAAAAGTTATTTAAGGTTGAAGTCAAATTTAGAGTAAATTTCACTTTTTTTTTAGTTTCCGGCAGGATGTTAAAACTTATTACTAAATATCGTAAAATCTTTTGGGAAAATTTTATCATTTGTGATTTCCCATGAGTATTGGAGTCAGGTAACAATTTTCAATAAAGAAATACTATTTAATAGAAGAAAAATTATTATTAGAAAAATAAGATCTTACATGAACATTTCTTTCAACATTACTTTTTGAAAATACAATTTTCATTTAAAGTGAAAACGTTGTTATAAAAAAAACTGATTACTATTTCAAGGTTTTTTTTGTTACAATCCAGGAATCGTTGACGATGTTTTTGTACGACTTGTAGAAGATACTGAAGTTGCTCTTCGTTCTTTGCTAAGCAGTTGTTGTAATCTTCTATTAATGCAATACCACGTTCTACTACGTCATTTACTACTGTAAGATCCTCGAAAAATTTCAAGTTTTCTCTCTAACTTTTATTGTTGGGTCACGGTGTTACATCTACTTCGAGAAAATCATACGGTGAATCAAACGTCTCGAAGAGCGTTAGTAATATTTTCGAAACAAATTCACTCCAATTTTTTTCTAAAAACGATTCCAATTTTATTTCTTCAGTAAAATAAATCGCTTTTTTATAATAATTATACTCTTCTGATTTTGAATAGCTTCGCACATTTTTCTTTTAGTTTCTTCAGAAACGTTTTTGTCGAATAATGCCGAATAATGTCGAAAAACCAGTTTTTTTATAACAACACTGAGAAAAAAAATTGTTGAATGAACTAAATCTTTAGTTGCATACGCACGACTAAATATTTATTTGGTCTAACTAAATAATTAGTTTCTTGAATAATTCTGCGCTTCAGTTGACCAAAATATGATTCAGGCAAAAAAAATTGGGTTTGTGCAACTAAATATTTAGTCGTGCGTATGCGACTAAAGATTTAGTTCATTCAACAATTTTTTTTTCTCAGTGAACTTTTTCACTTCCAATGAAAAACGTATTTTCAAAAAGTATAATGTTAAAAGAAATGTATATGTAAAATCTAATTTTCCCAAAAGTATTTGTTACTTCGATAAAACAAAAAATAGTCGCTTTTTTTAAATCAGTCTAGTAATTATGTAGAAGAGATGTCCTCGGCGAATTGTTCTCTTGTAGACTTATTACGCGGTAGAGATTTGATTTATAACGATTTTAATTTTCGTAGGCTTGTATTTGATGGGATATAAGACGCTTGCAGAGATGGCGGTTACCTCTCCGTGGCCACACGTCCTAATTGTAACACGTTGGTCTCATGGGATCATTGTGACCCCAGTCATATTTGAGCGCTTGCCATGTCCAGAGTGTTATTCAAAATGACTTCAAAAAATTCAGAGTGATAGTTTCAATCATCCTCAATATGCCATGCACCCTTGAGTTTTTTTAATTTTTAAAATGGTGAATAAAAAGTCAGGAACAAGTAAATACGCGAAAAATGTTATTTTTGACGAAAAAAAAATCATGACTTTGGCAATTTTTTTGTCATAAAATTTTAGGATAACACTCTTGAGATATGGCACTTTTAAGAAAAAAATAGCCCCATAGAGGGTGTTTCAAAAACGTTATTTATTTGGACATTTGAAGAGGGATTTACGGAACTCTATTTCGGAGTAAAAAAAAATACAATAAATACCAAAAATACTTCATTTATTTCAAAATTTTCGTATATAAAAATGGAAAAATTGCGCGTCCTTAAGAGAAATGAACATAATCCACTGAAATATTTGAAGACAATTTTCTTTTCTGAAGTTTCAGAGTAAATTTTAATAATTTATTTTTAAATAACTCGACTTTCATGATGGTACTTACCTTGTATGCTGATGTACAACACAGAAAAAAAAGAAAAAAAAACAACATTTCCCGCGGAAAATGACACAATGGTCACAGAGGTGGTCAAACTGACCCCAGCTCGCGCGCAATGTTTTCTTTTCGAATGCCACAGCGATACTGTTGGCACGATTATTTCTCTACTTGCACTTGGGGTAGTTTGGACCCCTGGTGACCACGGAGGGTTGAGGAAGAGTTGTTTTGTGGTAGTGATGTTGCGGTAGAATTTTCTTGCGCAGGATGTATTTCTGGACAAGAGATAACTGGTAGAGCTGTAAATTTGTCCTTGGGTTTCGATTATTATTTTTATTAAAAATGTTGGAAGCTGGGAGACGCGATAGTGTGTTGAGTCATTTTGTTTTCTACTCGAATCGTGAATGCAAACACGTGCCATGTAAACCAAATTGTCTAGCAATAATTATAGTAAGTTGAAGCAATGACGAAATTATAATGTAATACTGGAATTTGTGCCTTTCTGGAGTAGCGAAAACGCTAGAGGCTATTGTAGATAAAAAGGAAAAGAACAATACGTATACCAGCTTCGTACTGAAAATGTTGGTACAATTACGTATTGCAGTAAAGAATGAAAAAATGTAAAGTAATAAATAAACGATCTATGATAATACCTTTTTCAGGTGGCTAACCCGAAACACCTCTGAACGCAAGACGAAACTGTGCGGATCGATGGTTTTATGGCACGAAATCTATATAATTGCATTAGCACCGGCGCCAGTGTAGAAATGATCGGTTTACTTGATTCGATAGGCTTTGTCAGCACGCGAGAAATTCTCTTCCTTCTTCTCTTTCTTGCTACTCGTATCACGCATTGCTATCCAGGCTTTGTTTTATAATGTAATAAAAATAAAAGTAGAAAGGGAACAGACAGAGGATGGGGAATCGAAGATCCGTTAAAGAGAACATGACCTGTACGACCAAAAGATCCGAAGTGTCTCACGACATCGAAACGTTAATTGCGACAAAAGCTTTTCGTGTCACACGCTAAGCAATGTGCGGTCCATTTTTGCCGGAACGTTATTTTGTTCAAATTATTCATGCCTACTTGGTCATTTTTCTGCAGGCATTCAAGTTTTCAAACTTCCTAATAATTGAGGATAAACAAGAACTGCATTCCGCACACGGACGAAAAATAATAACATTGTAAGGTAAAATGAATTGTCATTTATTGCGTGGATCTAGTTTTTCGGATAATTACATACCTAATTATGTGTGGGCCATTCCATGTCAAATCGACTAATAGTCGGAATCGACCCCTTTCAATTTCGATGAAATATGGTCAAAGTTATACAAAGTTCAAAATTTCACAATTTTTTTAAGTTTTTTTTAAATATCTCTAAAACTATTATGATTACGAAAAAAACGTTTTGGGTTCGTCTTAAGAGGATGTGAAAGACCTGTTTTATCATCGTAGCTGGATCGAATTTTCGAACAAATGCCATTTCCAAATTATTCATCCAAATACGCTGAAATTTTGGCGTGTCATTACGGTAATAGTATTCTAGGGCCTAAAACTCAAAAAATTTTGATAACGCAAAAAAAAAATTATAGTTTTATTACCAGGTGGAATATGTAATGCAAAATTGGATTTTCCGAAGTTTGCATTGTTCGATTGCAAAAATTCTCAGTTTTAGGCTCTAGAGCAAAGAAAAATGCAAATACTGGGCTCTTGAAAATTGCTGTACGTGACAAATTGCGGAAATGGCATTTGTTCGAAAATTGTATGGTAAATGCCGATAAATAGAGCTAGGGTAAAAGCCGGATAGTTGCCCCACTTAAGGAAAAAGCTCTATTACTTAAAAACTAAGTATCTACTGACAATATGCTTCGTATGTATTAAGACATTGATCTTTAATCTTTCATTGTACACTATTTTTGTAAACTCAATTAATATTGTTTTTGAGTACTCGGATAGTTGTCCAACGTGGCGGATAATCGCCTAACGTCGAAATGTACTTCGAAGGAGTTTATAATTAATATTGAGTTACAGATTATTTTATTTTATTATATTTTTTTAATTTAATTTTTTTATTTTGATATTTTATTATTAATTTTATTATCTTATAATTAATAATTTCATTATTTCTTTAAATACCTTTAGTTAACAGTCTTTCTTTCTTATCTAGTTTTTCAAACGCTAGTGCTAAGCTAACTTCGGTCCAGCAAGGACCACGCCTGAGTTTTTGTCATATTGCCGTTAGGGCAACTAACTGAAAAAGAATATGGGGCGACTATTCTTTTCGATACGGATACTTGCCCTTTTTATTAAAAAATAAAATAAAAGCTATTTAACAATATACCGTATCGACCGTGTAGTTGAAACTTCAGTGCATGCGAGCAAACATATAGTTGACTGAATCCTCAACCATAACATTAGTTATTCAATAAAAATTACTCACCAATATTAGTACGGCGCTCTTCGCGAGGTCCAGCCGCGGAAGATTAAAAACCGGGGCAACTATCCCCCCGGGGCAACTATCCAGCTTTTACCCTACATTTAGGTGTATATACATACATATAGCTATGGGCATATATAGATATATCACTAAATGGATAACGGGCCCGGATTTTCATGCCCTGCCATCTAGCGGTGGCACGCGTCGCGAAAATTCTCACTACTGTACATCTGAGTTCGTCAGCTGAGTTCACATCCTCTTAAGGAGTATACTCGGGGCTACGGAAAAAAAAATATTCCGAATTTTTTTTTTTTTGAAAAATGATGTATTTGTAGAATTTTGAATTTTTTAAAACCGTCAAAATCAACGATCAACATTAAATTTTTTAAATAAAATACCTTGGACTGATTCTTAAAGACCCTGAAATTTTCGGAAGTGTGTTTTTTTGTCAAGAAAATTAATTTTTTAATTTGGATAAAAAAAAATTTTTTTTTCACTTCTAAGTTTAGTAAAGTTGACCAATCATGTAATTTTGTAATTGGAGCAATGAAAATTTCAATTAGTGACATAAGAATAGAAAAACAGAAACATAATTGAAATTCTTATGTCATTAATTGAAATTTTTACTGCTCAAAATTATAAAATTACGTGATTGCTCAACTTTACTTAGAGGTAAAAAAAAATTAATTTTTTACCAAAATTCGAAAATTTATATTTTTGAAAAAAAAACGCAATTCTGAACCTTTCAAGAACAGTTCAAGGCATTATATTAAAAAAAATGAACCACACATTTAATGTTCATCGCGGATCTTCACGATTTTTAAAAATTCAAAATTCTCCAAATTCATCATTTTTCAAAAAAAAAATTCGGAATATTTTTTTTAATAGCCCCATTATACTCTTTAAGACGAGCACAGAATTATTTTTTCGTAACTTATAATAATTTTCGAGATAGTTAAAAAATAAACTTCGGTCGAACTCTATTTTATGAAAGAAAAAAACTTTAGACCAAATTTCATCGAAATTGAAAAGGGTCGATTCCAATTATTGGTCGAATTGGCATAGAACGACGCGTATATCAAATGCTGTTTTTAATTTATGAAAGAAAAATCTCTTTCTATATTTTATACTATATATATATGTAAGTTAATATTAAACTCAAAAAATGACGATACATTAGCATTTGTCAGTGGAATTAAGTCAAACTTGGGAAAAAAATTATTGAAAATAAGAGTTTGCCTTCATTTTGTAGATGATTGAGTTCTTGGTTCTTTGTGGAAAGGATCACACCCCGATCGAAGTGGCCTAGAATGCCATTTAAATAAACTTGAGATGACATAAAAGTAAATTAATGCCGCAATCTAGTTATGAATATGAAAATTACGGGTGTTAAAAAAAAGCGTTTTACGAAAAATCAAAACTCACCAGAGCGTCTGATGTGAAGAATGATGGGAGTGAGAGGAGGAATTGTTCCCTCGGGAGCGATGATGACGCTGCTGGGGCAGAGTTCCCATGCAATAGATGCCATTGAGAGGCACGAAGTAACCTAATTGTGCGGGCATCGGTAGAGTATTGTAACGACCGTTACCAGCATCGTAAAAACATCTCCGAGGACTACCGTACATTTCTTCTCTTTTAATTGCACGCACTCGGAACCGCACTCGAATTTAATTCAATTTCAACGATGTTTCATGATCTATTTTCAAAGTATCACGAGGCATAGCTATTCAATATTTACCGAGTCAATTTGAATAACCGAATTTCAAAAATTAATTCAATATTAGATGATGAAAATTTGGCCTTGAAGTAAGGAATCTCAATAAATATATTTTTCAAAATATCTCTAATATTTTTCTTGCAACACAATCAAATCTCTTGATCCTCGTGTCTATTGATTTCGGCACTGAATTTCATGTATCCGTATCGAGATCCCACTCATTCGAAGGACAATTTTTCGAAGGATCATGATATAACTATAAAAACTTTTTCTAAAATGGCGATTATTGATGCATCGGTGAAAATAATATTTTATGGCAATTCAATATTCAACAGCTTAATTACACTAATTTAGTTGCAAAAAATAATTCAATCTCAGTTGAAATAAATTCAATACTCTTTTATTAATTTGGTCAAATGAAATTTTGAAATTTGGCTTCAATGAATTTCGATGAAACTCGATAAATCGCATTTCGGAGAGGTTTATTGTTTCATCAATGAAATATGGTATCGAATTTTCTTCATTTTCGCGTCTATTTATTTCCGCACCGAATTATATCGTGAACTCTCGTGACCGAATGAACGAAAACGTGATGTTGTTGCAACAAGGCGCTCACCGTGATTCAGAGTATTATAAATAGTGGAGAGGCACGTGGTATAAGTATGGCAAAGCGTTTTGTACTTGAGTTCACGGAGACTAAAGTGTGCGTGAGTTGCCCCGTGTGTTATTAGAGTCTCGCGGAGGCTGCAAGACTCGCTCGCGGCATATCTCTCTAATAATCCTCCGGGAGAAGAGAACAGCAGCGACCATCACGGATTTTATACATCTCACTCTCTCCAATCTCCCTTACTCTTGATCCCCGATCGTTTAAAGTCGAAAAAGCACGCGAGACACACGACTCATCACAGCGCGTTATCACATTTCCTCGGTCGTACATTTAAAAAAAGTTTCCAAAAGACAAGACTAATCACCTATTTTCGTAAAATAAATCTTCGATTAAACCGAACGAATCACTATAAACAAAAATACATTGAGACATTTTTCATCGTTAGATAACACGATTTAAGGGGGAATATACACTTGGCAGAGTCCGTTAAAATCGACTTATCAATTTTTACACTTTCTTAAAGTTTGATATGTTAAGAACGTCTGGTGAAGATTTCAAGTGAAAATTCAAAAAAATGAAAAAGTCCAAAGAGAACATGCATCCATTGCGTACACGAGTGTGAAGGTGACCACCGTAACGCGTTTTGAAGTGAAACTTTTTACTGCTCGTTGGGGGGTAAATCCAAACTCCGATGAAACGAAAAAGCGACAGGAAATGGGAGGGGATTGGCATTTGTTATTTATCGAGGTTATATAGTGTGTCGAGGTTATTGAGGTTATAAAGAAGTGAGAAATAGTGTGGAGTTTATCTGGAAGTGTAAATAATGCCTAAATCAAATGCTCAGACGTGTAAATAGTACAGCGATCGACTGCATGCTAGAAATACCTAACAAAGTGAAAAAAGACCAAAAACTAGTACTGAACGTATCCGGGAACACAGGGCAAGGAAAAGAAGGTGCCAATGTACAACCACCTCCGAATTCTTCACTGGCAGAGGAAATTCCAAGCACCGATAATTTGAGTGATTATGATGTGCCTTCGGAGACGCTAAAGAATCCAAATACAATTTTCCATTGGATGAATCTTCCACATGTTCATTGAGACATACCAGGATCATCAACAAGGGGGGACGACTTGAGAGACATCACAGTGAAAATTGTATTTGGATTGTCTAGCGTCTCCAAAGTCACATCATAATCACTCAAATTATCGGTGTTTGAAATTTCTTCTGCCAGTGATTGTTAAGAATTCGGAGATGGTTGTACGTTGGCCGCTCTTTTCCTTACCCTGTGTTTCCGGACACGTTCAGTACGAGTTTTTGGTTTTTTTTCACCTTGTTAAGTACAGTTCTAGCACGCATTCGATCTCCGTACTCTTTACAAGTCTGAGCATTTGATTTAGACATTATTTACACTTTCAGATAAACTCCACACTATTTGACAGTATTTCTCACTTCAAACATTCAACAACAAGATCAGGAACGACGATAGATGGAATTTTCTCAAGACATTTAAATAATTTGCAATCACGAGTATTTATCACATATTTCTCATACCACAAACCCATTGTATCTTTTTTAAAACATGGAAATATGGAAATCAATGAATAAATGTTTTACGAATAGAAGCAAAAACATCAAATGTCCTTTTTCAGAAACCTAGCTCCCAAAAAAATTAACAAATAATGATTATTAATTCTGTTATAAAAGAAAAGTTTTATTCGTAGGGATATTTGTGATCCAGGGGGTGAGTTCGGGAATTTTCACTTCTATCGCCTAGGCTTCTAGGCACTCAATTTTTTCACAAAACGTTTTTTAAACTGGTACTCAAAATATCTCGACAACCACTGAACCGATAAACTTCAAATTTTTTGTAGTTATTGTATACATGATTATCTAGTTCATGTCATAGGATTTTTTTTCCGATTTTAGTTTTTTTTTTTTTTGCTAAAATACGAACGAATTTTTTCTTGAAAATATAGCTACGTTGAGTTCAAGCGTCCGCCATTTTGTCAAAAATCGACATTTTTTTAAATCAGCTATGACAAAGACAAGATAATAGTATCTATTTTAGTATCGTATTTTAATTTTTTTTCACATGATTTTTGACAAAACGCCACTAGGTAACGCTATGGCAGATTTTTTTACAGCACCCCGTGGACGACTTAAGTACGCCGTGAATTTGCAACATTTTTACATTTGAAAAAATGAACAAATTTTTGAAAGTGTATATTTTTAACTAGGAAAAACCCTATTCTGATCATTCCAATAGTTTCCCTGGAAAAAATTCTCGAAAACTATCTTTTTTTTTCCGTTTCGAGGAGTATATTCCCCCTTAAGTGCACTTTTCATTAATTTAAAATTGTGAATTGGGACGTCAAAGACGTATGTTTTCGATTTTTTTTAAATAAAAAAAATTAACGATGAAAAAATGTTTTTCTTCGTCGACATTATCGGCAACGTGACTTTTTTTAACAATCTCCTATTACAAATTTTTAATTTCTCGACGATAGGAAATTTCGTTCACACGTGAGTAAATAGTATTCGAGCAGATTTAATTCCCTGTTTTTATGATTCATCTCAGACCTTTTTTTGGGCGATAACAAAATTGTTTCAGAGGAAAAGTTGACTGTTCGAAGTCGGTACAGCGACTGAAACATGGAGAGAAAAGCTCTTAGCGTTGCGGCGCGCGATACTCAAGAGTGCTTTTTCCGCGTCGAGATCGTTAGGGGGCGAGTTTTCTCAAAATATAACTGAGGAAAACCAAGTATCGCGAGAGCGTATAACCGAACACTTTCCGATGCAGCGTTCAACTAATACTCACTTTTAACCGGCACATGCAAGACGGTTTACCTCGCGCCCTCTCACGGGAAACTTCACGAGACGCGAGTACAACCCCTTGAGCATCCCTTACTCGCGCTGCATCAATGCGCCTCTCACAATTTAAGCCACTTATAAAATCACTAGCGCCGGCTAAGAAATCATTACATTTCCAGACAATAAGGTGGCGGTATTTTAACCCAGAATTTTCAATTTCGATTTTCACCCCCTAAAAATATATTTCTCTCGATGAACAAAAAAATCTCCTTTTGTTGAATTTTGTTACAACTGACACATGCATGAAAACCTGTGTATTTTTGGACTGTTTACAATGTTTATTATACCCTGGATATAATATTATGCATGTGCATTAAGGGGATCGAGTCAGCGTCAAAACGCCGATTTTTGAACATAAATATAAATGTTCGTTGAATGCGTGTAAACCTGACCAATGGTCAATCATTTGACGTACCAAATGAAGATATTATTGACGCTAGTTGAAACTCTTATCTTATTTCATATCGCTGAGTACAATAATGGACGCTTTTACGTCCGCAAACGGACGTAAAACCGTCCATATTGCACTTCATGATATAAAATATCGTACATCATTACTATTCTTAGTAGCACTTTTCCGGACTGCTTAAGGCGGTGAAGCCAGCGTTTAAACGTTTTCAATAATAATTTATAATTTTTGTAGAATGCCTACCAATATGATGTATTGTCCACCATTTGAGGTACCAAATGAACAATTTTTTGGGACTAGTTAGAACCCTTAAGGTGCACCGGTTTCCTGAAAAACGTAGTTTTGGTTTTTCACACTCTGCGCGTGATTCAGAATAAATCGCTCGACGGATTTTGTTCTACGACGTCTCATTTTCTTCGTAACACTTTTTCCCACGGGATGAACGCGGCACATTTTGATTAAAGTAATTTCCTTGAAGGGCGTATTGGCTTAAAGATTTATTCAATCTAGTTTTAATTGAACTTTTTCAAAATTGATGCGCGTAGCTTCAAAAAAGAGACTTTGAAAAAAATGTACCGCGTTCATATGATAGCGGATAGATACATCCACTACGGAGAAAATGAGACTAGTTGGAATCAAATCCATTGAGCGGTCTTTTCTGAATCACGCACAGAATGAAAAAACTTCAAATTCTGTTTATCCGGGTGCCACGACACCTGAGTGATTTAATCTTGAGCACGAGGGGAACTCGATTAATACTCAAAATTATACACTGAGAAAAAAAAATGGTTGAATGAACTAAATCTTTAGTCGCATACGCACGACTAAATATTTCGTTGTGCAAACCCAAATTTTTTTACCTGAATCATGTTTTGGTCAACTGAAACGCAGAATTATTCACGAAACTAATTATTTAGTTAGACCCAATAAATATTTAGTTGTGCGTATGCAACTAAAGATTTAGTTCATTCAACAATTTTTTTCTCAGTGTAGGCAATTGGTTATATTTATGATGGACTAAGTCCGAACAAAAATATTGCCATTTTTAAAAACGACAAAATTAGCTGACCCACCCCCCTTAACTATCTAAAATCAGATTCGTTATCTTCATAAATACCTACTTCGATGATCTTAACAATTTAAATAACGTATCATGGTCCAAATATTTGTTATTTGGTTTTTTTAATATACGTGGTCGGCGGTTGTTAAGGATCATTAAATTTAACCATTAAAAAAATGTGTTGAAAATATATTTGAGGTTATGTTGAACTTTACTGCGTGAAAAAAAAACGAGGAGGGAGTTTATTCTCCCCTTAATTTTCTTTATTATTAATTGATGACTGATTGATCGTTATTTTCAGTGACTCGATCCCGTGGCCTCCTAAACGTTCTAATGAGGCTGCAGAGAGGCATTCCTATAATTATTGATCTCAAATACCAAATGTTTCAAATATAGCTTGATTATTCAAGTATGTTAAAGCCGTAGGCCTTATTACCCTCCTATAGTAAAATAAGGCCTACTGGTAAGGTTTCTAAAAATGTTTAATTTTATTTTTGTTTATGATAAAAGTTACTATTTTTTATTTGTTTTATAGGAAATATACTTAAATAATGATTATCATTAAAAATTATTGATTAAATTTAATATTTTTCATTTTATTACAAATATAGCTTAGCTAGACCTTATTACCCGCAGGTACCTTATTCAACGAACATTTATGTTTATGTTCAAAAATCGGCGTTTTGACACTGACTCGGACCCCTTAACAGAGCTCGTAAAGGAAGTGAATTATTTTAAGAACTTCCCTAAGATATTTTTTCACAAAACCATCTTTAGTTTCTTTCATGAATTTTCTCTTATTATCGACAATCAAGAAACAATATCTACCCCCTCGGTCTACATCCTTTAGTGATAGTCTATGAAGTATTACGGATCAAACAGTTGGACGCGAAGATGTTCTTATATCATTTGCATGAAAGGATTTTTTGTTATAATTGTTATAACCTCCCACAAGCATTTACTATTCTTTTCACTTGCTTCAAGGTTAAAAACGTCGAAATACGAGGATTTGTTGAGGATTTACAAATCCTGATATATAATCGTATTTACCGTGGGCCGTGTATCCGGCCAATTTGTATCGAAAGTGTCAACGAGTGTGACGAGATATACGTGAGCGAATCTCGAGTAAAGTCCGAGGAGATTAGCCGTATAATCGGTCGTAGAATAAACGGCGCACCCACTCACGAATATCCACCTAATCGGCATCTCCTCTCGTATAGTAAAGGCCGTTTTACGTTGACAAAGAGATAATGATTCATTGCACGATTTGCTACCCTGCTGAGAGTGTGATTTCGAATCTGAAGATTAATAGCCACGAGGAGATTAATCGTTGACCCAGTGAGCAATCAACCCATAACTATAGTTAAAAAAAATTCTGATACTTTATTACAATTATTATAGCCATTAACATATTTAATTAACCTAACTAATTAGTCAACTGATCAATTTAAAAATTAACCAAGTAATTAATTTAAAAATTGATTAACCGATCAATAAATTGAAAGTGCTTTTCTGCAGAGCGAAGTTATAATATTTTTATGAAATAAATTTTAAGAATCAACAAGCAAAACTAAAATAATAATTAGGAAATGGATGTCGAAAAGTATCCAATGCGTCTATTGATTTTTTTCAATGCAATCGTCATTGTCGAATAAAGTCCATGATTAATTGTCAAATTATTTAATCAATAATCTTTATCATCTTGAGAACGATAATCGTGGAAATTGAGAAATCAATTTCAAAAATTCTGTTCAGCACGTTGCATTTGGAATTTTTTTCAACTCATTATCAAAAGAATCATCGAGTAACGATGATAACGATAGCCATCAGAAATCGATCTCAAATAACGTAAAATGTGATCAATGGCCTTCTTGTATTATGCAGTCTCCTATGAAGGACAAAATTATATATCGGAGGTAACCTAGACATTTTCATTGTCACAAACCTATATAGATATATTGATTGATAACCCATTGGCTTTGATTGTAGATACTGATGTGAGTAGGGTACGTGCTCCCATCAGTACTTAGCAATGGCCAGAGTATATATTACATGAGGTATTTCAGGTTGAACCCGTCGATGTTTAACCCTCATCCTTTCCAATTTTATCCATGATTTTTGTTCATACGTTTCGAATAGGGAAGTGTGGGGCAAAGTGGACATTTAAGGAATTTAAGGATTTTCATCGGCAAGCACACGGTCTTTTGACTACTTTCATGTCTCAAAATTGATTTCCGATCCTAATATCCCTGATTTTGAAAAAAAAAATTAGGGGCAAAATGGACACGCCTCCTCAGATGCAGAAAAATCTATACTTGGTGATTCTCGAAAGTAGACACACTGTACTGACTATGCCCGAATAAAATATTAACTTAACAATATAAACAAAGAAATAAAGCCAATAAAACCGATCCTCGAATGAAATTTAAAAAAAAACGAGGTAATTCTTCAGACGCACTGTGGTCTAATTTTTTCCATGTGGAAAAAGTACTATGAATTCACTTTGTTAGTGAATAAATCATGGTATTTTCACATATTCATCGACTTTTGAGTCGTGAAATTCATTCCCATTCTTGTTTTTTGGATTTTGTAAAAAAAAAATTTGGGGGTCATAATGGACACGCCTCCTCAGATGCAGAAAAATCTATACTCGGTGATTCTCGAAAATAGAGACTCTGTAATCGACGATGCCCGAATAAAATATTAACTTAACAATATAAACAAAGAAATAAAGCCAATCGTTCCTCGAATGAAATTTAAAAAAAAACGAGGTAAATCTTCAGATTCACTTTGTTCGAATTTTTTCCATGTGGAAAATGTACCATGAATTCACTTTGCAAGTGAACAAATCATGGTATTTTCACATATTGATCGACTTTTCAGTCGTGAAAATCATTTCCCATTATTGTTTCTTGAATCTTGTAAAAAAAAAAAAAATTCCAAATTTTACGATTCCCGTGTTTTGTGCTTTTTATTTTGAATATATTGTTCAACAGTGCATGAAACGTTACGGGAATCGTGCAGATATAGTCTGAATTCGAAGTAATAATTTTATGAGCTTGACATTATTTTCAGTTTCAGCTCGTGTCCACTTTGCCCCCAAATTTGAAATTTTTCGCGTGTCCACTTTGCCCCACATTCCCCTATATTTCAGAATTTTTCTGTAATTTTTGTAGATTTCTAAACCCAAAAATTTCATTTGGTAGTTCTTTATTTTAAAAAAAAAAGCTTTTATTTAAAGTCGCAGCAACAACAATGGTTTTTAGCGACCACATTGAATACATTCACTCCTTAATTTTAGTTCAACTATATCATATATTCTTATATTTTGTTGCACATTCCACTTGTTTTCATAAATCAATTGTGATTGCATGATTTTTCGCTGGAGAGGCATTCTTTTAGTTCAGTGGACATTATCAGGAATCGTCTAATATTTTCTGTGGCCAACCCAAACACTCAATCATGATGTGTTCGATGAAAGGTACTTCACAAGTTTCACATTTTTCCGGTTGTTTCTTTGAAAATAGATGAGAGTGTGCGAGATTCGTGTGTCCTATTCTCAGCCTGGTGATAATGGCTTGGTCCTTACTTTTACGTTTAAGTGTCATTGATCTTTTCTCCCTTTAACGATCTCCATTTTCTCCCCAATATAGGTGAAGTTCATAGAACCCCAATACATGGTCTCTAATTAAAAATTGCCCCCTACTGTAATTCGAATTAAATAGCAAACAAGTGGACACCGTAGGAAAGAAAAAAGGATTGGTGATTTTGGGAAAGTTTTTGTTTTCTAAAACTGCGAAAAGTTTGGCTTTTTTAAAAGTATTAACAAGGCTCCTGAGAAAAAAATACGTTTTTTGAGAGCACATGGGTGAGTGAGAAAAAATAATTCTCAAAAACGCGAGAGAAGCGAGAAAAGGTTTGACAAGCCCTTAAACCCTTTCTGATAGCTTGGGACCCGGAAATGACAACTCAAATAACCCGACGACGAGAGACGCCTCGACGCTTTTAGCGACGCCATATTTAACATGTGAAGAAGTCACGATGAAAACGACACGTCTACAGGAATTCGTGGTGAGTGCACGGCTACTGACACGAATATATACAGAGATAAATACGTCACGAGTACGAGAAGAGCATAGGGAAAAGGTATTTGGCAAATGTCCCGTCTTCACAGACACGCACAATGAAATACAACCCTTTTGCTACCATCCAATGCAAAAATATTAGGTTCTGACTCAAACCTTTCGGTTTGCTAATAAAATACTAAGGGAAAGGTATCCGAAATGATATCCATAGGAAAAATTGTCCCACAGCGTGGCGACTAAATCAAACGACAAAATTGCCTGACATTTCCAGATTTTCCTTGCCAGTGGCCACCCTGTCTTCCCACACGGAACATTAGGGCCATGGGACGTCCAATATCCATACATGGTGGATGAATGCTCCATCCCAGGGACGTCTATGAGTATCCCTATCACTGCTAAAAGAAGTGCGAAACGGCACCTGTTCTATGTACTGGGAACATCCCTTATACGTACCTTGAGACGGTTTTTAGACGGACTTGACCCCAAAAAATGACGTCTGATTTACGTATTTAAGACGAATAAACCAGTGATCCGAAAGATGTCCAATGATCATCTATTATACGTCCCTTTATTTAAATAATTTAATCGTTATTAACTACACATTATTAATTAATTATAAACTTTGTTACTGATTATATAATATTCGGGGCCTACGAGATATCCACATTTTACAGAAAAAAAGAAAAAAAAATAGTTTTCGATTGTTCACACTGCGGTCACCCATCCAAGTATTGGATTCAAGGGTTGGATTCACCTACCTACCTACCTACCTACACTAACTTGACTTATGAGAAACTTATGCATGTAAAAACCTTATACGATGTCGTTTTCTGATATACTTATATATCTTTGTCTCACAAACCTTGAATAATGTATAATCGTAATGAAATTTATAATTAATGGATAATGTGTAATCAATAGCGTTTAAATTAAGGGACGTATGATAGATGATCATTAGATATCTTTGCAATATTGGCATTCGTCTTAAATACGTACATTAAATGTCACTTTATGTGGTCTATAGGTACCTCTAAAAAATATCTAAGGGTACGTATACGAAACGTTTTCAGCACATAGAATCGCTGTCGTTTCGCATCTCCGATAGTGGTTTAAGGAATGTCCCATGGACTTCCGCGGAATGAAATTTTCATCCAACTTAAATGATTATTGGACGTCCCCTGGCTGTTAAGTTACGCGCGGAATATATTTATGGCTCCAAAAATATGTGTCGTGGACGTCGAATAAACTTCCGCGTTATCCTTCGATAGACGTAATTTGTACGTACATACGACGGTCAATCGGCGAACCCATATCACAGCTGCCCGAAATACTTAAATGTACATCTAAAGGACGAATGCTTTTGATTGGACAACATGCGATGGATCACACAGGACGTATATTGTATGTTCACACACGTACTATTTATTAAGCTACAAATATACACAACACGGCCATCTATGGTATGCCCATAAGTAGACATTCAATAGCTCTTAATTCAGTATAGTAATTGGACATCTATTGGACGTTCCAGGTTCACGTCTCTATGAAATCCTACATGGAACATCCGATAGACGTTCAATTGACGTCCTCCGAATGTGATTTTCGTTTACGAACCTGGAACGTCCAATGGATGTTCAATTACTATCCTGAATTAAAAGCTATTTAATGTCTACCTATGGACATACCATGGAT
This sequence comes from Alloplasta piceator, assembly GCA_946863875.1. Lineage (NCBI taxonomy): Eukaryota > Metazoa > Arthropoda > Insecta > Hymenoptera > Ichneumonidae > Alloplasta > Alloplasta piceator. Next base: position 28,379,897 of record OX333072.1, read on the forward strand.
GGCCGTGTTGTGTATATTTGTAGCTCAAGAAATAGTACGTGTCGTGGACATACAATATACGTCCTATGTGATCCATTGCGTTTTGTCCAATCAAAAGTATACCATGGATGTTCAATGGATGTCTGCATTACGTCCATCGTGGATGTAGACGTGTTAAGGATCTATGGATAATAGATGGACGTCCAATGGACACTCGGTTCCGTGTGGGGATCTGTACTGATTTGATCGACACAACTATAGCTTCATCCAGCAATTGCGAAGAAGTGAAACAAATTTAAAGTATAAAACAAAAGTTGCAAGCCCAAATGGAAGATAAAAAAAATTGCAATTTTTCCAAGAAACGTTATCAATCGTACTCAATAACAGGATCAAATTTGCACCCTATACAGACACCACCGAGCTCCGCGATGTGTATATATTAGATATAAGAAGACGCCTAATAACACCATCAATTGCACGAGCACGATTTTTCGCTCGTGAATCCCCTTAAGCGCGAGAGACTCGTCCGGGCTTTGGATGCCACACACCCATCCACGAACTCTCACGATTGTAAATGTTCTTTCGCGGACTTACACACACACGCAAGAAAAGCTCTCCCTCTCTCTTTAGTTCTTCCGTTATATAAGCAGCAGAGTAAACGCAAAAAGATGAACTGTACCCAACCGTGATCATGAATATTACTCTAACAATGTCGCTATTATTACGAGCGTATATCATCTCGGAAAATAGCTCGAATATTAATAGATCCATAATTCTATCTTCAACGTAGAGTAAACTTTGACGAAGGCGAACAAAAAAAAAAATACTCCGATTATTATAATCTCCAACAAGGTTATTAATATTTCTGTGCTCCCTCAAAAATGATGAATGATCGAGAAAGGAATGAGTGTAAACGTTCGCGTAAATTCAAATTTATTAGTGTGCAACGAATAATAACGGAACGTAGCGAAATTTCTTGCGCAGACATTGTTTTGTCATGAAAAACTTATTTCGGTGAAAATGTATAATGATGAAATTGGTTTACAACGAAAATACGTTTTTGGCGTGAATTGTTAGTTTTTCTCAAGCTTTTCTTTTGCACTTAAGTCACAAATCCCTTATAGACACCCCAAAAAACGTTTCAACGATATTTCACTTTCAAAACTTGTGAGGAAGAATTACTTTGTTGAGAGAATAAATTATTTCCATTTCGTTTCGACGATGCGAACTTCAACGTTCGAAACATTTGAAATAATTTAGGGGGGAACCCCTTTTAAGGGGTTAAGAGGGTTATACGCAGTCAGTCATGTGTAAAGTGCTTTTGAAACTTTGAACGCGTTTTTCTCAAACTTGGGTTTTTAAAGTCGGTGATGAGAAAGATTTTTCAGAAACGGCATAAACGATCTGTCTCAAATTCTTACACATGCTTTATAAAAATATTTTTTAGTAATTAATCGAAGGTTTTTTTTACTGTTGAATATTTTTCATTTTATAAGCAATTTAAGGCAAAAATTTTCATCAAAAATCGATTTTTTTAAAGATGCCGCCATTTTGTTAAAAATAAATATTTTGTTTATTCCTTCGATTGAGTACTAGATTATACCTTATAGTAACGAAATCTATTTTATTTTTTTATTTTGGATGTTCCAATCAAGAAATATGGCGCTCACTGGAAGTGTACTTCAAGTTTCGAAGGTTCAGTTGAACGGAAAATCAGAAAAAGTATTGATTTAATGAAAAATTAAAAGATCTTGCGAATAACTTGGTGAATAATAATTTTAAGAATTCAAAGACATTTTAAGAATTATTTCCAAAGTGTTAATAAAATCTTAAAAATTGTTCGTTCAAACAATAAATATATTAATTTTTCGTTCATTTGAACGTTCGGAACTTCAAGGCTATCACGGCAAAACGCCTTTTTTTAGAGGACCTCTCGGAGATCGGCTGCAGCGACCAAGAATCATTATTTTTAAAAAAGAAAAATTTCAAAATAAAGTTAAACGTTACAAATATATACATATACATTTTTATGTTAATCCATTAAAATGTCTATCAAGAAAAAATTCTTGAAAAACCGCTTTTTTCCGACCTCCTGACTGCGTATAGCCCCTTAACAACTTTGGGATCCTATCCTGAAAATTATCTCCCAAACAATTAAAACTACTCTTCACGAAAATACTACACTGAAAGAAAAAATTACTAGAACCAATGAAATAAAGTTTTGAAGGCAAAAAATTATTTTTTTCATTATTTGCCAAAACATATTAGATTGGTTCCCTTATATATTTACTTGGTTCATTTTTTTCAGTCAATTCCATAAATTTCTGTTTCAATAAACGGATTTACTTGAATCTAACAATATGTTATCAATTATATGTAATATGTTGTTTGAATCAAGAACACATTTTATCATTCAAAACACGCATGTCTTTTAATACAGGAAGCACTGAGAAAAAAAAATTTGTTGAATCAACAAATTAATTAGTCCAATCAACAAGAAAAATGATTGATTCAATCAAATGCGTGTTTATTAATTGTTGCTAAACATTTTATAAAAAATATATAGCCCTTGCCACATAATTTAATATGCATAGTTTAGTGACCCCAAAAAGAGATAAATGGAAAAAAAGAAGACAAATCTGCGCCAATTCTCCGATCTAATTTCTCTGTCAGACCGACATTCGAACCTTCGATCCTACCTACCATCATACCTATCCTACCTAACTACCTAACATGCTACCTATTACGCCATCGACTACTACTATGCACTTAAAAAAGTTAGGGGTTATAAAGATTCGAATATAAGAAAACATTTAAAAAACCAGTTTTTTTAAATTTTCAACAACTTATGTATACTATTAAAGTATACTATAGAAATGATAGTTCTTTGCTTGAAGGAAAAAAAATTTAATCATTCCAAATAAATATTCTATTGGAATAAAATAATGTGTTCCTAAATTTACTACAGCTTCTTTTAAAATAATCACAATCAAATTTATATCTAATAAATATTGAAAATACTACAGAAATATTTTTAGAAGTAAAATAATGATGAATTTTTGCAAAGAAATAATTTTGTTCGAAAAAAAAAATTTCATATTGATGTCGTTTTTCAGATTCAAATAATCTCATGTTTATGATACAATAAATCTAATTAATCCAATGAATGCAAATTTATTATATAAAATCTATTGAAATAAAGATATTTTTAGAAGTAAAACAATGATGAATTTATTGCAAAGAAATAATTTTGTTCGAAAAAAATAATTTCGTAATGAAGTCATTTTTAGATCCAAATAATCTCATGTTTATAATGCCATTAATAATTTTCTTCAAAAAAAATAATTTCGTATTGAAGTCGTTTTTTAGATTCAAATAATGTCATGTTTATGATGCGATCAATGTAATTAATCCAATGAATACAAATTTAATAAAATCTATCATGCATTTAACTGTTACTATTAAATAAGAGTTCAATATAATGGAGTAATAGATTGGTGAAAACATTTTTTTTAATGAAGAGTGATTTTCTTGGTTCAACAAATAAATAATCGAATTAATACTTTCATTTAATAAATAAATTCATGTTCTCAAATTCAGTAATTTTTTCTCTCAGTGTACCTCCACTTTGAAATTACGAAATTGTGTCTGGGTAAATTTCTCTAACAAATGTATGTTCGTTCCATACTGAAAGACCTGCAAAGCAGTGATCGGCACACAAATTATTGCCTAATTATCAAATGCCGATTTCGTTCTCTTCTTTTTTCAGTGGAGCTTTAATTCATGTGAATAAAATATATTCAATATACATGTATACATCTCGATTTGAAACAGCTGAATGAGTGAGAGAATTCATTGACTCCGGGCGATGACGCCGGGATTAAAGCAACCGGTTCGACACTTTTACACAGCATTTGGTATTACGCGTCTCTTTCTCTCTCCGTCTCTCGTTACTTGACCACAGAAGTTACTAACACACTGTTTCTTCTCACCCGTATACATAGAATTTTAAAAATCCGAGACTCGCGGTTTCACAGAGTATTAAGAGACGCGGTAGCGTCTCGTCGCCAAGGATTGACTTATACATAACAAACCACGAGATCTTTTAGTACCGCAAAAAAAGCCCTAAGCATTTTATTGAGGAAGATGTCTAGAAATATTATTCAATACGCGTGGAAAAGTTTCATGAACTTTTTTTCGTGCGAAGATGTTAATTATGCTCAAGATTACATCGTTGCAACAAACCGAAGGCAATTTTTTCTCAATTCATTTATCGTGAGATTTACGCTTTCCTTGGACATTCAGCACAAACTGCTTAATAAATACCGCAAAATATATTTCAAAAATGCTTTACTTTGAAAACTATCTAGAAAAAATGCAATAATAATAATAATAAATATTTTGACACAATTAAAATATTTCTCAACGACTAACGAATTTTGTAACAGTTAAGGAATAAGTAAATTGCCAACTCAATATATTTCTTTACTACAGATAAGCTGTTTTTTCAGTGCAAGCTTCAACACAATAAATATTATTAGTTTAATTGTAATTTTTGTTGAAAATTCAATTTTGCCAGAATTTCGACAGAGTCGCAGATAATAAATGATTATACTCTACATGGGAAAACATTTTCATTGTTATAACTGAAGTTGGAAAATATTATGTTTAATCTGTGTATGAGGTGAGGTTCAATCTCCAGGTTATGTATATTCTCAGGTCGCTTCGGCCACCCTGCGAAGGCGCTCAAATAACATAAATCAGATCTAATTAGAGGGAAGTTAATTGGAAGATTATCTGGAGCAAACAGATGCTCCTCTCGTTTCCTCAGGCTTATCTAAACAACGACGAACACGATGTTTTAGTGGTACAGGAAAGGGCGAATTTCACTCACGCTCGTATTTCCGCACGGAAAAAAATAATCAGTGACAATTCATGTGTAATATTTAAAACATTACTGAATTCAATGCAGAATATACGGTTCAGAACTGTAATTCAGGCGTTTTACTGGGAATCCATTATAAATTAATGGATTTAATGTAGTTTCTACTTTTCAAACAATTATAAATGCTGATTTACACTGTAAAAAATGCAATGTTCACCGCAAAAAAATGACAAAGTAGAAATAACAAGCAGAAACGACGAAACCCACTGTGTTTGAACTGTAAAATTTACAATGGTCTCTGTAGAATGTTCAAAGCACATAATTAGAAATTGCAGTGTTCTCAGTGAAAAATCAAATGGGCACCGCAAAATATGCAACGTCAATTTCAATTTTTACAGTGTGGCACTATAACGGGACGACCTGCGGCGTTCCACGATCTCTGCATTTCGCCCGAGATCCGCTAGATGGCGTAGGACGGCGCGCCCTCTCGCGCCAGCGAGAGAGGCACCGAGCACCTATAAGGTCCGATGTATTACCAACACCGGCGTCTTCAATTGACATACAATTGTTGGAACATCACCCGCGTTCTGTGGTCGAGCAGTCCTATGGACCGAAGACTACATTTTCTTAACAGATCACCATTGCATTTCGGTGTGACGCTCGTGCTCTTTATGGGTGTGAGGTTAAACTAATCTCGCTTCATTAATTGATCTCACGATTAATTAGTCAAGTACAAGCCCTCGTAGTTATGAGCCTGAGCAAGGATAAAAAACGCTTTATTGCAATATTTGAATAAATTGGAATTTATTCAAATATCGAAACGATTCACTACACTATAATTTATTTTAGAAATTGCAGTATTTTCAGTGAAAAATAAGAAACGTACCGCAAAATATACTACGTTCTTTTCAATTTTTACAATGTACACTGTAATTTTTGCACGGGCTCTGGACAATTTTTACAATGTGAAATGTGTAAAAAGTTCACCGGATACAACAGAAATATAATGTTTCACATAGGGTACATTTTACTGTTCCACACTGTAAGAATTCGTCTGATGGGCATCTACTATGTCATATGTGACATCTGTATATTGTATTAAAGAAATATGCAAATTTCACTGTTTGCCCTTCCAGGAGGCGCTGTTGATGGGGAAAACTGTAAAAATTAATGGGAATCTCAGCAGTTCTCACTGATCATTTTTTTCCGTGCGTTGGTTAGTCGGATTTCGGTGTTTCATCGTGAGATAAATATTTGAGCCATTCTCGTGAACAATAACCCAAAATATTGTTTAAAAATGAAACCTCATATTTCCGAATTGAGTGATGGCACTAGATTGCAAAGCATTGAAAAGAGCCAATAATAAATTTGTGTAAAATCAGGAAAAAACAATCAATTCGAAAATATTCAATATTATCATCAATATTAAAAGACGATTAATTTTTAATTTTTTTCCAAGATGGATCCATAAAACTTACAGAAGAATTCTTACAATGGATACTTGAAGATGAAGCGAAAAATTAATTTCAAAATCCTTGACACTAATTACGCAGGGGTGAAAATTTTTTCCAAAATTCCAGTTGAAGCAAATTGACAAGTCGCGAAGTAGTAAAAAATGTAACTTTGATAAAATAATACGAATGTTGAAAAACACTCGATACATGTACTTTGACTTTTGCGAAAACAGCAGTTTTAGAAATTCTATAAAATTAATAAAAAGTCATTCATTGATAATAGAAGAAATTACGACCGATCGAGTAAATTAAAATTCGAATTTTGACATAAATACCGAAAAATTTTAAGACTTGATTATCGTAAAATGCTTTAAGATCAGAGTTGAAAATAATGCATTATTTTGATAATGCATTTCTATATTCATTACCCATTTTCACTGCATAATATGAAATGGAAAAGTGTACCATTACAACATACAAAAGTAATGTGTAATATGAATGCGTGTTCCATTGCAAACAAAAAAAGTAATGTGTAATGGATACATGTGCCATTAAAAAATTAAAAAAAAAGTAATTTGTGGTGAAGAATATTCCATTACAAATAAAAAAAATTGCTGTGCTCGCATTAAAAACTTGCACATTGCTGTTTCATTATTTTGTTTCGCTCGAAACAATTTGAGATGAAAAGAAAGCGAGTTCGACTCACGTATGTACTATCCCCACTGTTTTCCGGAGACGCCACGCAAAAATAATTCTGTGTGTGCAATTATCCGTGTGCATTAGTGTGTTTCTGCGACACTTTGGAGCAGATACTATTTTGCTCAAAGGTAAGTGTCTTAATTTTTCAATGAAAATAATTTGTGTGTATCAAGTTTTTGTTAATTTTACTATCATAGTGGAAAATGGATGAACAGTGTAATATTAAGTTAATATACACTGACACCTATAATTTTTCCTTCAATTGTAATTTTTACAAGAATGGAGTAAAAATTACTCCAAAAAATCACTGTCCATGCATTTACCACTGCTATAGTAAAGTTAACAAAAACTTGATAGACACAAATTATTTTCGTAGAAAAATTGATAGACTTACCTTTGAGCAAAATAGAACCTGCTTCAAATTGTCGTAGAAAGACACTAATTTATAATGGAATATTCTCCACTACAAATTACTTGTTTTTCCATTGTAATTTGTAATTGAGCACTCATTCATTACGCATTATTTGTTTTATTTGTAATGACTGCATCTATTACACATTACTTTTATTATTTGTAATGGAACATGCATACCTTACACAGTATTTTTTTATTTGTAATGGAACATTCATTCATTACACGTTAGTTTTGTAATTTGTAATTTGTAAAAAACTCATCCAATGTACATTGTTTAAAATGAGGGGTGATGCATTACTTTTACATTACTATTTTCACAACTCTGTTTAAGATAATATTATTAGGCTGATTTTTTTTCATTTTTAAAAAAAGCTTTAACGAAGTCAGATTTTTCGGGCTTCCCGCTCGCCACCTTATGCTGGTGTTGTTTTTTCTATATTCCAAAATGTCTATTAGTTGGTACCAGAAGAAAATGATGAATATCAAAAGAAGTGAGAAACGTAGGTTCGTAATTTTACCTGGAACGCCCTATATAGCAATGAAGCGCAATATATTGTGAACTCGACAAAAATCAAGGATCACGCAATGCGACTTGATCGTGAGAACGAAAAAAAGCGTTGAAACGTCAACTTTGCGCTACAAGGTAATGCGAGATTCATATATACACATTAGCTATATAGTATATAAATATTCATCAAATATGTATATTAGGGTGGGCCTTATTTAGGCTATGTTGTTTTTTCTTTTGACGATAGTGCTTAATCGGTTTTAAATAAATAGCACACCAAATTTCAGCTCGAAATCTCAATTTTAACCTGGTCCCCACAGCAGTCAAAGTTTTAATGGGGAAATACGTGAATTTTATACAGTCAATGATCTGAACATTTTTTCAACTTGGTAAATATTGATATAAAAATTTGAAACTTGGTACATATATTCCTCATAGTGTAAGGTATAATTGTAGTATAGTTTGTCAAATTTTTCATCCTCGATTTTGGATATACACTCCTGCTCAAAAGTTTTGATACATTTGTCGATATTTCTTGCTACACTGGACGTTGCATAACTCCGTCAAAAAATAATAATCGAATTTAAAAAAAAGCGGTTTGACAGGAAAGAAGTCAGCTTCGTTTTCCATTTTTTAAATATTTTTCACGTTTTTTTTCGACCCGGTATGCACTTCTGAATGTGACCGTTTTTTGGCCTTTTTTCGATGATCGCGGATCGGGCGCATAATTTGAGGACATTTTTTTTACTTTTTTATCTACGGTACAATCGAAAGTGTTGGCAGACGCTCTATTTTTTTTTTTTTTTTTTTTTTTTTGTAATTTTCGTTTGATTTTTTCTTGCAAGATTATTTCACTTTTGGCTAAAAAAAGACAAATTTGGAAAGATGCAACGTAACTCAAAAACTGTAGGGTTGAAGAGAAAATGTCAACTATGAAAAAAGTAGCACAGGTATACACGAAATCGTCTGAAATTATTTCAGAATCTTCCTATGGAATTTTTTTTCACTATTTTCGCTCGAAACTCGATAGTGACGTCCCAGAAAAAAATTGTATCTCATTGAAATTTCTGTACTTTGTGATGCAATAAAAATCTGAAAAAATTCAGCAACATTTGGCATGCTATCAACAAATCAATCATAATTATTGATCATTGTTGATCAACAATAATATTACCCGAAAGTCATTAAAAAATTGCTTAAACGATTGTTTAAACAATATATTAATAACTTTTGAGCAATCTTATTATTGATAATTGTTATTCATAGCATGCCAAATGTTGCTGAATTTTTTCAGATTTTTATTACACCACGAAGTACGGAAATTTCAATCAGATACAATTTTTCACTGGGTCGTCATCACCAGAGTTTCGAGCGAAAATAGTGAAACAAAAAATTTCATAGGAAAATTCTGAAATAATTCCATGCAATTTCATGTATATCTACACTACTTTTTTCATTCTTAATATTTTTTCTTAAACTCTATAATCTTTGAATTACGTTGCATCTTTCAAAATTTGTCTTTTTTAACCAAAAGTGAAATAACTCGGCGAGAAAAAATCGTACGGAAATTTTTAAAAGACAAAAATGCAGCGTCTGCTAACTCTTTCGAATGCGCCGTAGATAAGAAAAGACAAAAAATGTCCTATGAGGAATATATGTGCCAAGTTTTAAATTTGTATATCAATATTTACTAAGTTGAAAAAATGTTCAGATCATGTTCAGACCGATAAAATACACGTATTTCCCCTTTAAAACTTTGACTGCCGTGGGGGCAAAATTAAAATTGAGATATCGAGCTGAAATTTGGTATGAGCTTCTATTTATTTATTTAAAACCGATTTAGCACTATCGTCAAAAGAAAAAACAACATAGCCTAAATAAGGACCACCCGAATGTATATATATGTGTCCTTTTTCAAACAGCCTGTAAAGGCAAACCGGAGGGTGCGAAATGTCAGAAGCAAAAGAAAAGGAAAGAGTAACGCGAGAAAAAAAAAGAAAAATAGAGATTAAGAGAAACCAAGAAAAGGGCAATCTAATCTTGCAAATTAACTCACACGACGACTAATTAAGCTATGAAAATTAATTGACTTAACCACACCCCACAATTATACACATACCACTAAAATCCGTACGAATTATCATTAAAAAATAAAATAAAATAAAAACTGTTATCGTCGAACCAGACAATTAACGTCTTAATCGAAAAACCACGAAAGGCGTTTATAACGATTCTCATGGAAACCAGCAAACCAGCAAAGTTCCTTAAACAATTTTCTACTTGCCGATCTCATTTTGGAGATAAACTTTTGGAGAGACATCGAAGAAATTAAGGGAAGGTGCGGGGCAAAGGGTGAATGGATTTCCGCATCCTTTGAGGAGTCTTGCAGGACTATGAGGAATTGTGTTAAAGGACGATACGATGTTGAAGGTTGGAAGGGCATCATAGTGTAGGACAAATCTCCTTTCGTCCATTTACCCAATCCATGTATATGTATAGGGATAACTCTCGACAGGTTGGAATTCAATAACGCCTGGGAGATGATCCTGTGTGTCGAGAAAGGACCTCAAAGCCTCTTCTGGAGTTTCTCTCCCTTTATCTCACTTCTACTTTCTAGACCCTCGCTTATATATAGATATACATTTATAACCTTCCAGGCGGTGTGGTGATGTACCAGAGTATATTCGCGACGATTTTCCTCGTCGAGGATCGAAGTTCCAACTCTCGTTTCTCGTCTGCAGTGAGGAACCTTCGCAATATATACAAGCAAACTAGATTTCTACTACGATGCCATTCTCACCCCTCTTGCAACTTCCACATCCCTCACATTGTGCGCGTTCCTTGCCTCCTTTCACGTCTTTTCCGCCCAAAATATCCACTCACCACGGAACGAATCAACGTCAAAAACTTCTTGAGAAAATCTAAAACTTTGTACATACCAACCATTGATCCTAACTCTCTCGGATTTGATTCATGATTTTTTCTACGATTCTACCGAAACCAAAAAGTATTCCCAAATTTTATCAGATTTTTTTCTATGAATCGAGAAACCATCCTTGAAAACACACATTTTATCAAAATTTATAAGCCATAAACGAATGGTAAGAAATCAAAGAGATTTTTAGCCCTTACTTGACACACTGGGGTACAAAACACCCCAAGGCTAAATTTCCTTAATTTTAAATACCTAAATTCTAAAAAATGGGACCTATAGCGACATCTGACATTAGTTCAAGCATGCCACTACCCTTTAAGTTTATATGGTGAGAAAGATGTTTCATCCGATGCTCCTGTAATGAACATTGAACAACCGAGAATCTAGCGATGTGTATGCTATAGAAGAAAAGAAAACTGAAAAAGTCGACTAGGATGTTCAGCCTGTCACCGTCCTATCTGTACAGAACACCGGTTCACGCTGTGCAAGGATTGTGCCGGTCTCTATATAAGGTAAATGTCTCAATACCCGGCCATCTAAGAGGCGACGAAAAAGTTAACTAGTTTTTCGCGTTCAAAAATAAACTATTTTCGATAACAACTTTGACTATTGGAAAGCTTGAAGTCTCTAGTTTCCAAAACACAGGTTATAGTTGTTGCTATAATTAGTCGTTTATTCATAATAACCGAAAAAACTGAGAAATGTGAATGTACCAGTACCCGACCACCCGCTTTTCTATATGACCCAATATCCGACCACACATTATGACCCTATAACCGACCACTCATCTCTATGGTGAGGGGAAGGGAGGGGGTGAATTGAGAAAAATGCGTCGCTGCTCGGAGAATGTGTCACCGAAATTTTGAGGTTATGCACGAATAATATACATGTCAGCGGATGACCGGTTACTGGGACCCCAATAAACCTACCGGTCCCCAAGTGGAAAAAAAATATTTTAAATATACGAGAATTAGGTGCTGATTAGGTGCTAATTAGGTGCTAAATTCAAAAATTAGGTGCTCTTCCGGTTTCGTTGAAAAACGAAAAATTGCCAGGGACCGCTAGCTTGATGTAAAGCTAGCGGTCCCTGGGATGAATAAATTTTCGAAAAATATTTCACCCGTGTCAAAATTAAGTACATTTTAGGTGCTTTCAGAATATACATTCAATGATTCAATCCGTCCACCCCATTGGCCAGAATAGCATCTCGAATTTTTTTTTAAGAGACTTTCATGAGCGAAGTCTTGAATTTGAAATATATCGCCTCGTCCTTATACAGAAAAATTGGTGAAAATTAGTTGCTTTCGAGATATGCATTGCTCGAATTAGGTGCTCCACCCCCGCGATGGAAAAACTCACCCCTTTGACGGAACAAGGGGACTTTCGCGTGCAGAATTTGTATTTGAATGAATATCGCTTTGTCCGTGCACAGGAAGATCGTGCGAATTAGGTGCTTTCAAGATATGCATTGCTCGATTTAGGTGCTCCACCCCCGCGATGGAAAAACTCACCCTCTTATAAGATCAAGGGGACTTTCGGCCTTGGGCCTTCGGCCTTTGGTCTTATAAGAGGGTGAGTTTTTCCACCGCGGGGGTGGAGCACCTACATCGAGCGATGCATATCTCGAAAGCACCTAATTCGAACGATCTTTCTGTGCAAGGAAAAAGCGATATTTATTTAAATAAAAATTCTGCACACGAAAGTCCCCTTGATCTTATTAGAGGGTGAGTTTTTCCACCGCGGGGGTGGAGCACCTAAATCGAGCAATGCATATCTCGAAAGCACCTAATTTGTACGATCTTCCTGCGCAGAGACAAAGCGATATTCATCCAAATCAAAATTCTGCACGTGAAAGTCTCTTTGTTCCGATAAGGGGGTGGGTTTTTCCATCGCGGGGGTAGAGCACCTAATTCGAGCAATGCATATCTCGAAAGCAACCAATTTTCACCAATTTTTCTGTATAAGGACGGGGCGATATATTTTAAATTCAAGACTTCGCTCATGAAAGTCTCTTAAAAAAAAATTCGAGATGCTATTCTGGCCGATGGGGTGTACGGATTGAATCATTGAATGTATATTCTGAAAGAACCTAAAAAGCACTTAATTTTGACACGAGTGAAATATTTTTTGAAAATTTATTTATCTCAGGGACCGCTAGCTTTACATCAAGCTAGCGGTCCCTGGCAATTTTTCGTTTTTCAACGAAACCGGACGAGCACCTAATTTTTGAATTTAGCACCTAAATAGCACCAAATGAGCACCTAATTCTCGTATATTTAAAATATTTTTTTTCCACTTGGGGACCGGTAGGTTTATTGGGGTGTTACTGGGACTGAACATAGTCGCGAGCAAGTACCGATATCCGGACACATGGTCGGTTATCGGTACAAGATACATTTCGTATGTACCAATAACCGAACATGAAAATTAAGTACTTAAAACGCATTTTTGGCTAATTGAGACAACATGATCAAATTAGGGGTATCTTTCCGAATAAAAACAGCTAAGACTCAGTTCGAAAACAATAAAAACCACTTCGAAATAGCTTCAATAAGATATCGCGATTCCTTAGTAATTCAGCTTAGATAATGGCTTCCGTGCCCCGAATAGTACGCGTGTTGTCATATTTATCCAAAATTAAATTACAGACGATTCCTGAACTATTAAAAGTAGTGTCGTATACGTAGATTATGAATTCTGGATATTAAATCAATTCACAGTTTAAGATTTCTCTTAAGTTAACCCTTAACTTGCTGATATATTGGTTCAAGTGGTCGAGTACTGGGACGTGGTCGGGTATTGGGACATTTACCTTAACACGTTTTAAACAATTGCAATGTGTTCTTTTATATACTGATTAACATTTCTAAGTTCTACTATAATGTAAAGCTTATGATTATTTGGTTTAAGTAAGAAGTATTACAACATATCTTTAATGCAAAAATAAGTTTTTTTTCGTAAAATTTCTCCTTTAATTTTTCAGAGTAAATATTTTTTTAAACCCACATCAGGCTACGATTTTTTTTCTTGTAGTGCTATATATTAATCAAACTCAGTTAAATTTTTAGCAACTTTTGAGAAAAATAAAAAAATTATGATTTTTCTCGTAAAAGTTGTCATTTTTTCAGTTTTTTTGGATATTAACATTTTTTTCATATTTAACTTTGATTTTTTACTTTAAATCCTGTATAACTTTGGGAGGGAATTTTTATAAGAGTTTTTGGCGCTGGGGTACAAAGACCCCAGTGTGTCAAGTACGTTATCCTGCAGAAGTGTGTTAAGTAAAGGTTAAGCGTGACACTATACTAAAAATTAACGATACTACGTACAGGCAACATAGAATTATCCCATTTCGACTCATAAACTTTTTATTTTCATGTAAAATAGTGGATTTTGGAAAAATTTTCGGCTACAAAATTCTAATGCATTGTTTTTAAAACACAATTGAGGTTGAATTTAAAATGAACGTCAGGCGTTTGAATTTTATGAAATTCTGGAGTTTTCGGAAAATAGAATTTCTTCATGAGGAAATTACAATAACAATGGATGAAAATAAGGAGCCTACGTACAAATATCTAATTCTGCTTTCTACCATTAATTATTACGACATTATCACAATGTCGATTCGAAATTTCATCTTAACGATGAGAAACTTTTCATACTTCAATGTTCATAAAATTTTCTTCCGATTAATTTGATAAAAAATATTTTATCGTTAAATGCTGCACATGTAAGGAAGGTTTTTCTTCAATGTTCCCACGCCATACGAAATTGCATTTTGTCGAAAACGTTATTTTTTCTCGCGAAATTGAATCCTCGTCGTTGGAGCGACAAATTTAGCGTCGTAGATTGACGAGAGTGAAGCCAAATAACGGGAAAATCGTGCATTGAAGTGCAAGGAGGGGCCTCCGGTAGATTTTTGTTAAGCGATCGAAACTTTCGCCAGATGAGGGCAAACACCGATGCACCCAAACACGAAACACGTGGGGTCTCGAAAAGTGTCCCGGAAGTGCACCGTCAAAGAGGCAAGACACTCCTCGATCTTCTTATTTTACTCGGGACACCGATCACAAAATTGCGACCTCTGCATTTCTTATGTACATATAGGTATACGTGAAACCGTGGAATAATCGCGAGCAGGGGAGCAATTCACCCCGCAGGGCTATAAGTACGTGACTCACGACTCACGAGTTTTCTAATCAGAGCAAAAGGGCAAAAACGGAGACAAAGATAGGCGAAAGAGAGCAACGATTCTCGGAGATGTATTCCGAGAACACGATGCTATTTGGCGCTAAAAAGAAGCTTGAATAACGAAGAACTTTTGCTCCATTTCTATGAATCGTTTTATTCACTCAAAATTGATCCGGTCACTTTTTAATTTTTTAACCTCACTTAAAAAAAATAGATATAACTCGAAAACTCTCCAAACAAAAATTAAATCATCGATAGCAAAAACGAAATCTGTTGGAACTTTCTATTTCTGATAATTCAATTCTCAGCAACTTAAGTCGTTTTTCCATGGCAGCGATGAATAATAATGTTTGGAGAATCGAATGGTGAGGGATCGAATAAGTTCAATTTATATTTTACGTTTCAATCCTGATCAGAATCATCTTCAGGACTTTCATTGTCCCAGTAATCATAATGAACACTTATTGACACTGAATAGTAGATGTTATATCTCAGAAAACAAACAATGAAAAACTGCATTGTCAATGATTATCAATAAATTCTGAAGATGATCCTAACTGATCTGGATCATCAATCAGAAATTGAACTTACTTGATCCCTCACCATTGGATCCGATTCGCAGCTGGTTTTTCAAACATCATACTTCGTCCCCCATGTTTAAATGGATCTGCCAGTTTCCCCGTCTGGAGACCATTTGCGGTTTCTGAAATTTTTCTACCGTCTGTATGACACTTGGTATTAATCGAACAAAGCGCGTTCGTAAACCTCAATTGTGCATTAAGTTGAGTTGGTTTTTAACGGACAATAAATCACAATGGTTTTTTTCAGTGAAAACGTGAACACCAGAATGTCACTATATGCTCAGTGAAAAAACTCGCCAAGTACTTTTTATTTTTTTGATTATTTTTTTCAACACCAATCAGAGCAAAGGAATACAGCATAATATTTGTGTCGCAGTGCTTGGCGACACGGGCTTTCGATGTTATGAATTTATTTGGCTACTTTTGCAAAGGATATGTAGAACTATATAGGGGAATGTGGGGCAAAGTGGACACTGGGGGCAAAGTGGACCGACGCGAAAAATTTCAAATTTGGGAGCAAAGTGGACACGAGCTGAAACTGAAAATAATGTCAAGCTCATAAAATTATTACTTCGAATTCAGACTATGTCTGCACGATTCCCGTAACGTTTCATACACTGTTGAACAATATATTCAAAATGAAAAGCACAAAACACGGGAATCGTAAAATTTGGAAATTTTTTTGTACAAGATTCAAAAAACAATAATGGGAAATAAATTTCACGACTGAAGTCGATGAATATGTGAAAATACCATGATTTGTTCACTTGCAAAGTGAATTCATGGTACATTCTCCACATGGAAAAAATTCGAGCAAAGTGAATCTGAAGATTTACCTCGTTTTTTTTCTTTTTTAATTTCATTCAAGGAACGATTCTATTGGCTTTATTTCTTTGTTTATATCGTTGAGTTAATATTTTATTCGAGCATAGCCGATTACAGTGTCTCTATTTTCGAGAATCACCGAGTATAGCATTTTCTGTATCTGAGAAGGCGTGTCCATTTTACCCCCAATTTTTTTTTTTTTTTTTTTTTACAAAATTCAAAAAACAAGGCACTAGCAAAGTGAATTCATAGTATATTTTCCACATGGAAAAAATTGGAGCAAACTGAATCTGAAGATTTACCTCTTTTTAAAAAAATTTCATTCGAGGAACGATTCTATTAGCTTTATTTCTTTGTTTATATTGTCAAGTTAATATTTTATTCGGGCATAGTCGATTACAGGGTCTCTATTTTCGAGAATCACCAAGTATAGAATTTTCTGCATCTCAAAAGGCGTGTCCATTTTGCCCAAAAAATATTTTTTTTTTGCAAAATTCAAAAAACAAGAATGGGAATGAATTTCACGACTCAAAAGTCGATGAATATGTGAAAATACCATGATTTATTCACTCACAAAGTGAATTCATAGTACTTTTTCCACATGGAAAAAATTCGAGCAAAGTGAATCTGAAGAACTACCTCGTTTTTTTTTAAATTTCATTCGAGGATCGGTTCTATTGGCTTTATTTCTTTGTTTATATTGTTAAGTTAAGATTTTTTTCGGGCATAGTCGATTACAGTGTCCCTACTTTCGAGAATCACCGAGTATAGATTTTTCTGCATCTGCGGAGGCGTGTCCATTTTGCCCCCAATTTTATTTTTTTCAAAATCAGGGATATTAAGATCGGGAATCAATTTTGGGACATGAAAGTAGTTTAAAGACAGTGTGCTTGCCGATGAAAAGCCTTAAGGCCAGGCTAAACACCCTCCCCCCCGCCTTTCCGCTCTTGCGAGTGCAAGAGAGAGCGTCTATAGGGGTCGTGTGAGAGCGAGAGAGAGGGTCTTTAGTCTGCCCTTAAATTCCTTAAATGTTCACTTTGCCCCACACTCCCCTGTACGTTTGTAAATGTACTTGTCTCCAATTTTTGTACACCTTTTTTGGTGGTTTTGTGACTTATTTCACTACTTTTTGCAAAGTATAGAAACTAACGTGGAGTTAGGTTCGTTTCCATATTAGGTGTCATGGCGACTCCCACAGGGACTAATAATCATAATATGTAAAGTGCCAAAAACACGACTGAAATTATTCTCGCGAGTACAGCGAAGCCGAAAAATTAAGATATATATTTAATGGCTAAAGCTACAGCTTTCATTTTCGTCACAATCGATCTGCCACAAACATGGCATTCAATTGCCGCGCTAAAACACGTCTTCGGATAACATTTAATGTAAAAAATAAAAACTGTTTTGGAGACATCGAAAAACGAGTTGCTTAGCGTATAGGAGTCTTGGCGCGTCTCGTTATAACCGTCGTCGAGTCCAGAGTTACTGGCGGTCGGTAAATGTACTTGTCTCGAGACGCTGCCAGGTCTCTGAATTCGTCTTTACCATTATAACGCGACGAGAGCACCGGAGGAGATAAAGAACAGGCTCCACTTCGGCTCGGCGACCCTGGTGGCCGAGTATGGTAATGAGACGACGGGTACCACGAAAATCAGAGCAGGAGGGTACGTGGTAACGGACCGACCACTTAAACACAATAAACCCGACATAGTGATACACACGGAGAACCCCCCCCCCCCCCGGATAACCATCATCGAAGTGTCAGTGGCGCACCTGCAAAACCTACCGGAGCAGGAAATGCTGAAAAGAACGAGATACCAGACCAATTCCGAAATCGAAATTACCCCAGCGAATATGCGAGAAGCACCGAGAGGGGAGAGCCTTGTGAGCCAGCTGCGACGGGCCTATGGATGCGAGGTCAACCTGGCCGTGTTAGTAGTGGGTTGTTTCGGCGAGATCGTACATACGACAGAGCTCAATAACACCACGAGACTGTTAAAGAAGCTAGGGGTGACAAAAAAACCCATGGAGAAGTGCCTCAGGCGGATCTCTTACAGCGTGGCGCACACAACGGCCAAAATATTGGTAAGACGGTGCAACGCCGCGAGGGAAGGAGAAATGTAACAAAGCCGAATCGAAATCGACGGCAAGAGGAGGACCCGGGACGACACCAACAGGAAGACATAGACCGAATTATGACAATCGAAAGGAAAACAACGTTATCATCACACACAAACACACAATAATAACACCAACATTAATATTGTATCGTACACAATGTGGAGGGCCCAAGTGGCATACACACTTATGTAAAATCGAGATGCAATAAAAATCAATATAGAGACGCTGCCAGGTCTCTGAATTCGTCTTTACCATTATAATATCGCCTAGAAAAATATGCTAAGTTGTTGTATTGTATTTTTTTTTTTTTTAGAATGAGAGACTACAAGAGAAAATCCGAGAGAGGATTATAAACCCAGGGTGTATATGAGTCGGCAGCAACTGAAGTTTTGGAAATAACGGTCAGCATAAGAAAAACACCAAAAAATTTCGACTTGTGCCGTGTCTCACTTTCTAGATATATAAAAAAGAAGGCAAATGAAGTTACCTTCATCAGAGTTGCCTAAACTGCAACTCACAATCAGCTGAAGACTGATTAAGTTAAGAAATAAGTCAAAAGTGCCATGTTCTTTTTTTAAGTAAAACGTTGTGATAAAAAAAAGTATTTATGATATTTATAATAAGTGCCATGCAGATTATTTATAGTCAAAGATTATGATCATCATAAGAATGACCAAGTGTGGGTAATTCATGGATAATTCAGGACGAATAAGCCAAAAAAACGTGTCTTTTCTTGTAAATGTTGCCAGTCTTTTCATTGTTACTACTTACCCCGAGCCTGTTACAACTAGCCCCAAACATGGGGTAGGTTGTAACAACTCCCATTTTGTCAAAAAAATGTCTGGTGTAAGAGATGGGTAAAGATTAAAAATTATTTTTTAATTCGAATTAGTGCTCAAATATATACTTTACAAACTCTCTTACTCACAATCTTTTAAGAATACATATTTTAGACAATGCAGGCCTTTTTCCAAAAACGGTTACAACAAGTCCCCCGCTCCCCTACCAAGGGATTGCATATGAGGTGATCCAGCTCAAGTGTGTAAACCCGTTTCCCTTACCCTCTCGGATTTGGGTCATTTTTTTTTATATGATCGCATTGAGTCTAAAATACACCCTCATAATTTTTTCCGATTTTTCCAAACATCTCTTATTTCAAATTTAAAAAAAAAAAAAACGCCATTTTCTAAAAATCTAAAAAAATTCTGAAAAAACCGTGACAATATATAAAAATTTTCAAGCTATCACCCGTAGTGGGCAGATTTTTTTCTGTGTTTTACAAGCTATTAACGTTCTCAAAATTCCAAAAAAATCTTAAATAGCTCACCTTGAGTAGATACTAAATTATTTTGGTACTCAAATTGAGTATCTGCTTAAGGTGAGCTATTTGAGAATTTTTTGGAATTTTGAGAACGTTAATAGCTCTTAAAACACAGAAAAAAAAATCTGCCCACTACGGGTGATAGCTTGAAAATTTTTATATATTATCACGGTTTTTTCAGAATTTTTTTAGATTTTTAAAAAATGCCGTTTTAAAAAAAAAATTTTTTTTTGAATTCATCACGTAAAACACAGAAAAAAAATCTGCCCACTACGAGTGATAGCTTGAAAATTTTTATATATTGTCACGGTTTTTTTAGATTTTTTTTAGATTTAAAAAAAATTGCGTTTTTTTCAAAAAAAAAAATTTGAAATAAGGGATGTTTGGAAAAATCTGAAATAATTATGAGGGTGTATTTTAGACTCAATGCGATCATATAAAGAAAAAACACAAATCCGAGAGAGGGTGAGGGAAACGGGTTTACACACTTGGGCTGGATTACCTCATATACAAATGAAATTTTTATCGGGAAAATCTAATCGTGCGGGAAAAAACGAAAATAAATTTGAGCTTGATCTCTTTTCTGCCGATTTCCTTTTCTCCTCGCCGGTTTTGCCCGACTTTTAAACAAGTTTACAGACCGAGAGAGCGCGAAGCAAAGATGGTGATGAGATGAAGAAATAAGTGAAAAAAAAAACCCAAGGGAATAAGAGAAAGACGAACATACGTATAATGTGGTACAGTATCGAGAAGGAAAAGGATAAAAGGAGAAAGACGATGAAGAGAGAAAAACTCAGCGACCCTGAATGCACTCGATAGGCAGAGAAAAGATCAACCAGTGTTCGAGAGTGAGCGAGAAATCGCCTCGGGGCAAAATCGCTTCCTGCGTTTCCGGTTCTGAGACCTCTCGCACTCTCGCGCGTTTACTCTCGCTCGCACACTCAAAGATCCGCAACAGAGGGAACGCGACAGTAATGTGTGCAACTCGCGGTAAAAACGCGCAAATACATTTGGCGGTACATTATGCTTTACCAGCTCTCTACGTACTGGAAAGTCTTGGTAAAAAATTGCCCAAGAAGGTAAATCGACGCGGTCCAAAATAATCCGCAATGATAATACTCGAAAAATGACTTTAAAAAAAAACGATATTTTCTCGAGGATCCTTGCAAAGGTCTTATTTACCTCCGCGAGAAATCGGCTGCGAGCTCCACTATAATTACATATTTGTCCATGAAAAAAAATTACTGATTGGTCTTCAAAGTTTACTTTTTGAATGTAAATTTAAATATAACCACGATTATAGAACAAGAATTAAGAAAATACGTTTTTTTCGGCCAGTTGACTTCAAAAAGTTATAAACACTGTATATGTAAACTTGCGATGCGATAAAAATCCTTGAAAAGTGATTTTGGATAGTTGCATAATTTTTTTCAAATTTTTCCAAGAGTCCAACTTTATTTTTGCAATTTTCTAAGTTACGGGCAGAAACCAAAATTTTCCCAATAAAATGCAAACTTAATAAACTCCATTTGGCAGCATTGTAATCAGTACGCTAAAAACTAAATATAAAGATTTAATTTAATTTTGTTTTCATTAATTTTTTTCGTATTTGACAAGTCATCACTTTGCTCACTCGTTTGCGTTGCAAACTACGATAAATGTGTATCAAAAATACGAGAGGGAAAGAACAAATAAAGGGGGCCCTTTAAAGCGACACCTGAAGATCATTTAAATTTTCTGATTGAAAAATCATTTTTTGGTTCTTATTTTTTTAATTTTGTTGCTCATCGGGAATAGATGACCTCATTGTTAAAAAAGAGAACTCCAACAAAAAAAAAGTAATTATCGGATCAAATGTTTCGCTGATGTTATAAATTGTATCGTTGAGGTCAACATATTTTCAGTTGAGATTCATATAAAATGTAAGGGCATCTCAAATCACTATAAATATAGCGAATCATTTCTTCGAGTGTACCGAGCTATTATAGTGAGCCTTGATCCGCGCGAAACAACGTCGAACGAGAAAAGATCGGCGGAAATCCTGATGGGAGACTCATTACAGAACGAGAGAACGATAGCAGACTGTACTTACCACAAAGGGTACACGACAATTTCCGTCCCTGTATCTCAATGTATAAATGGCGAATATATGTATCGTACCATTCAGATTATGATCACGGGATTAAATATTTCTGGACGATTATTAACAATTTACCACCATAAATTGAAACTCTCAATCTTGACAGTAATCTCGACCATCTTGGTCGTAGGATTTGCGTTTGCGAATATTTTTCCTTTTGCTCCCACCATCGAAGGATTTATAAAATAATGTAATAAAATGAAACAACAATAAATTCGATGATCGACTAAAATAAACACCCTGCAAATTGAAATTTGCACATTGCTTCCTCATCTTTATCCATAGTTCACATAGCTTCCTTTAACACACGGTATGGCGATCAAATTTGGCTTCCTCATAAAGGAAGCTTTGTTAACTATTGAAAAATATTGGTAATCAATGTGCAAATTCGATCAATTTTCGCCAAATTTGATCGCGAACAAACCTTGATAGCTATACAAGTATTGTACAAAGTTTCTGTGAAATATATTGAAAATTGTGTAAGTTAGAGTGCTTGCGCTATTTTTCAAAAAATTCAAAATTTCATCAAATTTTAATCCCTCGATGGATTTTTTCCAAATTTAATAGCGAACAACCTTGATAGCTATACAAGTTCTGTACAAAGTTTCAGTGAAATATATTGAAAATTGTGCAAGTTAGAGCGCTTGCGCTATTTTTCAAAAAAATCAAAATTTCATAAAATTTTAATCCCTCGATAGATTTTTGCCAAATTTAATAGCGAAAAACCTTCACAGCTATATTACCTCTGTGCAAAGTTTCAGTACAATATCTTAAAAATTGCGCGGGCTAGAGCGTTTAGGCGATTTTTCAAAAAATTCAAAATCTCATAAAATTTTAATCCCTCAATGGATTTTCGCCAAATTCAATACCAAACAACCTTAATAGCTATACTAATTTTGTACAAAGTTTGAGTGCAATATCTTGAAAATTGCAGATGCTAGAGCGTTTGAGCCATTCTGGCAAAAACGAAAAAAGTCGATAAAATCTGAACACCCGTTTATAATTAAAAAAATTCATAACGAAGAGCAATTCGTGCTCGACAAGTGTGCCAAATTTTAGCTTGATATCTCGAAGCGTTTTCGAGTTATTAATCATTTACATCTGAAACTCAGGATACATACATACACACACACACACACACACACATATCCATCCGGACATTTTTTCTAAATATGATTTCTCGATGTTTTAGGACATTTTGAACATATTGGCATAAAAATCGCGAAAAAAAATTTTTTCACGAAAACAGAGCTTCCTTTATGAGAAAGCAAAATTTAAAAAAAAATCGTACTTACCACTCTTTGATGTCACTGTCGTTGTCACGATCTGCATCGATCTCGAGTCTTCGCGTACCATTTTCCTGCTGCTGAGCCTGGAGGTGTTTGCTCGGTTCTTCCTCCTCCGAATGATCATTTTTCACATCCTCGTCGTTGTCATCCTCGTTCTCCTTCTCCTTTTCGCTTCGCAATTTTTCTTCGCGCAACAACTGTTGCTGATGCTCCCCTGTAAATAAACGCAACGCAACACACGTCTCGGTCATGATTTATATCCGTGGAAATGAAATTATGCAGATTGTTATACGGGAACGCTGACGAGAAAGAAAGGAAGAGAAAGAGAGAAAAGGAATGGGAGAGAAGAGAAGAGTTTAAAAAAAAGAGAGAAAGGGAAGAGACAAAGATGAACAAATGACGACTCGAGGGAGGACGTCGACACGCCGATTGACGATCAGAGAGATAATACAGTCCTTACCACTGTCATACTGATCAGAGGGTGTTACAAACGGCACATTTGCAACTCTACCAGTTATTTCTCGACCAAGTAAAACTTCCTGATCGAAATACTGCAATAATATTATCACGAAATAACAACTCAATGTGATAACATTTGACTCTTAACATCTCAATAATGGTATGAGAATTAAACTCTAATAAAAAAAAAATCACCTTACCAAATTACATTCCCTGACGAGGAAGGCGTTGTTTGCCCCGATAAAACAGAATCGCTTAGCCGTCGGTAAGTATGTTCTCTACTATAAAAGAGCCAAAGAAACTTGTAATAGGCCAGTCAAATTTCGATTTTAAATTCCAATAATTTTCTACTGGATGAAAAAATATGAAAAATGTTTGGGACGGTGTACATAACAAGGACCTCAGTTGTTGGGATTGTAGCACCGCTCGTTTTTGCAAAAAAAAATAAAAACCGTTAAATAATCATATTTTTTTTCATTTTTGACACTTCCGCGGCTTACGCTGCCAAAATGGTGCCAATTAGGACGAAAATGTATAGGACCAATCTTGTAGAGCATAAAATTATCTATGAAAAAGTCAATGACGGCACCTATCTATCTATTATAGTTTAGCGGTGCGAGCGACCGGAAAAAAAAGCTCGAAAGTGCTCCATTTCCACGGAAACCCCAAAGACGCACTTTAGCTGCAAAATTCGGTTTACCCATGATAATTTGTATGAAGAAATCCGCCGATTTTTTTCATGCAATAGAACAATCGAAACAAAAGATTTCATGCCACAAAATTTTTTTTTCTCGCTTTTTCGATTTTTTGAGGTCAATTGTTGCTCATTTTTTTAAGAATTTACATTTTTTCGTAAAACGGGCGTAACTATAGACCTAATTATCGGACAACGTACAAGTTTTTAGAATCTCTTCGTCTGTAGATGATCTAAAAATGCGATCTCTTTACATGTCGCCGTATATGCAACAGCAGCGCCGTTATTTGCAAGTAAACAAAGGACATTTTGTTTCGGACCGTTTTTAACAATAAACAATTGATTTATTGCAAATTTTTTTGTTAGATCATGTGGTGCAGTTGGCCCCCGAGACAGCAGGTTTCTACGGGACTTGTTGAGGGTTAGGGATGTGGATCATGGATTATTATTGAATTAACATTAATTCTGGGAGGCTTCTTATTCGGTAGAGATATTAATAGTACATTACATCACGAGGACGTAAAAACATTTTCTGACGAGTGTGAGTTTGCAGGATGAGCCGAAGGCGAGTCCTGCAATCACACGAGTCGGAAAATGTTTTTACGCCGAGTGATGTACAATATTTTATATCACGAAGTGCAATATGGACGTTTTCACGTCCGCTTGCGGACGTTAAAGTGTCCATTATTGTACTGAGTGATATAAAAGACATTTTATTTGGCAGAGATGCTATACGGTAGAGTTGTTATAGTAGAGTTGTATCGCAATAGGGATGTATTTTGGTAGCTTTTTATTGGAGTAGGGAGTTATTCCCGGTAGAGAAATAAGTAGTAGAGCTGTAAATCATACCGCTACAAAAATACTAACAGTATCATTCAGCATCGCATTTGTATTCGTACGTACAGCATGAGGGTTTCTATCGAACGCAAAATACGGGAGCAAACTGGAACAATTTAACATGTAAATCAATGTCATTTGAGCCCTCCTGATTGCTAGTGATCGACGTACATGTTTGTGTGCGTTCACTCGGTCGATGTCCCCTTGGGACGGGTTAATAAACACGTCATTGACGACTCACCGAGTCAAAGGTTCCCAGGGTTCGATCAAAGGTCCCAGCAAACAGAATAATTCGCTCGGTTGCATATAATTGAGAGGTCTCGAAAATCCTCTATTCGTCTCGAGGAGAGACTTTGTGTACCATATAAATAATATGGAATCGGTTAAAAGAAAAAGGATTATTAACCCTAGAACTACAAACCCATTTTTCTTACCTTTAAACTACAAACCACACCCAGAAAAAAGATCTAGTACATTTAACTAAATCCTAGTCAAGACAAATAAATTTTTTTAGTTGTAGGCCGGCCTAATACAACTCTATTCATGTCAACGAAATTTTTTTTTTTTTTTAATGACCTACTAGGAAAATATATTGCGATCTAATAATTTTTTATTCAATATTAATAAATATTATTTCAAACTGAACAAATATGTATTTAAATGAAATAATTTTTTTTTTTAATATTCACACAATATATATTTTTAAACATTTCAATCTCTGAATGTATAGCTACATACATGAAGTCTACAATTTCGTAAAGCTTCGTCTTTTCTTTAACAGAAGGGAAACAAAAAAGACCTTTTTTTTATGGGAATCCTTTTCGGGGATTCGACCATCTTGCGTTTTGCCGCAATGTTCAATGTGTTAAATATCCATACTGAAAAATGAGGATATCAAACATAGACGAGCTTGGAAAGGATATAGGCGTCGAGAGGCAGGTTCGCTTGTGCGAGAGGTAGCCACCTGGCGGATTTTTGGGGTACTGACAAATCTGCAGATATGATCGGATGAGATTACGGGTAAATAGGTATTTAGTAACAACGAATAGAATTTTTCTTCAACGTCTGTTTCTCGATGACAGGGCATTCAAATAAATAAATATAGTGGAAGTATAAATATCGTCCAAAATTGGATGGAAAGAAAATTTTCTTTAAAGTAACTAAAACATAATCAAATAAACTATTATAGTACCTACGACTAGATCTTTTTTCTGGGTGCAGGGTAAATATTTACCCCACGGGTTTCTTGTTCGTGAAATCGTTCTGAAAGCAGTAATCTGACTCATAACTACCTACATAAATCTTTTTATTTTTTCAGTTCTAGAATTAATTTGGAAAAAAACACTCATCATTTTTCTATTGCGCGAGATTTTTGTAGCTGCTCACTACAAATTTCGCACGAACGGAAGTGTTTCACAGTAGAGTTGTTCATCAGTAGTAGATAACGCCAAAAATGAATTAAATTTATGTAATTGAAGTTTCGAACGTTCAATTGAACAAAAAATCGACAAATGTATTTGTTTAACAAAAAATTAGAAGAGCTGAGCAAGTACGGGATAAATTATCATTTTTCGAATTGGAAGATGTTTAAAGAATTATTTCCACAGTGTTAAAGGATCTTCAAACTGTTCTTTGAAAGAATAAGTTATTCGATTTTCCGTTAATTTGAACGTTCAGAACAAGTCCATTTAAATTTTAATTTACTACAGTCGAGCGGTTTTGTCTTAATGTCTTCGAGTTTTAGAGGGCGATCAAAACAATATTCGACCTATAGAGGCTCGTCGAAATTCGCCAAATATAGTGGAAATATTCTTTATTTTAGGATGTACCATCCGTTCGAATTTGTTTGGACATGTCCGGACTTTCAGCCTTCCGTCCGGACTTTGTCCGGTTTTCTGATTTGTCCAGATTTTTGACTCGGATGAAAAATTTTGAATGAATATTTAATTTTTAAAATCCGGACTTTTAAAAAAAAGTCCGGATTTTTGTCAGGACTGTTCAAATTTCGGAACGGTAACCATACGTATATATACAAGTTATACAAAATACATGAATACAAGTTATACAAAATGTAACGTATTTTTGTAAAAATTCTCCACACACAAGCGACCATTGCTCAAAGCACTTCGAGTTGTGGAGGTCAGGGTATTGGGACTCCGAGTTATAGAGGTAGCCTTTGAGTATATTTAAACTCGAGTTACGGAGGCAAAATAATCGTCCTAGTGCGTTCGATAAAATTGGAGTTATTCTCTGTTTTTTCTTCGAATTACAGAGGTTTTTGCAAGGGAACAGACTGAATCTCAGACATATGGAAGTTTTCTAGTTACACACACTGAGAGAAAAACCATGGTGTGCTCAAAGATCCGCCATGGTAAAAGGGGTAAAGGGGTTATGGTATGGCCAGCCATATTCTATGGCTGGCATAGCAATAATATAATAAGCACTACCATACTTGTACAGATGGTTGTGCCATACCACTGGATGGTCCCTACAAACATACAGCATAACTGATCGTGATGCGTACTATTGCGAAGAACTTTACAAAACGTGTATGGTTGGCCAAATACATCCATTGAGTCGTAAAGAAGACTCAAACATTGACACTCGCAGTATATTTTTGTGTTAATTAAAAAGTGCGTTATTGTATTTTATTTTCAACTATTTGTATGGTTACTATGAACGGCTACTTAATAACGCTTACGAGAAGCAGTTGCTATCTATGTAATGCTACACCGAGAGAAAAGTATGGTGTGTAAAACCATATTTTACCATATAATATGTTTCTCACAGGGGTCGTCAATAATTTCTGGTAACCATAGGGTTTACCATACGATATGGTTATTCGCTTAACCCGCTTGTTCTATTTTACACATTCTATCGTGCACTATACACTTCCGTACATAGTACATCTTACCATATTCGTCCTGTTGACGTAGACATGACACATATATACTTTATAAGATTATAACGACTGTTCGGAATAAATCGAAATAAATGTCTAACTGCACCCAGAAAAAAGATCTAGTACATTTAACTAAATCCTAGTCAAGCCAAATAATTTTTTTTAGTTGTAGGCCGGCCTAATACAACTCTATTCATGTCAACGAAATTTTTTTTTTTTTTGAATGACCTACTAGGAAATTATATTGCGATCTAATACATTTTTATGTAATATTAATAAATATTATTTCAAACTGAACAAATAGGTATATAAAAAATCTTTTTTTTTTTAATATTTACATGATGTATATTTTTAAACATTTCAATCTTTGAATGTATAGCTACACATATGAAGTCTACAATTTCGTAAAGCTTCGTCTTTTCGTTACCAGAAGGGAAAAGAAAAAAGACCCTTTTTTATGGGAATCCTTTTCGGGGATTCGACCATCTTGCGTTTTGCCGCAATGTTCAATGTATTAAATTTCCATACTGAAAAATAAGGATACCAAACATAGACGAGCTTGGAAAGGATATAGGCGTCGAGAGGCAGGTTCGCTTGTGCGAGAGGTAGCCACCTGGCGGATTTTTGAGGTACTGACAAATCTGCAGATATGGTCACTGAGAGAAAAGACCATGGTGAGCTCAAAGATCCCGCGTCATGGTAAAAAGGATTATAGTATCGTTAACTATTTTCTATAACTGGACAAACAATAATGTGGTAGCGCTTATTATATTATTGCTTGTCCAGTCATAGAATATGGTTAACCATACTATAACCCCTTTTACCATGGCGGATCTTTGAGCTCACCATGGTAAAAGGGTTATAGTATGGTTAACCATATTCTATGATTGGACAAGCAATAGTATAATAAGCGCTACCGTATTATTGCTTGTCCAGTCATAGAATATGGTTAACCATACTATAACCCCTTTTACCATGACGGATCTTTAAGCTCACCATGGTTGTCAGTACCCCAAAAATCCGCCAGGTGGCTACCTCTCGCACAAGCGAACCTGCCTCTCGACGCCTATATCCTTTCCAAGCTCTTCTATTTTTGATATCCTTATTTTTCAGTATCGATATTTAATACATTGAACATTGCGGCAAAACGCAAGATGGTAGAATCCCCGAAAAGGATTCCCATAAAAAAAGGATCTGTTTTCTTTTCCCTTCTGTTAAAGAAGAGACGAAACTTTACGAAATTGTAGACTTCATATGTGTAGCTATACATTCAAAGATTGAAATGTTTAAAATATATATTGTGTAAATATTAAATAAAAAAATTATTTTATTTAAATACATATTTGTTCAGTTTGAAATAATATTTATTAATATTAGGATGAATATGGTAAGATGTACTATGTACGGTAGTGTAGTGCACAATAGAGTGTGTAAAATAGAACAAGCGGGTTAAGCAAATAACCATATCGTATGGTAAACCTTACTATCATGTAGTGCATTTTCCAAAACACGGTATGTATGTTACAACTACGTGTGCTACGTGAATCAATTTCTTGCTCTTTTGATACCGTATGGTGGGTGACGGCAAAGTCACAATGAATTTTCTAAGAATTCATTGCCATTCGATAGTTTCGAGTACCATATTTTTAGTTGCTCGATACATTGTCTGCTAAAACATAAGGAGATGTTAGGTGGAACCCAGAAAATTCGGTTACCTGTACTATAATTTTATAGGTTGGGGTTACCATAAATTATTGACAAACCCTATGGGGAACATATTATATGGTAAAATATGGTTCCACGAACCATATTTTTCTCTCGGTGCAGATTTCAGTTACCTCTGTAACAGTTAATTACAGAAGAGAAATGAATTGCCGTTCTGAATTCTGCAATTCTGAATCATTGTAATTGAAAAAAATTGACAATTATTAGATCAAAAATTTTAAAAAAATCAAAATGGCTAAAAGAATCGAGTTATTTCGATCAATTTGTAGTAATGATTTTTCAATAAAATCAACACAACGCCCCGATCGTCGATTATCATGGAATAGGTGTATGAATATAAAAATTGTCATACAAACTGAAAGTATGAGAAATATGGACTGTGAAATAATCATCAAGGGACTTCAAGAGTGAGAAGAAATGTGCTGAATGCGACAAGTCTTTGTGAAGTATAGCCGACGTCATGCTTGCAGCTACTATATACCAGCGAAACAAATTTACAACTCTACCAATTACTTCTCTACAAGAAATATATCTCCTCCGTTAAAAAAAACTCTACTGTAACATTCCCGCCCTTCAAGTCTCCATAATTCAATCTTTTTCAAATAATAAACCTACATTGAGAAAAAAAGATTAATTGTTTATAGAAGTTAAAGAAACCTCCATACATTTTGCAGTAACCTCAAGTTAAAACATGTTAACCACAACTATGAAAATTATAGTTGTAACTTCAAAATCACCCAGTAATCACTTTTTAGATGAAGTTATAGTTTTTATAGTTGTGATTAACATACTTGCTTACTTTAGCTCACTGTACGACTAAAAGGATCCAGAGTCCCTCAACTTAGCCTAGAATGGTATATTTCATTACGGTTAAGAGAAGGCTAAATACCATTTTTATTCAATCCCTACATTATCGACGTATCATCGTGGTCCGGTCTTTCTCCGACAACCGTGGATGAAGATTAATTACATTTTGACAATGAAGAGGGGGATAAATTAATTAACAATTAATAGTCAATTCAGAGACTAAAATGCGTTACAGCTAATGCTAACGAACTCATTCGAGCCCCCTAAATATTATAGGTTACTCGTCAGAATCCATGGTACTGCCCTCACTCGCACGTCTGTGAACTACATTTCGCCATTTCGTTTTTCAATAAAACTACAATTTATCGATATTTATCTCTTGATGCGCCATCCAAACTTACGGCGTATTATTTTGATAAAATAATGTCGAAAACGTCTCGATATTTGTATCGTGGCGTTCTTTATGAAGCCTCACTCTTGGTTTTACCCGAAATGCAGTAAAAGTTTAATAATTAAAGTTTTTCAATTACAGTTTCTTGGTGATAAGTGAATCTGTAAATTTTTTTTTTTGTTTTTCGAAAAAAATTTAGTGAGGCTCCATTCCTGCCATTGTTCTGATGATGTTGTTAAAGTTTTATTCAATTTCATCCATTTGTATAAGAGCAAGTTTGGATGGCAATTTCGAGGTGTTAGTGTCGGTATTTAGCCTCCTCTTAACAATAACCTCAAAAAACGGCTCTCTGGGGACATCTCTACCGCACAATTATCCGACCGCGCAACAGCTCACTTCCATTTCACAAGTCTAGCAGATTACAAGTCTTGGGCTGTTTTATCTGGCAGCAGACTTACCGACGGCGGGAATGAAACCCGGTGCAAAGTTGCGCTGCCATTGGTAAGTAAGCTGTCGGATAAAAGAGTCGAAGACTTGTAATCTGATATACTTGTAGAATCGGGAGAGCTATCGCATGATGGGATAATATTATGCGGTAGAGATGATTCCATAGAGCTGTTTCTTGGGAGATTTTTTATGCTGTCAGGTTGTGAATTCGGGTTCTTATTGAAAAGGGTTCTCATTTGGAGATTTATTCTGGCGGGAATATTTACACGCTTGTATGTGGAAGATGAAAACGCACAGATTTAATACGGTGAAGTTGTCATTTGGTACAAATGTTGCGAGAGTTTTGTTGAGATAGCCACGTGTTCCTGGTAGAGTAATGACCGGTAGAGCTGTAAGCACGCCTATTCAGCTATAACTCCAGTGGTGCGCCGATAACGAGGGCTCTACGAACAAGTTCTCGTCTTGCGTTCTCGTGAACAACAAGCAAACTCATCGCAAGCAAAAAATATGCACACACACACACATAAAAAGGAATATGGCATTTTTATTTCGTACATAATAAATTTAAACGTAATGGCGGGAGAGAGATAATCGTCCGAGAAAATCCACATGAGAATAATAACGAGAAGATGATTTTCGTCGTGAATATTATCGAAGCTCGAATTTTCTTCGTTGCAAAAACATAGGATGATGCTGAAGTTTGCATCGTTGTGATGCAACGGAAATTATTTATTTATTAATGAAATTAATTCTTCCTAAGTAATTTTTTTAGTGAAGAATCGTGAAAATGTATTTCAAGATCTTCATTAAAGTTTTGAAATTATAAATGCACAAGCTAAACATAAAACTCGCTAAAATGAATTGAAAAAACTTATTTTCGTTGCATTGCAACGATGCAAACTTTAACATCGTAACATAGGTCAAAAAACCCTGAAAATTGAAATTTGCACATTGCTTCCTCATCTTTATCCATAGCTTCCTTTAACACACAATATGGCGATCAAATTTGGCTTCCTCATAAAGGAACCTTTGTTAACTATTGAAAAATTGTAGTAATCAATGTACAAATTCGATCGATTTTCGCCAAATTTGATAGCGAACAGACCTTGATAGCTATACAAGTTCTGTAGAAAGTTTCTGTGAAATACATTGAAAATAGTGCAAGTTAGAGCGCTTGCGCTATTTTTCAAAAAATTCGAAATTTCATAAAATTTTAATCCCTCGATGGATTTTTGCCAAATTCAATAGCGAACAATCTCAATAGCTATATTAGCTCTGTGCAAACGTTCAATACAATATCTTAAAAATTGCACAAGTTAGAGCGTTTACGCTATTTTGAAAAAATTCAAAATTTCATAAAATTTTAATCCCTCTATGGATTTTCGCCAAATTCAATACCAAACAACATTAATAGCTACACTAATTCTGTACAAAGTTTGAGTGCAATATCTTGAAAATTGCAGAAGTTAGAGCGCTTACGCCATTCTTGCAAAAACGAAAAAAGTCGATAAAATCTGAGCACCCCTTAGAATTAAGACAATTTTTTTTCTAATGAAGAGCAATTCGTGCTCGACAAGTGTGCCAAATTTTAGCTCGATATCTCGAAGCGTTATCGAGTTATTAATTATTTACATCTGAAACTCAGGATCCATCCAGACATTTTTTCTAAATATGATTTCTCGATGTTTTAGGACATTTTAAACATATTGGCATAAAAAACGCGAAAAAAATTTTTTTCACGAAAACGAAGCTTCCTTTATGAGGAAGCAATTAAATAAATAAAATTTTCTCGCCAGCGTTATTTCATTCAGAGTGTGTATTCGTCGAAAATGTCGGCAGCAGTAAGGACGATTATAAAAACCCTTTCCTCGTCTCCCATCTGTTATTTCTCTCACAATTACATTATATTACAGGCT
Organism: Alloplasta piceator; assembly: GCA_946863875.1. Lineage (NCBI taxonomy): Eukaryota > Metazoa > Arthropoda > Insecta > Hymenoptera > Ichneumonidae > Alloplasta > Alloplasta piceator. The sequence continues at coordinate 28,413,420 of OX333072.1, forward strand.
AGAATAGTCGTGGCTGGAGAGCAACGTTGAAATATGATTTTTCAAGCTCTATTAATTCGAAGTTTTTTTTATTAACTTCGAGGAAATTTGTGCTACCATATTTTATATTTACTTCAAACATGTGTTAAGGGGTTAGACCACTCTAGGATTTTCAAAAATCGATTTTTTTGTGAAAAAAGTACCTTAATACGTATAGAATTATATTCCAAAAGATTATGTACGTGAACAATCCCTAAGTACTCGATTTTCGTATTCTAGTGCCACCCCTCTTCATCCGCAGCGGGCTTTCTGGAAACTTAAAACGCGTTTATCTAAAAACTACATTTTTCAAGTCGGTCGAACTCATAACTCAAACAAATTTCAACCGATTCATTGTATTTAAACTGTACATTCAAAATAACGCTAAGGCCCTTCTAAGGCCCTCGTCGAAAAAGCGTGACCGTCCATTCAGGGGCCCTATTGGGCTTCCAGTCAAGGGCCCGAAGTAAGTTAGGGAAAACCGATCGGGGCCTAGTGGGGACCTCAATCAAATTCACGCACGGGGACCTCAATCAAATTTTAAAGCACTACGCACGATTTTTTCATTACATTGTATAGTTTCTTTTTTATAAACAATTTTCTGACGATTTTCTCATGGCATTTTATACTTTTTGATTTAGAAATGCGCCCTTTTTACAAAAAACAACATATCAAAAAAATGCTACGTCCTTCTATAGCCATTCTTATATATAATCGAAAAAACTTTGGCACCTCATCGTAAATCCAAAATTATAGGAGCTGTTGATTCGGCCGTTGACCTTTTAAAAATAAAGGTGTCATCGGAAAAATGCTGTACAGTCGTCACTTTCAAATATGTATATGACCATGAAAAAATAATTTTGTATTGCCAATTAAATGTATAATGAAACACCTTTTTTGTAAATCTGATTTATTTTATGGTTTCAGTGAAAAAAAAATCACGAAATATGCTCTTTTTGGTCTGTAGAGTGGCGTAATCCCTTAATGGTGTTTTTAACGAGATGGTAATAAATAATATGAAGCCTATTAATTGATTGCATGCTTCATTGCGGATGGAAAAAAGATGTGTCTGTTTAAGGGAATATTCTGGTCTAGAATTTTGAAAAAATCAATTTTTTGCATATTCTTAAAGTTTGGACCTTTAAGAATATATCAGCGAAAGGAAATGTTTAAATTCCAAAAATGTACGGAGTTATAGCTACTTCAGTGACGCAGCAACTATGCCCGTCACGTCGGAGCAAAAGTAAAACGGACTATAGACGTTTTTCTCAAAACTACTTTCCTCAACACGACTGACAATATGATATCCCAAGTTCTACTCAACCGATTTACTTCAAGTTTTCTACCAATCTTCAATGTACAACTCTCTATCGCCCCTACCATTTTTGTATCAATTCTTTTCTTTTACTATTGTAAAAAAAAATTTAAACTTTGGAAAAAAAAAGAGTCGAAAAACGCCTTTTTTTGTTCAGACAGCCACTATTTTGCGAAATTTGTTTTTTCCTTTTTCTCTGAGGTGGAGCTATAACGACATTCTTACTCATAAAGAATCTTTTTTTTAAATTTAAGCCAGCCCAACCTTTTTTTAGGACCAACTTTACCAGCTTATAACTTATTTAATTTTCATTCCGTTTGTTCGAAAATTTGTTTGTTTATGGTCAAAATATTAATAAATATGTTGTGAAAAAGAATAGCAAAAATAGTTTTTATTTTTTTTATCGAGCTCCACAAAACGCTCAAAATGTATGTCTCTGGACCAGAATATCACCTTAAATTTGTTCTAGGACGACGATAAAAATATTGAGGCGTCCAAAATTCAAGGGAATATACCGAAGAATCAGTCATATATGTCTATAAATCTCTGTACTTTTCTACTGGTCGTAATCGTGTATGTGGCTTTCAATGTGTATTTTGTACTGGAGTTCTAGTGCACATGACTCCTCGAAGCTTGAATCTTTGGCAGCTGCATCTGCAAGACGAGAGGGAACTCTGTTGAGACGAGCGTAAGTGCGTGCACTTATTGCTGAGTACTTCATACGTATTTCACTTCGCCTATATATATATATATATGGGGCGTTCCACGCCAAACCGGACACCATTTAGCTTTTGCATCTCCGATTTTTTTCAAAATTTTTCATATTTTAGTGTTGGTTGAAAGAGGTCTTCATGATTTTTGTGAAAAACTGTCACTTATTTCACAATTTTTATGCTCAAGGAGGTAATGGGATAACGATGGGATCTATTTTTTTTCGATTTTTCAATTTCCATATTTTAGTTATAATATTTATTTTTTGTAAATAAAATAGATATATCTTAATCATTAAATGAACGATGACCGATAATTTTTATTTGAATATACCACAATATATGATTACCGCATTAACTGCTATATTTGATTATTTTTGAAATACGGTTTGAAAATTTTTGTCAATATTTTTTATAAAAAGTACGTTCAAAAACAAAAATTTTCAAAAAAAACGTCCTACTTAGCCCATTTTTCGCGAAGTTATGGACGTTTACAAAAAAAAAAGAAACATATTTTGAAAAAATTGAAAAAAATCAGAGGCCTCTTTCAACCAATACTAAAACATAAAAAATTTGGAAAAAAATCGGAGATACATAACCTTAATGGTGCTAAATTTAAAATCGAAAAAAATAGATCCCATCGTTTACCCATTATCTCGTTAGACTTAAAAGTTGTGGAATAGATGACAGTTTTATACAAAAAAATTTTAAGAAAATCGATCAGTACGTGTTTTTTGCAAATCAACAAATTATTTTTAAAACTTGAAAATCTCATAGAAGTACGGTTTGAAATTTTTTTCGATATTTTTTTATCAAAAGTACGTTTAGAAACAAAAATTTTGAAAAAAAACGTCCTATTTGGCCCATTTTTCGCAAAGTTATGAGCGTTTGAAAAAAAAGTAGCCTAATTTTTGAAAAATCGACATCTTGAAAACGGCTCGACAAAAAAAATTGAACAAAATCATGAAGACCTCTTCCAATCAATACTAAAACATAAAAAATTTTGAAATAAATCGGAGATGCAAAAGCTAAATGGTGTCCGGTTTGGTGTGGAACGCCCCATATATATATATATATATACAAAGGTATAACTATATTTTGAGCGCATCTACCAGTACGCTCACGATGGGCATCATATATACAGTAAATACGTGAGAAGAAAGACGAGTCTGAGGAGACACAAAGGTTGTCAATAAAGCGTGGGATAAGCTTGACAATTCGAATAAATACTTTTCGAAATTTAACCATAAATTATTTTTCATTCGAAACCTTCAGAACTTTTGGCACGATAAATGATTTTTTTTCACCTTTTTCCAGATTTTTTTATACGATTAAGACCTTTTTCGTATTTGAAGATTCTATTTCGTCGCACAATAGAATAAACAGTTTTTGTATAAGATTTTTGGAGGTTCGTTTAAATGCAATTTTTACCTGATAATATTATAATTTCAGTATTTCACAGTATTTTGGTTTTTTTTTTTTTTATTTTTGAATTTTCACGGCTAAATCATTTGTCATCAAATTATTTCTAAAGTTTAGTAAAAAAGTTTAGTATAAAATAAACATTTTATTTTATAAATTCAAACCGCCATCTTGCATTACACTTTTTTTTTTAATTCTGCTTTTTTCGGAATCTCGTATGATTCTTTCTTATGTTTTCCATCGATCTGCGAATAATATTCATCAAAGTATACGTGAAAATACTGTACGTATTTATAACGAGAATGGGCGAATATAAAACGAGGAAATAAATTCCAATCTGTTCGCGCTCCTACATACCAAAGAAGAATCTCCGCGGCTTCTCTCGTGTAATAAACCCTACATAGATATGGAACTTCGATAGGGAAATCGTGGTTTTTTCTTTTTTAAATCATGTTTTCTTTACGACTATTACGATATATATGTGGCATTCCACGGTATTTCGATCAACATCTTACGTTGATGATGTTGATTTTCCTCTAAATTTTTCATATAAATAAGGACATTAAAAAAAATTTCCCAAATTTTTTGAGAATTTTTCAGTCACGCGTTTTTTGGATTTTTTTTTTTTTTTTTTTAAAAAAACGGGACAACTTTGTAAAATCTGAAAAAATTCAGAAAAATCTAATAAAATATAACAAATTTTTTGGGCTTTGTTCCATAACGGAGATTTTAATACTCTATGAGTCAAATTCAAAAAATTAAAAAAAAAAAAATTTGACTCAGAATTTTAAAATCTCCATTTTGGAACAAAGCCCAAAAATTTTGTTACATTTTATTAGATTATTCTGAATTTTTCAGATTTTACGAAGAGGTCCCTAGGAAAAAAAAATCCAAAGAACGCGTGACCAAAAAATTCTGAAATAATTTGGAAAAAACGATTTCAATGTGTTTTTTTATATAAAAAATTTCGAGGAAAATCGAAATCATCTAGGCAAGATTTTGATCGGAATGTCGTGGAATGACACGACAAAATCTTGTTTCGATGATTTCGATTTTTCTCTTAATTTTTTATATAAAAGAACACATAAAAAAAAAATTCCTGAATTTTTTCAAAATTTTTCGGTCACGCTTTCTTTGGATTTTTTTTTTTTTAAAGACCTCTTTGTAAAATCTGAAAAAATTCAGAATAATCTAATAAAATATAACAAAATTTTTGGGCTTTGTTCCAAAATGGAGATTTCAAAACTCTATGAGTCAAATTTTTTTTTAAATTTTTTGAATTTGACTCTTAGAGTTTTGAAATCTTCGTTATGGAACAAAGCCCACAAAATTTATTATATTTTTTTAGATTTTTCTGAATTTTTTCAGGTTTTACAAAGTTGTCCTGTTTTTTTTCAAAAAAATAAAATAAATCCAAAAAACGCGTGGCTGAAAAATTCTGAAAAAATTTGGGAAATTTTTTTTTAATGTTCTTATTTACATAAAAAAAGTAGAGGAAAATCGAAATCATCAAGGTAACATTTTGATCGAAATACCGTGGAATGCCACATATATAAGAAGCGCACTCTCCGTATACGTCCGAGTTAACGGCCTTAAGGGATGTCGGAAAAAAGCGTATCGAATATATTTATATATTCAATGGATACACATCGTACGAGCTAATGGAGAATCGAAGTACGTGTATAATATCTCATTGCTGTTATCTCATTGCGATATACATCGAGTAAGGAACAAACGGGAAGGAAAAAACGAACGAGGAAGAAATTTCGAGGTAAATCGGAATTTATGTAAACCAAAATTTTGATTTTCTATTGATTCAAGGCATACCGTCAGCGAAGGACAACTAAATTTGAAGTTAATAAAGCGACAATGAAATAAAAGTCACTCTTACATAAAAATAGATTACTAATACTTTATTATTATGTATTCGATTTTTTTATGTACTCGAAACTTCGAACATTCGAATGAACGAAAAATTCATAAATGTAATTTTTTAAGAAAAATTAACAGACCTCCGCCAATAATTGGTACACAATTTTTCAAATAATGTCGTAACTATTATGTACTCGAAATTTCGAACGTTCAAATAAACGAAAAAATTTACGAATGTTATTTATATAAAGAGAAATTAATAGATTCCCGTCAATAATTGGTAGATAATTTTCGAAATAATGTCGTAACTATTGAGATTTAATTAACAAATGGGTCTTTCAATTTTCCGTTCACACGAACGTTTGGAACTTCAAGTTCATGGTTTTTTTTCTTTATCAGTTTTTTACCAGAGTTTTTTGTATCTGCTGACCACGTAAAAGCCCCTAAGGGGGGAGGTTACCGCCGAGATATAAGCATGAAAAATGCATGAACTTGAGAAATTTTTTTTTTAATATAAAATAAATACTTTTTGAAATGGGTTTCAACGTATTTTATTCTTCGATCAATGAAGAGTAAACTCTGATTTCCTTTACCAAAAAAAATCTAAAATGGCGGTTCCAGCTCCTGTCAAATCAAGTTCTGCCAGTTCGGCCGAAATAAAAACGGGTTGAAACTCGATTAAATTTGGGGGGCCTTATCGATTTTCGTTTCCAAAAAAGCCTTTGAATAACGAAATCCGGCCCAACCGTTTGAAAAACAAACCCATTTTTTCTACCCTGTTTTTTCTTTTTTTGCTTCAATGGTCGAAAAAACTATTTCTAACTAAATAAAACTATTTCTGACCCCGCACATTAAATTTTCTTTCGATTGCGCAGAGATTCATGTGAATCGGTTCATCGGATGAAGCTGTAGAGCGCACCGCGCGCTGAAAAATGTTATTCTCAGAAAAACGCATCTAAGTTTAACATTATGTATATAAAAAATCTTTGACATTTTACTATAGATATAAAAATGTCCTTTTACCCACGTGTTCTAAACACTTTGAGAATGCAAATTATGTTTTAAAAAAAACCAATTTTTCATCGTCATGAACCGTAACCTCCCCTTAAGCGATTGTGTAACTTCATGTGCAAGGAAACATGGAACGTAAAAATGTGTAATAGTAAAAATGTACACTGTAAAAAATGTTATTAAATTTAATATACAAAAGTATATTAAATTTCAAAAATAAGTATATGAAATCGAAATTAATATACAAGGTATCGGAAAATTAACAATTTCATCTTAAATTTCATATTTATATATTAAAATTAAAAATGTGAGCATTGAAAATTAATATGCCCGTATATGAAAATAGTTTTTGTATACTTTTTTGCAATTTTCAAATACATTATTGAAAATTAAAACACTTATTTCTTAAAATTGCAATCAACCATGGAATTTTTTTTCAATATTGTAATGAAATTTAATATACAGCATAGGGAATTTCAATAACAAGTATACGAACTCGAAATTAATATACATGGTATTGGAAAATTAACAATTTCATCTTAAATTTAATATTTGGATATTAAAATTAAGAGATGAACGATGAAAATTCAAATCCCCGTATTCTATATACTTTTTCGCATTTTTAAGATACGTTATTGGAAATTAATACACTTATTTTCCAAAATTACAATTAACGTCAGCGGCCGTGCTAGTTGACGCATCCACCACTATGCGTCGCATGCGCTCGGACCTCTGCGCCCAGGCGAAATAGGCGTATGACGGTGTTATATACCGAACGGCCAGCGTGCCCAATATACTAACTAGTGATGGCAATATTTGATGAATGTATCGATATTTGGTATCGATACGTATTGGTGGTCTGAGTATCGATACAGGTGTAATATCGGGAATGCGATATCGATATCACCAATATCGATACTCAAATAAAAATGCAAACACACCTCAGTTCGAAATAAAAACAGTAGTTTTATACCTCAGTCGGTAACAAAAAACTGTAGTTTCTTACCTCAGTTGGTAACAAAAAACTGTCGTTTGTACCTCAGTCGGTAACAAAACCGGTAATTTTTTGCCACAGTCGGTAACGTAAACTCAATAAAAATCGGTTGTATCAAAATTTCGATATTTATGTATTGCGTATCGATACTTGAAAATATCGTAACGCCAAGAATCGATACAAAATATCGAAATTTGGGTCGAAGAGTATCGATATTCCAAATATCGATACTGTATCGCCCATCACTAATACTAACCTGGCGCAGAGGTTATACCGTGATGATTAAGGCGGTTCCTCCAGGGCGAAGCTCTTCCATTGCACTTTCGGTCGAGCTGACCCCTGCGAATATCCCTACAATGTGGATATTTCGGGCGTACAATTTTACTTGCACTGTAAGAAATTTTTGTATTAAATTTAATTAAAAAATATGAAGTTATTATGCATATACAGGATACTAAATTTCATATACAATATGTACAGTAATATTCCAATATAAGTATACGAAAAATCAAATAACTTCTTTTAATTATAATATATACAAAAGAATATTAAATTTCATATCTTTTTTCATGATTCTGCTTTAAAAATCATACTATGTATTGGAATTTTAATATACGAACGTACATTAAAATTAAAAGAAGTTATATTTTTCATATACTTGTATTGGAATTTTAATATACGAACGTATATTAAAATTAATATATTGTACATGCATAAAAACTTCATATTTTTTTTATTAAATTTAATACAAACATTTTTTTACAGTGTATATAATGAATCGTCTACGTCTCTACGATTCATCATCTACGTCTCTACCGATTACGACTCCACCGTCAAAACCTACGAATATAAAGCCTCAACGATAAATCTTCGGAATTTTATAGCTCACCCGATTAATGTCTCTACCGAATATAACAAAAACATCTCTCCCGGAAAACAAGTCTCCGAATATAACTCTATCGAATATAAGTCTATACAGTGTGACAATCCTACCGAGCAAAAGTCTTCGCGATAATATCTCTCACAGAAAACAAGTCTCCCGGAAAACAATTAATGGTTGACATCTCTACTAAGAAAAACACTACTCTTTTTTGAAGATTGAAGAAGAATTGAAGAAGAGATATCCCCTGGATAAGTTATCCCCTGGCAGAAATGAGCAGAAATGATATTTGCTAGAGTTGTTCACGGAGAGACTTGTTATTCGACGAACTTGATCTCGAACGCTTCAAAGTACGGTAGAAGCATTTCACGGTAGTGTTCATGCGCTTTTTTTCTCTCAGCAAGACCATATGGTCATGCCGTAGGCTTGTTTTTCGGTAGAGTTATTCACGGAGATCTAATTTTCGGGAGAGATGTTCCATTTTATATTTGAGATATATATTATTGGTAAAGTTATAAAACGGTAGAGATGCAGGTAGGGTAGACTCGATACGGTTGTGCCAGGGTACGGTTGTGACAGTCGCTATATTAGCGAAACTATAAGGAATACCGGGGGGTTGCAAGGAAAGAGAGGAGCGGCATGTCCGACTGAACATGTTTCACAGTGTTGCGTTCGCCATCGCGTGACATTAACGCCAGCAGAGGCCTACATTGCTTTTCACCAGTCAAAAGTAAGTATTTTTATTCGATTTCTTTTAATAATTGTTGCTATATGTGTAGAGATAGCGTAATGAGTTTTTTTCCTCGTTATAAGTTAAACATTAGTAGTTAAATACACTGAAAGAAGTTTTATTGCACTATTTGGTTTTTCGTGTAACGAAAAGTACAATAAAATATAGCAATTTAGGGACAATCGAGGTACAGTTGTAAAAAGTACAATAGTGAGTAACGAAATACAGAGTTTGATATCTTCTGTTGCAATAACTCATAAGAATGTTGGAGTTTTCCCTAAAATAATAATTGTATTTCTTAGTCTGTATATCATAATTTCCTATAGTCTCAGATACCAAAAATTACAATAGTGCTTTACAAATAGCGAAATAAAATATTTCTCCTTTTGGTAAACTTATAGCAATCGTTCTGAGCTCAAATTGCAAAAATTACAATAGTACTTTGCAATAAGTAAAATAAGATCTTGCGGGATTTTGTATCAAGGCATTGCAATCTTTCTAAACCACTATTCTTAAAATCACATCCGTCCCGGGAGGCTCATAGCTACGGCTATGAATCTCCCGGCTTTTACTTGACTAATTAATTATGAAATTAATCGATTAAGCGAAAGCTTAAGTTATTTATCCTCGCTCGAGTTATTTATCCTCGCTCGAGTTATTTATCCTCGCTCGAGTTATTTATCCTCGCTCGAGAGCACGAGCACCACTGAAGTGCAATGGTGATTTGATTTAAATAAGTAGCCTTTGGTCCATAGGACTGCGCGACTACAGAGCGCGGGTAATGTTCCAACAATTTAATGTTATAATTGAGGACCTCGTACACCGGACTTTATCGATGCTCGATGACTGTCTCGCTGGCGCGAGACCGCGCGCCGACCGTCGCCACCTAGCGGATCTCGGGCGAAGTGATAGGATCGTGGCAGGCTCGAGGTCGTCCCATTGAAATATATATCGCGTGCCTAATGCCAAAAGGGCCTATTACAGCAAGAAGATAGGGGTCCATGCCAAAAGGGCCTATAAAAAATTTTTTTTTTGCCATTCTTCTTAAAATTGCTTGAAACGTGAAGATCTGTAAAAAAAAAAATTTTGATGTACTAAAACCAAAAGGGCCTATCTTAAGACATAGGTCCTTTTGGTTTTAGGAAATTGTCAGCCTAAAACCAAAAGGGCCTATAAAAAAAATCAAAATTTTTCAAAGTTTTGAATAGAAATTGCATACCAGAGCATTTTTTTTTTGGAAAAAAAATTTTTTTTTTTTGAAACAATTTTTTTTTTTGGAAAAAAAATTTTTTTTTTTTGAAAAAAATTTTTTTTTTTTTTTGAAAAAAAAATTTTTTTTTTTGGAAAAAAAATTTTTTTTTTTTGAAAAAAATTTTTTTTTTTTGGAAATTTTTTTTTTTTTTTTTGAAAAAAAAATTTTTTTTTTTGGAAAATTTTTTTTTTTTTTTTTTTGAAAAAAAAAGTTTAAATAATTTGTTATTGTTTATTTGTTTCAACATTTTGTTATTTTTTATTTGTTTAAGCAATTTGTTTAAACGTTTGTTTAAATTATTTGACTTGTTTTCATTTTTTTTTTTTTTGCAAAAAAAAAGTTGAAGTAATTTGTTATTGTTTATTTGTTTCAACAATTTGTTATTTTTTATTTGTTTAAAGAATTTGTTATTGTTTATTTGTTCAAACAATTTGTTCTTATTTATTTAAACAATTTGTTATTTTTTATTTGCTTAAAGAATTTGTTATTGTTTATTTGTTCAAACAATTTGTTCTTTTTTTAAACAAATAAAAAAGAACAAATTGTTGAAACAAATAAATAATAACAAATGATTTAAACTGTTTTTTCCATATAAAAAAAAAAAAAATTCAAAAAAAAAAAATTTTCAAAAAAGAAAGATTTTTTTTCAAAAAAAAAAAATTTTTTTTCAAAAAAAAAAAAAATTTTTCCAAAAAAAATTTTCAATTTTCTTAGCGGAAAGTAAAAAAAAAAATTATAGGCCCTTTTGGCTTTAGATCACTAAATTTTCAATGTCCCAAAGCCAAAATTTGAGACATAGGCCCTTTTGGCTTTGGAAAATTTTTTTTTGTCTTTAGGCTTAGAAAATGTTGGCAAAACGATTGGCGCAAAAAAAAAAAATTATAGGCCCTTTTGGTTTTGCAAAGCCAAAAGGGCCTATAACTTTTATAGGCCCTTTTGGCATTAGGCACGCGATATATATATATGAATTTTCCCTCAACCGAACTCGGGTCAGCTCGAGAACATTCGGCAACTTTTGCAATAGTGTTTTACGATTTTCCTCAAGTCCGCGTTACAAAAGGTACAAGTGCTTCTCATTTGAAAGTTCGTTCTTATTGAGAATAGTAAATGTTGATATACTCATTGCAGCTTATATTATTTTAAATAACAAGTTTCGAAATTATCCTAGCAAAATTTCCAAAGAGTCACTATCATTATTTACAATTTCAATTCTCCAAGTGTAGAATAGCAATGTTTCCGAAAGTCATATAGTAATTCTTGCTTTTCAAGATAATATTAATATCTATAGAGATAGCGTAATGTCCTATTACTATAGGAATGTTTACGATTGTACCTCGATTATCCCTAAATTGCTATATTTTATTGTACTTTTCGTTACACGAAAAACCAAATAGTGCAATAAAATTTCTTTCAGTGTACCAATGATTACTTTTTACGTAGATTATTTTTTTATTGTCATGGCGATTGTTTTTTTTGCGAAGGAGTGCGTTGGGTACGGTTGTGACATATTTCCTGGGTTCGGTTGTGACACAAGTAAAATTTGCTTTTTTTGCTTTTAGATGTCCGGAAAACTCTTGAGGAAGACGGAAAGAGGGCAGTGTGACGTAAAAAAAATATAAAATCGCTTATGAAGAAGGAAAGAAGTTTTGACTGATTATATGATATGATATATTATGTATGATATATGATATATGATGATGATATATGAAATCATAATATGAAGACTGTTACAATAACTTAGTCGTACAGGGCCTTAGTCATTATAAGGGATTAGAGTTTAATATGAAGGCTGTTATATAATAAGTATAGTTTCTACAGTGGCTTATTAGTTATAACCGATTGAAGTGTTCTCAAATTTTATTTCTTTTGTTTTTTAAATGTTAACTTTTTCCAGAAAAAGATTAAATCGCGTTATGTTACACGTGACTTGCAATATAAGTGATTTTAGACCGTTTTGGTGTATTTGTTAACCTGTCACTACCGACCCCAAGCACTGTCACAACCGCCCCTGGAGTGTGGTCGGTTGTGACATTTTCCTTTTTTTCTAATTTCTTCCTATTAGTTAACTATTGTACTTAGGGACAAAATTTTGGTATTTATATGTAGGCAAATGTACACTTCACTATAAAGAAGTTTTCGTCCAACTAACTGGCTTACTAACAAAATTATCGGCGATCAAATGAAAATTGTCACAACCGTACCCATTCTTCCCTACTGTATTTTGGTAGAATTTTTTGACGCGTGAGTTTTTACCTGTAGAGATGTGAGAACAACTTTATAACAACAATAACGGAAATTGTAAAAAATTTCAAATATACAAATGTTAGGTACGCTATTATTGTTCACACCAGTTAACTCTCACGTGGCTCAATGGTGGGAAAACGAAGCGATTAATAGTGTTGTGTGTATGAATACAAGAGTGGGTCTACGCATGCACGAGGAATAATACAACAGGTGATAACGAGGCCCAGCATCGTATATATAGTCTTACTGTCTTGTCGCTCGGGGAGACTCACCCGGCTAATTGGACAAGCGAGAGGGTTTGCATATACAACAGCCTACCCCTTCCCGTCCCGCCCTTACCGCTGTTAAATTCCGATTCATGCCTCTGCGAGATCGAATCGCACGATGATGGAAGAAAACACAATCTGAGAGCGATAACCACTGCAGAAATTGCGAATACCGCAAAATAGATTTAAAAAAAAAAAAAAACTCGTTTTACCTCGATCAATTTCAAAATTTGCTGTATAATAGTCCAATAAATTTGCAAAATTGTCGAAAGACAAAAAAAAACAATCCATCATTTTTCCGGCTTGTGATTTTTTATGAAAAGTTCATTTGTTTTTAGAAAAATCGGAAATCTTTATGCACAATTATCTATTAGGGTAATTCAAAAGAAAACAAAAATTTCTCGCAAACAGGCTCAAAAGTTTCATTTATAGGTATAAAAAAGGCCTGTTAAAGTATGAGTTCTTAATATTAATGTTAACATTGTTCTCATCGCACTTTTCGATTTCGCATAAGAATAACATGGGAAAAAATATGTTTGTGTCTTCCGATGTTTATGAGTAGCAAAAGATTTATCATACGGGAAATTTACAGACGTATTTTTGTAGAGAATTGAACGCTCTACAAAAAAGATTCTGAGTTACTTTTTAATAAGTCCACTCATTCAAAAGTTATTCGATGTCAAAGTTTAGTTTCTCGTAAATTTGGCCAATTTTTTGATATTACACCGATATTATCGACAAAACGTGGATGAAATTTCATGTTACACATAAATTAAACTTTCGAGACACGTTAACCAATAGTTCTCACTATAATAAAAAGAATAGAACGCTTTAATAAAATTGTGCAGCAGAAATTAGGTTAAAAATTTTATTTTTATATTAAAAAAATGACATTCATTATAGTATAACAATAAATTTTTATTCAATTTTATTTTTAAATTAGAAAAAAACAAAAAAAACAACATTTGTAAGCTAATTTCTGGTGCACAATTTTTTTAAAACATTCTATTTTTTTTATATTTCTATAGTGAGAACAATTGATTAACATTTCTCGAAAGTTTAATTTATGTTTCACATGAAATTTCATTCACATTTTGTCGATAAAACTAATAGTTCTGGTGTAATAACCAAAAATCGGCAAAATTTACGAAAAATTGAACTTGACATTAAATAACTTTTAAACGAGTGGACTTGTCAAAAAGTAACTCAGAACCTTTCTTATAATTTTCTACAAAAATTTTCTGTAGATTTCCCATATGACAAATCGTTTGCTAGTTTTAAAAACCAGGAGACGTGAAAATAATTTTTCCCATGTTATTTTATTATTTTTCCTGTTTGCGAGAATTTTTTTTTGTATCACCCTATCAATTATCATTAGAAAGAACTTGAAAAAAAATACCTACTGCCAATTGCACTCCGATCAGGTTTTCAATAAATAATAATAATAATAATAATAATAATAATAATAATAATAATAATAATAATAAAATGAAAAATCAATGGATCATTGACTTTATTCGTTTATTCTTTACATTTTCTTTTTTCGAATCTGATTAAAAGTTAAAAAATTATGTTATTCATCGAAAATAAATTAATATTCAGGCGAATAACAACTGTTGTCATTATGGTTATTATAATTGAACGAGATTGAAACTTGTAGGCATGTTCACGATGAACTTTTCCGTCTATTCGGGCGTTTGATTTTTCGCTAAAGTTTCAGGTTATAATGACTGCATTGAAAAAATCAAAAATTAGGTGAGGCGCGAAGGAGTGAAATTGAGAATAAGAATTTAAAAACTCAAACTTTTTTATTGTAAATTTGTCGTTGTAGGTTCAGAAGAAAGGAAAAGTGTAATCGTGGCAAGTAAGGATATTTAAAAAAAAAATTGCATCGAGCAAGAGGAAGTCCTTCGAAAGGATCAAGGCTGGAAGGGAGATAGAGAGAGAGAGAGAAAAGTGAATACGGACGATATAGAGAGGTCGAGAGAATGGCTGACGGAGAATGCACGTTGCGCTCATTTACTCCCTCGTGATCGGCTTTCTACTGCTCATTTTCTTTCTCATATTCGCGGTCAGCTTCTTCTGCTGTCCGGGCCTCTTTGGCATCAGCAGATACGACGGTCGCCGCGCCGTTTTTGGGACCACCGGCGAACCCGGTCCGCCATATCCCTCGCCAGCCCTCGGCAGAGCCATGTCCAACGCATCGGGCCCAGGATTTTGAAAAAATCAAATCTGCAAGATCTCACTCCCGCGTTCTGCTTTTTTACGAAACCGAGTTCCGAGATACAGACAAAAAATTACGAGACGAAATCCCGACGATGGCCAAACCCTCGAATAAGGTTAAAAACTTAGGTTAACCATCACTGATGATTAAATCGAAAACCAAAGACATTATACCAACTAATCTCATTCGTTTGGAAAGTTGAAAAAAATAAAGAAAAAATTAGTGAACCTCGTTTTTTACAGGATGATTTTTTTTTCTTTTCGAATTAAGTTTTATTGCGCAAGATTATTGCGAAAGAAAAATATCTTCGAGTAAATAATAAATTTATTCGACTCGCTTGACTCGACAAATAAGATGGACCTGAAGCTCTGAACGTTCAAATAAATGGAAAATCGAATAACTTATTCTTTTAAAGGACATTGAGACCCTTCAATATTTTGGAAATGATTCTTCAAACATTTTTCAATTTATAAAACGATTATTTACAAAATACTTGCCAAGCTGTTCTAATTTTTTGCTAAACGAATAAATTTGTTATTTCGTTCAACTGAACGTTCGAAACTTCAATTACATCAAGTAAGCCTTGACATTTTTTTGGGTAAAGGCAAACAGGAAGAATCCTAAAGGATTTAACCCCTACTTGACACACTTCGGCAGAATAACGCACTTGATACTCTGGGGTCGTTTGTACCCCAGCGATAAAAATTCTTATAAAAAATATACCATTTAATATTTCAACCAACAATTTTTTTTTGGAACTTCTTAAGAGGTTACTTCCCAAAGTTATACGGAATTTATAGTAAAATTTCAAAGTTCAATATGATAAAAAAAATGTAAATATTCAAAAAACGGAAAAATTTGCAACTTTTACGAAAACATAAAAAAAAAATTATTTTTCGACATAAATGGTTGAAAATTTAACTGAGTTTGCTTAATATATAACACTACAAGAAAAAACACACAGTATGGTGATCAAATTTGTCTTCCTCATAAAGGACGCTTTGTTAACGATTGAAAAATATTAGTAATCAATGTGCAAATTCGATCGATTTTCGCCAAATTTGATAGCGAATAACATTGATAGCTATACTGGCTCTTCACAAAATTGCAATATCTAAAAAATTTCAAAAGTTATAGCGTTTACGCTTCTTTTATAAAAATTAAAAATTTGATAAAAATTTAAGCATTCACTGAAAAAAGCTTACTGCGTCAGTAACGTTATTTTGCATAGCTGTCGGTTATCCGCCTGTTTCCGCCAATCGACCTATACATACTGCCACGAATGCCATGTATCATACTTCACAGTAACGCTACAATGTTAATGCCGTGGCAAGCTATTAACATTGGTACGGCAGCGTTTCCTTATACTGCTGTCATGGCTATACCAGTGAACACGCGCATTCAACTGACGAGTCTGACGACCTCTGAGTTCCATCGTATCTTGAACGCTTACGCGCTTTCAGCACGAATCTATAGATATACATCGGCATATAAGATGCTACAAAATGTAGCGCTTCAGCGTCCAAGACGAACGCAGCCATAGATACATGACATAAACATATGCATTTTATTATTTTCAAATTTGATATGAGATACACCTATAACCTAAATTATATTTAATTCAATCACGCGAGAATAATCGATAAGGATTAATAATTAAAAAATATTTTTCAATTATTCATCCTTATAAACTATTCTCGGGTGATTGAATTCAATATTTATAGATTATAAATGTATTTTATAACCTAATGTAATTTATAGCCTCAATATTCTCGCGTGATTAAATTGAATATTTAGGTTATAAATGAATCTAATAACCTTATGTATTTTATAACCTAAATATTCTCGCGTGATTGAATTGAATATTTAGGTTATAAATGTACATGATGGGTCTCATACGGTGGTTATCCGGCATAGATCTGCGGTTGACTAAGATACCAGAATATGCTCTCCATTCGCATATATTGCATATCCACCGTGGCTATGCTGTATAACCACCGTGCGTGTATGGCGAGGGCCCACCGCCAGCACACTGAAATATAGCTCGTGGGCCTATACAAAATGGCTCGGCGCACAGTACAGCTATGTGGGAGACCGTGGCGATAAAATATGCGGAAGCGCACAAGAATATGGCGACTGTGGCAGTAAGGTTTTTTCAGTGTTCGATCGATTTTCGCGAAATTTAATAACGAACATCCTCGATAGTTATATTAGCTCTGTGTAAAGTTTCAGTGCAATATCTTAAAAATTGCACAAGTCAGGGCGTTTACGCTATTTTTCAAAAAATTAAAAATTTCATAAAATTTTAATCCCTCGATGGACTTTTGCCAAATTTAATAACGAACAATCTCGATAGCTATATTAGCTCTGTGCAAAGTTTCAGTATAATATCTTAAAAATTGCACGAGTTAGAGCGTTTAGGCTATTTTTCAAAAAAATCAAAATTCCATAAAATTTTAATCCCTCGATGAATTTTCGCCAAATTCAATACCAAACAACCTTAATAGCTGTACTAATTCTGTACAAAGTTTGAGTGCAATGTCTTGAAAATTGCAGAGGTCAGAGCGTTTACGCCATTCTTGCAAGAACGAAAAAAGTCGATAAAATCGCAACACCCGTTATAATTAAAACAAAATTTTTTTCATAATGAAGAGCAATTCGTGCTCGACAAGTGTGCCAAATTTTAGCTTGATATCTCGAAGCGTTTTCGAGTTATTAATTATTTACATCTGAAACTCAGGACAAACACACACACACACATCCGGACATTTTTTCTAAATATGATTTCTCGATGTTTTAGGACATTTTGAACATATTGGCATAAAAATCGCGAAAACATTTTTTTTCACGAAAACAAAGCTTCCTTTATGAGGAAGCAAAATAGTAGTAAAATAATATAGCAGAAACAAAATTCGCACAGAATGTTCTCGCTCGACCTTACTTGACACACTGGATGCTATAAACTTAAAGGAGTAATGCTATACTCGAACTAATGAGAGATGTCGCTATAGGTACCATTTTTTTAAATTTAGGTACTTCAAATTAAGGAAATTTAGGCCTGGGGTGTTTTGTACCCCAGTGTGTCAAGTAAGGGTTAAAGTGGCTTATTAACCTCAGTGGAATTTTACAAAAATCAGTGGCCAAATTCGAGAAGATGGGAGTAAGTGTCGGTTAAGTTGACATGAAATATACCATACGAAAGATTGTTGCAAGCTCGTATATCGATCCAGTTTATCTTATATGGATCTTCTCACGATCAGTTTGCGGTTGTCACATGAAAAATCGTTACCACACTGAAAAAACAGTTTATTTGTAGTAAAGAAATATATTTACTTGGCACTTTTACTTAAATATTCCTCATAACTGTTAGAAAATTTGTTAGTCGTTAAGACATTTTATTTGTATCAAAATAATTTATTAACTGTTAAAAAGTATTAATCTAATTTAGTAACTGTTAAAAAATAATTGATTTCGCCATATTCAACTTTACATTTCTTAACAGTTAACAAATCCTGGTACATTGTTTTATCAGTGGGTGAAAAAATAACACAACACCGCATGAATGTATATTGAGGTTTTGCAATGTTCGTGAAATTTTCTTCGAGCGAATTTCAAAAAGTTCTCAAGAGATTCACTATTTTCGCAAATATTGCGTTCAGATAAGTAAGTCAACATGAGTAAATCAACAAACAACTTTAATCGAGTTTTGCGATCAAATAACATCGGGCAAATATAACCTTAAGGGTTCTCTCGAAATTTCAAAGTTTTCGTGCTACTTTTTCTCTGACTTCGTCCGCAAAAAATTGGTCCTTTTCGTGTGGAAAACGATGACTGATGCAGATTGGATGCAAGTCTACAAATCTATGGTAAACAAACATTTTTTTTTGAGCGACCATTTTTTTATACTTCGATTTTCGATGTAGGTACGATTTTTATGACTTTTACTGAACGATCAAGAAGAATCATTATTTAGTCCATATCTTCAAGATGAACGGTAAGACCCGATGACGATGGAACGAGCAATACGATTCTCGACGAATTCATTATGATGTGAACCATTCTCACGATTGTGTAATAAACAACGCTCCATCCAATCGCCAGAATGGCGCCAAAAATGACCACGATACTGAATAAAACGTGCCACAGTTTCATATGGTCCAAAAATTATAATCTTTAAATTTTTATATTTCCCAATCTCTGTAATAAAATTTCTTTGGTCGAAAATCTACGTTCTACGAGAATTTTTACACGGGATTATTTTTTAAAACAAACGTGAATTATGCTAAATAAATATCAAGTTCGATTGATCGATAATCGTCTGCTCGATTTAAAAATAAAATCTAACCTTGATTCACAAATCGTCTGAGACAACTTTTTCGCTTTTAGTCAAATGTTTCGATAAATTTCGAAATCCGTGAATAAAATAATTTATCAGTCGAGGGTAAAGTGCCTCGAGGTTAATTTTACAGAAAAATTGTGAGTAAATTGGGAACATTGTGAGAATGGGATATCATGAAGACAATTATGGGTAAAAGGTGAAGGTTAAGCCGGAACAATTACGGAGATAAAGAGAGACAGCGAGAAAGAAAGAGAGATTTTGAAAACGGGAAATGCTATTCGTCGCTCTATTCGCTATTCTCGCCTCGTATCTCTGCTGTCCCGAGTTTTTCAAGAGTCAGAAGCGATGCCATCAGAAACGACGTGTTCTTCTTGCCACTGGCCCATCAAGACCTGCTCAGAAGACCTGAAAAACGAGATCTAATAACCTCGTAACACCGGACTGAAAAATAGGATATCTCTCGAGGAGAAGAAACGAGGAGAGCCTATACGATCCGAAACATATTTTTCTTTTTAGAGAGAAAGATCGTTGACCTTGTTTGGACCTCGCCATATTTCCGTCCGTGAATAATGACACCGGTGAAAAAAAAAAAATTTTAGCAAAAGGGAGGTAAAAAGCTGCGTCTTGAATAATTAGTCAGCTCATGAGCTGTTGTAATCGCGTTAACCACGAATAATTGAATAGTTAATTTGAACGCAAATATAAATGATTTACAAAAATCCGAAAATGGAAATCGAGCTTTTTAGTTTATTTTCCTGAGAAAATTTATTTCAAGATTGTTAAAATTGATGTAAAAAATGAACTCAAAATTGCAAATTATTTCTATACTTCAATGCTCATCGAGATTCCTATGCCTCAGTCGTGATAAAAAGTTGTATGAACGTAGGGTTACCATTTCGAAATTTAAAACGTCCTGGAAAAAAGCCGGGCTTAAAAAAAAACTCCGGCCATTTTAGTCAAGTCAAGAAGTTGATCGATTGACAAAAAAATATTATTATTATTTTATGCTTGAACTAGTCAAGTTGATTGATAAAAAAAGATTATTATTTTATGTTTGGACTAGTCAAGTTGATTGACAAAAAAAGATTATTATTTTATGTTTGAACTAGTAGGGGAGACCGGGGACAGTTGTAACAATCTGAATTTTGGCTTTTCCTAGGCCCGAAGTATAATGCTTACGTAAATGACACGTATACCCCTGCATAGAGCATTTAATGGTCTACAAACTGGTTCTATGTTGAAGTCTGTAACTAGAATTGAAAAAAAGTATAGGCCTTTATAAAAAGTGTAAGAAATTGTTACAACCGTCCCCTACCCCGGGGCAGTTGTAACAGTCGATGGGGCTAGTTGTAACATAAGATTTTTACACAAAATTATATCTTTCGTTGTGACCAATATTATATAATATTATTACAACATCAAACATTATCACAGGAATATATATTACGGTCACAATGATAAAATCTTAACACATGGAAATAGTCGTATCGAATTGATAATAATCATGAAATAATAGAATCAAGTCTCAGACACACCAAACTTGTCAAAGAAACATGACATATAACCCAAAGTTACGTGCCGTGGTTGCCTGTAAAGATTTTCCATTTTTTATCTTTTCATACGCTTCTTCGTACGTTGACATGTCGGCACAGGCTCGTTGCGTGATTCTTACGCGTTGCAGAGGCATTTTTGCACACAGAAACTTAAAAAAAAAGGTCCGTTTGACGTTAGATTCAATGTTTAGATGTGAAATTATCATGAGAGCAGACCGCCGACAAACTGTTACAACCGTCCTCGGCAAAATTGTTACAATTGTCCCCAGATGGTTTTTTCTACTTCGAAGTTATAATTTGATTAATTTTCTCAAGCTGGAGGCTTCAAAAACCGCGAAAGTTGACACAAAAATGTCCAAGGAAGCTTATGAAAAAAAAAATAATGACTATATGTAGCACAGTAATCGAGATATTCGTGTTTATCGAAAGCCGCAAAAGTTTACTTTGGACCTGACAATACCAATACACCTCTCTGGTCAAGTCTGTTTAGTGCGGATGTCTCCTAGCCTAGTAACCAAATGTGAGGAACTGCAAGACGCATTATGTGCCTGCGGGACACGGTGGTATCTACTATAGTTTGGGAGATATTCGCTATGTTACAACTGTACCCTGTTACTTTTGTCCCCGGTCTCCCCTAATGTTGATTGTCCAAAGAAGATTCATATTTCATACGAGAACTCGAAGTTGATTGTTTTAGGATGAGATAAGACTGATTAACTAGTTTAACTAGTTGTGTGTATTTGACTGAAGATTGAAGACTGATTTAATACCTGTGTTTTACTTTTATGTAATTTAATGTAAAAATTAAATATTTATTCTAAATTTTTAATCCAAGTAAAAAATCCGGACAGATTAAAAAGGAGAATCCGGACAGATCCGGACGGATCGTAACCCTATAATATGTAAGTCCTAAAATAAAGAATATCTCCACTATATTTGGCGAATTTTTACGAGCCTCTATAAGTCGAATATTGTTTTAGTCGCCCTCAATAACTCGAAAACTTTGATAAGACGAAACCTCTCTTACTCGAAGAAATCAGCTCTGCCCCCGACATTCGAGTTAGCGAGGTTCGACTGAACTTATAGAAAAAGGCTAGCTGGTAAATAGGTGAAAGCAGACTCAAAAACTTGACAACATTTTTTTTTTCGTTCTTAACTATTCTCTTAGGGAGATTAGGCTCTTTCAATGGTATATTCATGATAAGCGTAAATTTTTCCATCACTAATGACCCTTAACATTTCTTCAAAGTCTAAAAACGCAGACGCCATATTTGTTTAGGTTTTGCAAAAAACTATTTGATTATTTACTTGACAAATCTATAATGTATTCCTGTAATGAAAAACTTAAGCTCGACATTGATTGGAAAATAATTCTTTTCAACAATGAAAAAAATTAAAAAAACTAATATATCGAATATTGGCCAAGTATTTTAATTTCTTTCTTTGAAAGTATACATCTCGTCGATTTTTCGTTCAGCCGAACGTTCGGATCTTTAATTACATAAAACGCTATGCAAGCTGAAAAAATTAACGTAATTTTTTTGTCTGACATTGCTCGAAAATGTGTAATAGGATTCCGATAATGGTCAGATGTCTCTGCTCGTCCGCCATTTTTAGTAGCGGATGCTTCCAAGGTTCGTTATTTCGCAACTACAAGAATCTCGACGAGTATCAAAAGCACAAAAATGGCGAATCCTTGATTATGGTTACAAGAAGATTAAAATACACCTGAAAGATTTCTTGTAAGTGCAGAAAAGACTCGCATAAACGAGGATAAATTGGTGTCTCATATCGAAGGCTAAATCGCCGAGGGTCTTGAGGATGCTTTTGCTATACCGTCCCAGCCAAAAATTTTATCTCATTGAAATTTCGTTACTTTGTGAAGCAATAAGAATCTGAAAAAATTTAACGACACTTAACAACAATTATTAATAATAATATTGCCCAAGAGTTATTAATAAATCGTTTAACCAAATGATTATTTAACAATTTTTCGGTAAGTTCTTTTTTTTCTCAAACAAATCAAATGCGTTAATTTTTCTGAACGCATATGAATTTTTTCAGAATTTTCCTTCTATTTTGAAATTTCCGTTTTGAAATTTTTAGAATCCCTGTATTTATGTGTTTTTTCGCCCAGGGTCTTTAAACTTTTCAAAGCTGATGATAAACCTGTGTGCAAAAACATATGAGCCCAGCCCAAGTGTGTAAACCCGTGACCCTGACCCTCTCGGATTTATTGGATTTTTATTCATATGATCGCATTGAGTCTAAAATACACCCTCATAATTTTTTCAGATTTTTCCAAACATCCCTTATTTAAAAAAAAAAAATTTTTTTCAAATCGCCATTTTTTTCAAATCTAAAAAAATTCTGAAAAAACCGTGACAATATATGAAAATTTTCAAGCTATCACCCCCAGTGGGCAGATTTTTTTTCTGTGTTTTACGTATTGGATTTCAAACAAAAAAATTTTTTTTTTAAACGCCATTTTCTAAAAATCTAAAAAAATTCTGAAAAAACCGTGATAATATATGAAAATTTTCAAGCTATCACCCGTAGTGGGCAGATTTTTTTTCTGTGTTTTACAAGCTATTAACGTTTTTTAAATTCCAAACAATTCTCAAATAGCTCACCTTGAGCAGATACTGAATTATTTTGGTACTCAAATTGAGTATTTGAATTTTGAGAACGTTAATAGCTTGTAAAACACAGAAAAAAAATCTGCACATCACGGGTGATAGCTTAAAATTTTTAATATATTATCACGGTTTTTCAGAATTCTGTTAGATTTTTAAAAAATGGCGTTTAAAAAAAAATTTTTTTAAAAATCCAATACGTAAAACACATTAAAAAAATCTGCCCACTACGGGTGATAGCTGGATATTTTTTATATATTATCACGGTTTTTTAAGAATTTTTTGAGATTTTTAAACAATGGCGCTTTTTTCAAAAAAAATTTTTTTTTAAATAAGGGATGTTTGGAAAAATCTAAAAATATTATGAGGGCGTATTTTAGACTCAATGCGATCATATGAAAAAAAATCAAATAAATCCGAGAGGGTCAGGGTCTCGGGTTTAAACACTTGAACTGGAATGCCTCATATACAAAATTGGCAATTTTTTGTTTGTATTTCCGAATGATTTATATGATATTTCAAAATAGAGAGAAAATTCGGAAAAAAATCATCTGCGTTCAGAAAAATTAACGCATTCAATTTTTTTAAGAAAAAAAAATTCGCAAAATTGTTGAATAATTATTTGTTTAAACAATTTATTAATAATTTTTGGGCAATATTATTATTGATAATTGTTGTTTATGGCATGCCAAATGTTACTGATTTTGTTCAGATTCTTGCTATATCAACAAGTACGGAAATTTCAAACAGATAAAAATTTTGGATGGGACGGTGGGGGCAAAGCATCCTTAAGGGGCCATACCAGTGTGAACGCTCTAAATTTGGGTGATTTTCGGGAATTTTTTGCAAGAAAAGTACTCAATGAAATCTTTTGGAAAATGGAGAATATATTTGGCCATATTCGACGCGACTTTCATAATTTTTTCACCTAAAAATACCGATACATAGCCGGTTTATGCGCCGTCTTCGGAGGCGAAGAAAAAAACTCCACTTCGGCCATGATTCAGGTGGATTGAGTAGCTGAAAGTGAAGAATAAAAAAATGTCGTTAAACTAGAAGGTACTTCCTGTACGCTGAACTAGGATTTTCGAAAAATATCAAAAACTAACAAAATGGCGTCGTTATGAGAAAACAAGTCTGTTTTCTTGCTTAAAAAATGGTCGTATTTTCAATGCCAAATCGTCAATTTTCATCCAATAAAAAATATCCTAATTCATTGTACGGTAAATATATTCAAGAGTACTCAGTTCGAATTTCAAGTCAATCGGATAATTGCTCTTTGAGTTACAATAGCCGCAAAATTGAAAAATGTAATTTCGAGAAAAACGGGTTTAAAGATTTAACTATCGATTTCATACCTTCGAGCGATCGCTCTTTAGAAGGCTGCCATTCGGAGAGTATTAGAGATACGGCCTTGAAATTTTCACACAATATTCTTGAAACTATAAACTGTCCAATAAGGCTAATAAGGTCCAAAAATTGATTTGTTGAAAATTTTACACTGGCATGGCCCCTTAAGGTATTAAGGTACATACTTACACACGCACGCGCGTTGTTTACCCAATAAGATCCTTTGAATTTAGCAAAAGAGAGAAGGAGCATCGCCGATTGATAATTAAGAAGTGGAATGGCAAGAGGAAGAAAGAGACGAGAATGGGAGGAGGCAAAAATGGAGGAGAGGAAGCTCATCGTCGCGGTATAATACACACACGGGAGAAGTCTTCATGGGAAAACAAGTTCCCACGGGAGACAATGGCCTGTAGCAAGGTTCGTTACGGCTCTCGAAACAATGGCAAGAATTATTTTTAAAAAACCTTGTAAAAAAACACCACTGTGAGATTATTTCGCCAAGAACATTCAACTGACGAGAAAAATAATTCTACACTCTCTACTTTCATCACTCTCGCTATCGAGGCGTATTGATACACAACAAATCTCCACAATATCAGCTGAAAATAAATATTTTATTTTCTCTTGCTCATAAAAGAAGATTGATTTTCTTATGTTTTTTCGAGATTTTTATGCGAGTATGTTTAGAATGTCTCATTATCAAGTCGAAATTTAGTACGGGAACGTACCAAGAAAAATTATCTATTTAGTTTACATAAATTTATTTGAGATAATTAAAATTTGATTCAAATACCGGCCTAATGATCTATTTAATAGCTCCATATTCCAATAAATCGTAAAAATTTAATTAAATAAATCATTTTTTGGATGTATTTCTGTAACTTTGCAATTATCTAGCTCAAATTTATTTGAGCAGGAAGATTCGATGATAAAGTTGATTATTATAAAATTTAGAAAGATTTCAGAAATCGGTTTTTGATAAAATAAGTTTAATTAAAAATTTGAATTCGATTTTCAATACGTTGATTTGAATAATATTGAAAACAAAATCAGTGCAATGAGGAAAAAAAACGTTTTCTAAAAATTTCTTCCTGCTTCGTAATTAATTAATTTTATACTTTACTCATTTGTAGTAATTTCTTTTTTTTTTCATTTTACTCAAGAATGTCGACACGCACCGACATTCTATCACGTCACGTGATGCCTCGCCAGCGCGAGAGAAGAATATTCACGGTGCAATGTCAAGGGGAAAGGGATGCTATAACATCTGTATGGGATATTCCAGATATGAGATGTTTCAAATCGACGAACTCCGACTTGTAATTTCCGAGACTTGTATTGTTCGAAGAAAAATACATTCTAAACATTTGAATTAAAAAACATGTGTAATAATCAACAGGAATTCTTTTTAATCAGTAGATTTGAACACGGAAAAAAATGATCAGTGACAATTCATGTGTAATATTTAAAAAATTACTGAATTCAATGCAGAATATACGGTTCAGAACTGTAATTCAGGCGTTTTACTGGGAATCCATTACAAATAAATGGATTTAATGTAGTTTCTACTTTTCAAACCGATATAAATGCTGATCTACACTGTAAAAAATGCAATGTTCACCGCAAAAAAATGACAAAGTAGAAATAACAAGCAGAAAAGACGAAATCCACTGTGTTTGAACTGTAAAATTTACAATGGTCTCTGTAGAATGTTCAAAGCACATAATTAGAAATTGCAGTGTTCCCAGTGAAAAAACAAATGTGCGTGGCAAAATGTGCAATGTCAATTTCAATTTTTACAGTGTGGCACTGTAACGGGACGACCTGCGGCGGGCCACGATTTCTGCATTTCGCCCGAGATCCGCTAGATAGCGTCAGACGGCGCGCCCTCTCGCGCCAGCGAGAGAGCCACCGAGCATCTATAAGGTCCGATGTATTACCAACATCGGCGTCCTCAATTGACGTACAATTGTTGGAACATCACCCGCGTTCTGTGGTCGAGCAGTCCTATGGACTGAAGACTACATTTTCTTAACAGATCACCATTGCATTTCGGTGACGCTCGTGCTTTTTATGGGTGCGAGGTTAAACTCAATTCGCTTCATTAATTGATCTCACGATTAATTAGTCAAGTACAAGCCCTCGTAGTTATGAGCCTGAGCGAGGATAGGATAAATAACGGTGAATTGCAATATTTGAATAAATTGGAATTTATTCAAATATCGAAACGTTTCACTACAGTATAATTTATTTTAGAAATTGCAGTATTTTTAGTGAAAAATAAAAAACGTACCGCAAAATATACTACGTTCATTTCAATTTTTACAATGTACACTGTAATTTTTTCACGGGCCCTGGATAATTTTCAATATTAAATGTGTAAAAGGTTCACCGGATACAGCAGAATAATAACGTTTCACACAGTGTACATTTTACTGTTCCACACTGTAAAAATTCGTCTGATGGGCATGTACTATGTCATATGTGACATCTGTATATTGTATTAAAGAAATATCCAAATTTCACTGTTTGCCCTTCCAGGAGGCGCTGTTGATGGGGAAAACTGTAAAAATTAATGGGAATCTCAGCAGTTCTCACAGGTCATTTTTTTTCGTGAACTATTTCGAAAATTGAACAGAAAAAAAAACTTGCTGAAATAGTGAAAAATTCACCGTAGCCGAGAGCACGAAACGAGAATGATGATTTATTCGTAAAACCAAACACGATATGAGAAAACACCTTCCTAAGAAACATTAAGGGGGCGCGATGGGAATGAGAAACGAGTGAAAAAGGGCGATGGAGATTCAGAAAAATCTTCATGTGTGTTTGTGTTCAAGTGATAATGGACAAAAACCACCTGATGTACAAGATCCGGAATGGAGGAACCTGGAGAGCCCCCTTAATTTGCCTGGGAAAGAGCGAGGTCAGACTCTTCATTCTACAAGACCATATTCGTGACTTTAATTTCGTCGTATTGACTATTTAATTTTAAAAAATGCAACAATTTCCACCAAAGATAATTATCGTTCGAACGAAAAAAAAACATTAAAACATTCCTTATTACAAAATAATTGAAGGTAAAAATTTATTTTATCTCAAATACGGGTAATTAAAATATTGGAATTATTTTTAACCCAATCCTGTGTTAAATAATAAATTAATAGTACATTGTGTACCAAGGACGGGAAGTGGTAAGCGGGAATGAAGTGTTAAGAGGCAATAAACATGATCCTGTATTTTTTTTCAAAAATTTGATTGCTTAAAACAAAAAAACCGTTCGATAGATCAAATTGAGACTTTACAGGGAATTTGTGGGTATATTGAGCTGTAAAAGTCACGCTCAACATTAGTCGTTTTGTCAATATTTTTAATTTGGCCGTTGATTTTCTAAAAAACCATAAATAGCCCTTTTTCTCCTGATTTTTCAGTCATGGCAAGGATGGAAAAAAAATTGTTATTCAAAAAACCATCGTCAATCCTTGTAGAGCATTAATTCAAGTTTGTGAAACGCCCATTCTGATTTCTGTATGGTCAAACACAAAAGGATCTTTTTTCATTAAAAGTCCGATGTCTCAGCGAAATATGGTCGCAGCGAGGTCTCGAAAAAAAGGAAATTGAAGCTAAATAAACAAGCTATCCCATCTAATGGTTTAGCTGGAAAAAAAGTTTCCAAGTAATTGCGGCCAAAATAAAAGTAATACAAATTCGGCCAATTTTTTTTCTCGGTATTTCTCAGGATTGCATGAAACCTGTAGCTTCGCAAATTTTTTGCTGAAAGGTCTGAAAACTGGAAACTTAAAGCTTCAAAATGCTTTTTTTAGACCTCAATACGACCATTTTTGACTGAGATACAGCATTGTTAAAAACCACTAAAAGTTTAGGAAATTTGTTTGTTCCTTTAATTTTTTCCAGTAGTGTATGTAGCGAAACATACACTGAAAGAAATATTATTGCAATATTTGGTTTTTCGCGTAACAAAAAGTACAATAAAATATAGCAATTTAGGGACAATCGAAGTACAATTGTAAATATTCCTATATAATAATAATAATAATATAATAATGTTCTATAGAAATAGCATAATGTTCTATTATTATAGGAATATTTACGATTGTACCTCGATTGTCCCTAAATTGCTATATGCTACTGCAAATATTGCAACAAAATTTCTTTCGGTGTAAACGGAATGTCTAACTTTTAGAAGAAAATATATCTAGTACATATATTGGAGATACATTGGAGAGCAGTGGCCAAGTGGCTAGAGTGCGGGTCTCGTAATTCGCGGGACCCGGGTTCGAATCCCGGCGACACCGCTGAAAAATATTCCAATTTTTCAAGTGTCGTTCATCAGCTGTAATCCCGGTGGGTTAGGACCCCACCTTAAATAATGAAATCCCAAAGACCTCATTGCGATGAGTGGGCGGTTAATTGTACGGTTTCGGTGAGGCCTGCCGACGCGGTTCTTATCGCTCGGATGGTGGTTCACCTAACTGTGCAAGCGACTGGCTCAGTGGATCGCAATGGAGGAGATAACTACCTAACCGACCAACGATAGTCGTGTTAGAGCGTGCTCGCATTGCTACCGACGGTCTCTTAGGTAGTTTACCGTCTGTATCAGTGAAGGTTTTTCTGCAGTTTTCGCTTCACTTTCGGCAGAATTGCGATACAGAATGGAAAAGGTGTAGGGTACGGGCTGCAGCCCGGCCTTACTAGGAAAGGGGGGGGGGGTAGTAAAAAGCAATGCTATACGCTGGTAACAAATTATTTTTTATATTGGAGATACATATTTTTTATATTCATCGCATATACTTTATTTGCATGGGATTTATCATATCAAATAATTACCCTTTCATAATGAACATTAACATTTCTCGCACAATCATTCATAATTATTTTACTTAAAAAACATCTCATTTCATGTCTTTTTAATTCCTACATTATCCAATCGATTCGAAACCTGCATTTTGGAAGATTTTTGGGGGGTGGATAAAATAAAATAAAAAGTCTAGGAAATCAATTATATATGTTATCGATAAAATATATAATTGATTTCCTAGATTTTATTTATTTATTTAATTATTTCTTTCTTTATTTATTTATTTTTACTTCCACTAAGAAGTAGAAGTTATTTTCTATCAGATAAAGCCTGTCGGGAATCCACGCTAAACGAAAAAATCTATCCACGTTTTTTGCGTAACTATATTTCAACGTCGATAAATTTCGTGGATTCTGAGATAGGAAAATCGAGTAAAACACATTTTTCCCGAGAAAGCGAAACGAAACGGAAAAATTACTTTTGCAATTTAGTTTACAAAAGATCCTTATTACGAACGATTATCATTCAATGTTCG
This sequence comes from Alloplasta piceator, assembly GCA_946863875.1. Taxonomy (NCBI): domain Eukaryota; kingdom Metazoa; phylum Arthropoda; class Insecta; order Hymenoptera; family Ichneumonidae; genus Alloplasta; species Alloplasta piceator. Next base: position 28,443,587 of record OX333072.1, read on the forward strand.
TGAATTATTTTTAAAAAAAAATCTTCGAGAGCAATATCGAGATAAAACGAGTTTCGCGCAACGCACCGTACTTTTCAAATGCAAACTGTAATTTTACACTGCAGTAATGTTGCATCGTAATGTGATATGCATATATTTATATCCATATATAGGTATATAGATATAGACTTATATGGATATATATATAAATATCGATATAATATTAACAGTTGTGGGCAAGTTGTCCGGAGACAAATCACGGATACCGATATTCACTCATGCGTTGAAACGGTTCGAAAGTCCTCGCCGACACCCCGAACACAAAACAGAATGCACGGATTATGTATATTTGCAACCGGTCTCGCGTGAACAGCGAAAAATGAGAGAAAGAGAAACGCAAAATTACGACGACTTTGTGAGTGACAAAATCGACGTTTCGAGCTTTTGCATTTTCTAATCATTTAGCCTCACTTCCGGTCTCAAATCCCCGTCAAGTTTAGCTTTTGCAGAGAAATATTTGTTTTCGGAATTTTTTTTTAATATTTACGATTTTCATGTCAATATTTTCAAAAACTTCCCAAAGCATGGCGTAATTTAATATTTATTCGTATTTATTGATGATGTTTGGTAAAATTATTTATTTTTAATATTTGTAATATTCATATATACTTTTAATATTTTTTTGTATTTACTTATATATATAATATATATATATATATATATATATATACATATATATATATATGTATATATGTGTCATTCCATATCAATTCAACGACGTTTTGACGGTGACCCCTTCGATTTTGTTTATTTTTTAATATGTTATTATACATGCAAAAAGAAGTATCCATGCCAATTTTTAGCTCTCTATCTTAAACCATACCGAAGTTATAGATTTTTCAAGAATATACTTAAAATAATCATAACTTCTACATTAACCAAGATATTGTAATTTGTCAAGAAGTCATTTTTTTTTGTTTTTCAAGGTACTTTTTGAAAAAAATATTAAAAATTATGAGAAACAAATTTTTAATGTGTTTTTAACTGTTTTAAGCTAAAAAATTGGATTTTCTCTCAATGGGACCCCTTCGATTTTTTTCAAAAAAAATTATAAAATTCTACGTAAAAAAACAAAATTTTTAAGATTTTACCGAAGAGGGGATTCAAATAACTTCTTATCGAAAAAAAATTTCTACATTCTGCAAACTTCTATATTAACCAAGATATTGTAATTTGTCAAGAGGTCATCTTTTTTTGTTTTTCAATGTACTTTCTGAAAAAAAGATCAAAAATTAAGAAAAACAAATTTTTAATGTCTTTTTAACTGTTTTAAGCTAAAAAATTGGATTTTCTCCTAATGGGATCCCTTCGATTTTTTTCTAAAAAAATTATAAAATTCTACGTAAAAAAATAAATTTTTTGAGATTTTACCGAAGAGGGATTCACATAACTTCTTATTGAAAAAAAAAATTTCGATTTTTTTTTTCGTAATTCTGATCTTTTTTCCTTCTATGACTACATTAGTTGATTTCAATGATGTTAAAATAAATAATCTAACTTGCCTCACATATTTTCATTGTAAATTATAATAGATAACATCAAGAATTACAATTTAAGTACGTTTTGCACTTTAGTTTGCAAAACGTACTTGAATTGTAATTCTTCATGTTAATTATAGTAATTTACAATGGAAATATGTAAGGCAAGTTAGATTATTTATTTAAACATCATTGAAATCAACTATTAGAGTCATAGAAGGAAAAAAGTTCAAAATTACGAAAAAAAAATCGAATAAAAAAATTTCGTTAAGAAGTTATTTGAATTCCCTCTTCGGTAAAATCTCGAAAATTTTGTTTTTTTACGTAGAATTTTATAATTTTTTTTGAAAGAAATCGAAGGGGTTCCATTAGAAGAAAATCCAATTTTTTAGCTTAAAATAGTTGAAAAGACATTAAAAATTTGTTTTTCTTGATTCTTCGTCTTTTTTTCAAAAAGTACATTGAAAAACAAAAAAAGATGACCTCTTGACAAATGACAATATCTTGGTTAATATAGAAGTTTGTAGAATGTAGGAGCATGTAGAAAAGTTTTTTTCGATAAGTAGTTATTTGAATCCGCTCTTCGGTAAGATCTCAAAAATTTTGTTTTTTTACGGAGAATTTAATAATTTTTCTTTGAAAAAAATCGAAGGGGTCCCATGGAAAGAAAATCCAATTTTTTAGCTTAAAACAGTTAAAAACACATTAAAAATTTGTTTTTCTTAATTTTTAATATATTTTTTTTAAAGTACCTCGAAAAATGAAAAGAAATGACCTCTTGACAAATTACAATATCTTGTTTAATGTAGAAGTTATGATTATTTTAAGTATATTCTTGAAAAATCAATAACTTCGGCAAGGTTTAAGATAGAGAGCTAAAAATTGGCATGGATACTTCATTTCGCATGTATAATAACATATTGAAAAATAAAAAAAATCGAAGGGGTCACCGTCAAAACGTCGTTGAATTGATATGGAATGACACATATATATGTTATTGTTTATATTTATATTATTTAGAATATTTATAAATATTTATAAAAAATGGCCGAAGTTCTCGTAGGTGCTTTAACTTTTGTTATTCTGAAGCTATCGAGGTCTTTAAGAAATACATATACACTGCGACCTCAATAATCGGAATCCGTCGGGACCGGCTCTTGCAAGAAGTGGGGTTGCGCACATTGCACAGAACCGTCTCTGCGCCGCTGGCGACTGACGGCGGCCTGACGCGATTGGCTTGGCGCTTCTCCCACTACGCTGCAATTGCAACAATCGAGGTACTGATTATCGAGGTCACAGTGTATAAATATTAGGTAACGAAGACGATTGGTATTAAATTTGGAAAAAAATTGTGAGGGCTTCAATTGAAAAAAAAAATCATTTGCAACAAATGCTTCGTGGATTACACCTTTCGTAATTTCGTTATCCAAAAAACACAAAAAAAAGCAAGGAAAAAATTGTGCCTCACCCCTCCCTGAAGTTCAAAGATTCGAAATATTTTTGGGTTAAAACCTATTAAGGGATTATACGCAGTCGGGATTTTCAAAAAATCGATGTTTTTCAAATTTCATTTTCGTAATGCACATATATTTAACTATATAATATACAGAAAATTTCATGCCAATCCGACAAATATTTTCACAGTTACAGGCATATTTGTAAACCCGTAAATATTCCTATGTGTAAGTGCTTTTGAAATTTTGAACGAGTTTTTCTCAAAACTGTGTTTCTAAAGTCGGGGAGGAAAATTTTTCAGAAACAGCATAACCGATCAATCTCAAATTTTTACAGAAGCTTTATGAGTATAATTTTTAGCAATTAATGGAAGGTTTTTCTTACCGATAAATATTTTCCATTTTGTAAAACAATATCAGGCACAAATTTTCATCAAAAATCGAGTTTTTTTTTAGAAGCCGTCATTTTGTTAAAAATAAATATTTTGCTTATTCCTTCGATTCAATACTAGATTATTATACCGTATATTAACGGAATCTTTTTTATTTTGGATAATCCAATGCAGATATTACGTGCTCACTGCAAGACGCCTTTTTTAGATGGCCTCCTGGAGATCAGCCACAGCGGCTCCAAGAACCATTGTTAAAAAAAAATTCTAAATAAAATTAAAATTAAAGAAATATGCATATAAATTAATAAATTATTAATAAATTAAAATGTCTGTGCAGAAAAAATTCTTCAAAAACCACATTTTTTCGACTTCCTGACTGCGTATAACCCATTAATAATTTTTGATGATGCTGAAGTTTGCATCGTTCAAGTGCAATGACAATAGTTTACAAGAAAAACTCCTTCTTTCTAAAAAGTTTTCAGAGTGAACAATCGTTGCATTGGGCTCTTTATCTATTTTGGGGTCTTTATCAATGTCTAGGGATGCCAAATGCACGATCAAAGTGTAAATATCAATGAAAAAGAATTAAAAAAATAAACGAAAAAAAAATTTAAACAAGCTTCTATTAGTTGTTAATAAAAAATAACTAAAAAGTTAAAAATAATTTTATTCCGATTGGAAAAAAGTTTTCAAATAAAAGCGTGTTACATTTTAACAGCAAGAGCAAAAAAAGAAGGGTGTTATCACGCTTTTATTTGCAAACTTATTTTCAATCGAAATAAAATTATTTTTAACTTTTTAGTTATTTTTAATTTAACAACTAATAAAAGCTTGTTTTTGAATTTTTTTTCGTTTATTTATTATTTACTTTTAAGTATTTATTATGTTAAATAACTAGTTTAATAATTTATATGTAGTTTCGCATAATTTTTTGCAAAAAAATGTTTCAAAAAATTGGTTGCACAAAAATTATTTTTCAAAATTTATTAGACAAAATTGTTTCACACAATTAATTTGGAACATTTTTCTGCAAAATTTATGCAAACAAATTTTTTTACAATATTTTTTGGAAAAAGACTGTTGCGCAAAATTTTTGTAGAGAAATGTTGCAAATCAATTGCTTAAAACCATTTTGTAATAAATTTTACGAAACAACTTTTTTGCAAACAATTTGCAATTTTTTAACAAATTTAACAAAATTTTAACTCAATCGGAAACCGGGAAGTTGGTCAAATTTAACTTACAAGATTTCATTACAGACAGACAGACAGACAGACAACGGGACAGGTGAAACTAAATGCAAGCTTGTAAAAAAATTATTTTTGTTGCATTGAAACGATGAAAAATTCAAAATCTATATAATTTCTGTGGCATACAAAAAGTATACCATTCCAAACAAAAAAACTCCCGCGGACATTTCCCCTTTTTCAAAAGCACAATTACGGATCGTTTGAGTCGACTCATCGAATAATTTTGACCTGAGAAGATCCTCGAATCTCTCGGAATTTCAAACCGGAAACGTGAAAATATCCGTGTTATACACGCGCTATTCCGCGCTCGGGATCATTCAACTTTCATCGAGGATATTCTCGAAACATCCAAAACGTGTACTAAAATGAAAAATTACAAAAAATTCTTATTTCCGTCACTAATTTCCAAAGGATCGTAATCGCCGATCGAAGATGTAAAAAATTGAAAAAAAAAATGGTCGAACAAAAAAAAATCATTTCTTTCACCGTGGAAAAGCCCATGTTGGGATTCGCGTATGCATATTAGTGCGAGAGAGTGTTTACTATAATATACGCGGGGCGTATGGGGTCGAGAAACCCACTGGAAGAACCACCGAGAGGAGTGTGAAGGAGAATCCCGCACCGGGAGAATGTTGGGTTTGCGTTAATCACCCGCGCATCCGCTCTTCCTCGACCCTTTTTTTTTCATTATTTTCTCACTCCATTCAAACTCGACGTCTCTTTGCAAAAGAAAACTCAAGAAGTCTCTCTCTCTCTCTCTCTCTCTCTCTCTCTCTCTCTCTCTCTCTCTCTCTCTCTCTCTCTCTCTCTCTCTCCCGCCCCCCCCCTCTCTATGAATCTCTCGTGCAAAGCAGAAGAGCGAAGAGATTTCCGCGTGCTTGTTCGGAATTATGGGGCACGCATTGAACAAACTCACGATAGAATCGTACACATTACACACATGTATACGCGTGAATAATGCACTCGACTAACTTGACAAGATAATATTCGTGCAGAAGAGTCTCCACGAGTTTCAACTGCATTACTGTGATTTTCACACGTGATACTGTCTCGAATGAGGAAACAATTCTCTGAGACGATTTTTCAATCAAAACGACACTGTTGAACCAAACTCTAGTGTATTTAAAATAATGATAATAGTAATTTTACATTATCTCTATATTTTTATAATATGAGACATTAATGGACAATTAATTGCGTTACATTAATAATTGTGACCAATTATTATAATACAAAATTTAATTCTTATATTATAATTATTGTATTCTCATGAAGGAACTTTGTTTATGAGGTTGAAGTTTGCTTCGTTGAGATGCAACGAAAATGCTTTATTGAAAAAAATATTCCTTCTTGCTAAAAAGTTTTCAAAGTGACAAATCGTTGAAATGTATTTTGAGATCTTTATCAAGGACTTGATATGCTGAATGCACGAGCAAGGCCCAAATGCAATTAAAAATAAATTGAAAAAAAATTATTTTCGTTGCATTACAACGATGCAAATTTCAACATCATAAGCTGCTTCAACCTTGATTGAATAATAATAATAGTAGTAATTTTACGTTATATGTACATTTTTATAATATGAGAGAAATTAATGTATGATTATTGACATTGCATTACTAACTGTGATCAATAATTATAATATAAAATTTTTCAATTCTTATGTTATAATTATTATATTCTCATGAATCAACTTTATTTTCGTGACAGAAATTTTTTCGTCCAGGATCAGATCCAGAAAGCTGCTTGAAAGATTGAAGACAAGGCCGTAACGTTTCGACTGCTATGACCTCTGATGACCTTGCCCTATCTCGAAAAGCGAACTTTAAAAAACGGTAAAAATTGACAATAAACTTGAGGTTCACATTGGCGGAAATGGAAAGTTTAGAAAAGAACGTTTACAGTCCTGTTTTATTTAATTAATTTTAATTTAACCTAAACTTCATCGCCAATATTTTCAATTTTTTCAAATTGTTTCAAAGAATATTTACAAAAGAAAACCACCATTTTCCGTCTAACACTTGAATAAGCTTTCATTCGTCGTTCAAGTTCGCATCTTTGAAACGCAACGAATTTTCTTTACAATCTTCAATAAGCCGCATGCCTTTGGGGTCCCAGATTCTCAGTATAAAGTCCAAAAAGACGTTTCAACGATTTTTCCCTTTGAATTCACGTTTAAATTCGCAGTATAAACTCCAAAAAAAACGTTTTAACGAATTTACACTTTGAATTCACGTTTAAATTCGCAGTATAAACTCTAAAAGAACGTTCCAACGAATTTTCATTTTGAATTCACGTTCAAACTCGCGCCATTTTGCACGAAAAACATATTAAAGACGAGGGAAAAGAAAAAGACCGGAGCGACGATCGTCTTTGAAAGAGAAAAAAACAACACAGGAGCGACAATCGTCTTTGAAAGAGGAAAAACAATGAAATTGAAATATTGGTAAAACTCACCGGCGATGCTGTGCTGATCGACGAGTAGATCCGTGAGAACGTGCGGGCATTCGGCCTCGAGGGCGAAGCAAAACTCGCGAAACGCATCGAAACCTTTGGCACCGATAACATCGATGAAGAGATCGACATCGGCGTCGCTCGTACGATCAGCGTTGCCCGCGACGGCGTCTCTGTCAACTTCGTTTATAACACCGCGTTTAACGAGACCACCGAGAAGATCGGTGGCGTTTAATTCGCGCAAAAGTGCAGCCTTGTGACGCGAAAGTAATACACGAACTTCCGAGGATCCGGCCATCCTCGCGGTGATATTATCGTCGTTCCCGTGAACCTTACCGTCGTACCCGAAGCAACAGGTGTTACTGGGCATCGTCGTAGGAAACAACCACCGGTTTCTCTCTCGCTTATTCCCGCGGCGTCGTCCTTCTTCCTCTTTTTCTCCCTTCTCATCCCTTCCATCGGGCCACGCGCTAACGTTCGTTGCCATCGTTACCGACGCGGCACTTCATCTTGGCACAAACCCGCACAAAACACAAACACGCACACGCCGCTTGCAGCGCGAAAGGGGAAAAAAATCCCGTTCACTGATCCTGTGCCTGTGCGCACGAGAAACTTGGAAAAACTAGCCCGCGCCGTACGCCATTTTGTTGCCCTCTAGCGGCAACGTTGGCGAACTCTCCCGTCGCGCGACACTATTTCAGCGCTACCTCGCGGACATTTCCCCAAGTTTGCCGGCAAGTGATCGGTAAAGAAGAAACGAGGAAGCTTTTAATGTTTATCAATTCGTTATTTGTTTAGAGTTAATTCATCGCCTTGTTGGTCTTTTTGTGAAAATCTACGAACATGTCACCGGCGCGACAAATACTTCGCGATTCGAGCGGTGAATCCGGTGAGTTTCTTTTTTTTTCAACCTTTGACAAGTATCCACACGGTTTTTTAGGTTATACATTGAATAGAATGGCTTAATTACATTTGTGAGTTACAAAATTTATCTTTCACGTTCAATGTTTCGATTATTACCCCAATATTCCAATATCAAAGTCTCCCGCTCTTTGTTTCGATTCCTATGAATTCCTCATGACTACGAACATCCAAAGAGAGTTCCGCAAATGGTATAAAAACAGAAAAAAAAACTTGTGGGAAACTTTTTTCTGTATACACCTTATGAATAATAGTCGATATGTTTGCTCTATTTCGGAATAAATATTTTTCTGTGCATTTCTTTTTTATTTTTCTTTGAATGTAAATGATTTTATTAAATTTCGAGGTAACGATACTTATCTTTTCCTCCTTGCATTCCAATTGTTACTCCACCATCTGGTCTGAAAATATTTGTTTCTTTTCGGATTATATAAATTCCTATGTGACTGAATATGCAAAGAAGGTTATGAAAGTGGTGCAGAAACAGAAAAAAAACATCCTTGTAAAAAGAATATTATTTTACAAACACAAATTCTGAATAATGCTCAAAACTTTGACTGTATTCTAGAATTAATATTTTTCTATGCATTCTTCATTATTCTTTGTATTCAAAATGTGGATAACTACAATTTTAATTTGAAATTAAGTAATATACCTGCAAAATGATTTGCGGCAACTCGTAACATGTTTTTTTGAAGTTCCAACTTGAAGGAGAATTTACTGGTTATAATAAACTTACATTTTTTGCATCTAAACGAGTAAAAATAAGTTTTTCAGACCCTCCATTAAGAATCTGACACGCTAAATGCGCATGGAAAGAAGCATAATTGAGAATGGAATAAAAAAGCCCTTTTCGTTGCATTCCAGTGATGGAACCTTCGATGTCATTGAATCATGCAAAGACAATTTTTGAAATCTCAATACTCACTCGACGGTACCTCAAAAACTACCTTAAATTATTCTCCAAACGTGCCTGCTCAAATTTTTTCCATTCGTTTCCCAATACAAGCAAAATGGAAAATATTCTGCGCAGGTTCGGAATCCGACAGCGGTTCGGCGTCATCGACATCGAGCAGGAGCGCGAGTCCGGCGTCTCGGGCTCCGGTGCCAACGCCGGGTGGAGCTAGAAGCGAGAGATCTGAAAACGAACTTGGTCCTCGGTCGCCGATGTCAGTGGCAAGTCCCGGGGGTTCGCAGAGTCGTTCGCCGAGTTCCGTCAACAAATCACCGGCGAGTCCGGCAGGTTCGAGAAGTCGTTCACCCAGTCCGGCTGACAAGTCGGTGAGTCCTGCATCGAGAAGATCACCGAGTCAATCACCGACGAGAACGGATTCAAGGCACTCGAGCGCGGCTTCGGCTAAAAGCAACAAATCAGGATCACGTAGATCACGTTCGGCGAGTGGTTCCGCGAGTCCTGGAACACCAAAATCCGGAAGATCCCGGTCAGGTTCACCGCGCGATAGCGTAAGATCGGATAGTCCAAAATCGGGAATAAGTCGCCGTACAAAATCACCCTCACCCGGTACAAAATCCAAAACACCGGGTTCACCGAGATCAAATGCTTCGGGCTATGGTTCACCGACGAGTCGCCGATCACCGAGTCCAGGCTCGCCGCGTAGCGTCAAATCGGCATCTACCAAAAGCCGAAGATCGGCAACATCCGGATCACCGAAGAGTCAACGATCGCGAAGCGGATCGGCCGACAGTCGTGCATCCCTCGCTAGCGATTCGCATCACAGCGTCGGATCAAAATCGCAGACGCCAGGTAGAACGAGGGACGAAGAAGAAGAAGAAGAAGAAGTAGGAGAAGATGGAGGAGGAATTGCCGGTGGTGGTCCAAGATCGCGGACCCCTGGAAGTTCGAAGATGAGCGAGAAGAGTCGAAGGTCAAGAACGCCCGTGAGTCCAAAAACGATTGACGGTAGTCCACGTTCGAGAACAACGGCTAGTCCAAAAACTGCGGACGGCAGTCCACGTTCCAGAACAACGGCTAGTCCAAAAACTGTGGAGGGCAGTCCACGCTCCAGAACAACGGCTAGTCCAAAAACAGCAGACGGTACACCGAGATCAAGAAGCCCGGCAAGTCCAAAGACCGATGGTAGTCCGAGATCTCGAAAATCGCACAGTCCAAGGGACGATAGAAGCGACAATGAGTCGGAAAAGTCATTGGGAACGAAGGAGGATGTTGACGATGATGAGGCGAAGAAATCCGACGCCGAGAGCGACTTTGAGAACGCGAAACGTAAACGTCCCGGTTCGGGCTCGGATACGGAAAAAACGACGAAAAAACTGCGAGCTTTGATCGATTCGGACTCGGAGGAAGAACCGCTGGTGGAGAAGGAAAAAGACGACGGACCAACCGCCGATGCTCTCTTCGGTGATGCCAGTGACATCAGTACCGACGACGAGAAGGAGAAGACCAACGAGATCAAGAGAAAGAGCAAGAGTCGAAGTCGCAGCAGAAGTCGAAGCAGAAGTCGAAGTCGCAGCAGGAGTCGTAGCAGAAGTCGAGAAAGATCCGACAGCGGCGGTGAAGGACCGAGTCATCGAGCAGTTATAAACGACGTGAGTCTCGTTCGAATCATAATTATCGAGGGATCATAAGAATTTTTGAAATATCCTGTAACATCGTTCTCCGCGAATCCTCGAAATGTCCTGAAAATATTCATAAATGTCATTTATTCTTGAAATATTTTGAAAATATCCTTCAAACGTTTATCCGACTAATACCGAGAATATGCTAAAAAAAATTATTTTTCAGGATGACGAAAGGGAAAAAGAGGACGAGCCAGAACCTCCTCCGGAGACACGTATCGACGTGGAAATACCGAAAATATCAACGGATCTCGGTCGTGAAATTCATTTCGTAAAATTGCCAAATTTTCTGTCAGTTGAGACACGTCCGTTCGATCATGAGACGTACGAGGACGAGATCGATGAAGAGGAGACACTTGACGAGGAGGGCCGAGCGAGGCTCAAGCTCAAAGTTGAAAATACAATAAGATGGAAGGAGGCTTTTGGGGACGATGGAAAAGTTGTGAAAGAGAGCAACGCGAGATTCGTCCGTTGGTCGGACGGTAGCATGTCGCTTCATCTTGGCTCGGAAATATTTGACGTTTACAAACAACCGTTACAGGGTGATCATAATCATTTGTACATACGTCAGGGCACGGGTCTTCAGGGACAGGCGGTATTCCGAACGAAATTGACATTCAGACCACATTCAACGGAGTCCTTCACTCACAGGAAAATGACAATGTCGTTGGCGGACAGATCACAAAAGACATCGGGAATCAAAGTTTTGTCTCAAGTCGGCATGAATCCCGATCAAAATCGAGGCGAAATGATGAAGGTGTACAATCATTTCTTTTTTTCTCTTCTAACAAAAGAACCCTTTGTATTCGTGAATATTATTTATTTAAAAAAATTTGTGCCATCATATTTAAGATGTCCCAAGAAAAGTACGGAAAATGTGTATATGAACTACTCCCGAGAAATTCAAATTCATATATCCGAAGAGTGTCTCCAGCGATCGCGGTTGATTTTGCGGGATTTTTAATTTTTTACAAGCTGTACGATAGGTGCTCTGACCTTCGTTACTTTGGAACTAACGAACTCAAACTTTTCGTGCAGATGCATTCGATGTTAAAGACGATTGGTATTGAATTTGGAAAGAATCAATTCAGAAATTCGTTTCCGAAAAAAAAAATTGCAGTTTCTCCAAAATATTTGTGAACATTCGGACTTATGCAACTGTTGATGTAATTTTTTTGCTCTGATGTGCCAAGCAACGATAATTAGTAAAATTGAATTTTCAAAAAAAATTGCTCCAACGACTCAGTTACAACAACATGTGGGGATAAAAATAAATGTAAAAAAATCTAGCGTCGCCAATTGTGTTGCAATCGAGTTTAATTGTTTTGTACAAATGTACAAAGTGAATGGCGCAAATAGTATTGTATATTGTCATCGTTCATTATGCATCCTCTATGAAGAAGCCATGAACTACACATCATAGAAAATCCCAAAGAAACTGCTCATAAAAGAGGTTTAGCGAACAAATTTCGGAAATCGGGAAGCTACGTGTATTTTTCGTATTGAAACGATTTTTTGTTTTTCATTTGGTTCTTTTCTCGATTGATCCTTTCCTCACGGTTGTGAAAAAGATGAGAATTGTATTTTTTTTTTTTTTAGAAAGAGGAAGAGAAACTGCGCATGGCGATGAAAGTTCAGACCAAACCGAAAAAGACGAGCAACAGTGGAAGAGCCGCCGGTCGTGCATCCGGAAGTTACGGCGCCGACGCATATCACGACGACGGCTCTGACGACGAAGGCGCAATATCCTTGGCTGCGATAAAAAATAAATACAAAAAAGGCGGTGCAGCTGCTAAAGGTAGATACGATTTTCAAAGTCACTTTTTCAATTCCGGCAAAGGAAGCTTTGTACAGTCGAACCTCTATAACTCGAAAACCTCGACAAGTCTGAGACTCAGTCTGTTCCCTTGCGAAAACCTCTGTAAGTCGAAGAAAAAACAGAAAATAACTCGAAGTTTTTCGAACGTATCAAGGACCATTATTTCGCCTCTGTAACTCGAATTTAAAGACACCCGACCTCTACAAGTCGAAGGTTACCTCTATAACTCGAAGTTCCAATACCCTGACCTCTACAACTCGAAGCGCTTTATGCAATGACGTAAAACGCTACGCATTCTGTCCGCATGTTTTAGTTCCTGTTTTACTTCGTACGTGGCGCTAGTTATCTCTTAAATACGTTTTACGGCGTGCAGAAGACTACTGGCGCCACGAGTGACGAAATTTGGCGTAAAAAAAGACGGAATTCGAACGAAGTTCGAACTTTCATAGAAAAATCTATATTAACATTGATGATAACGTATTCGTAGCTCTGTTCGCAGTTGAAAATGCAATTGGCAACTCTGTTTGCGGTCAAAAATGCAATTGACTGCCAGTATAAGTTAAAACAGTAAAATAACAGATTTTTTCCAAAACCCTGTTAATGACAATGAATGAACAACCATTGTCTACCATGTACACATGTAATAAAATATGTTACATTTTGTATAACTTGTATGTACGTCCCAAAATGAATATTTCCACTATATTTGGCGAATTTTTGCGAGCCACTGTGAGTCGAATATTGTTTTGGTCACCCTCTATAACTCGAAAACTTCGATAAGTCGAAACCTCCTACTCGACGAAATTTACTCTGCCCCTTAGATTCGAGTTACCGAGGTTCGACTGTAAAAATATTCAAGGACAGGAAAAAGATGAAAATTAGTGCTCGAGCGTCGTTTTTCGATGATTTTCGGGCTTCCCCCAAAGCCCAAAGTTCTTACGCACGACAAAAGAATTATGAAATTACAATAATGATGAGAAAGCAATATGCAAGTTTTCAGTATTATAGTTTTAAGGCGTTCGCGGCCAGAGTCGTAACGAAATTTCATAACAAAGTTTTCAGTATCTTCGTCAACGTATCAAAAAAAATCGAGATTATCGATAAATGTAAAAACTCGTGATCATGTTCAATTATGTTCGCAGCTGCATCGAATATATATTCCTCGGACGAGGAGGGTTCCGATTTCGAGACATCGCGATCGAAGAAGCACACAAAGGGCAAAGTTCTGAAGGAATCGGACGAGGATTCAAACAGCGGATCGGAAAGTGCATCGGGAAGTGGCGGCGAAGCCGATGAGGCTGCCGACGCAGCGAGTGACTAGAAATAATGAAAAAATTATTTTAATTGTGATTTACAACAACTTAAGAAAATTGTGTAAAAAGACAAAACATAAAGCGTCTTGAGGGGGATTTGAAATAACATTGTCAAGTCAAACTCTTTATCCAACCTTTCTAGGACAACGATTAATGTGGATCAGTAACATTTTTACGATTAATGTCAAATCATGGCGAAGAGCCGAGAAGAAAAATAGCATAATTGGTACATTCTCACAATCAGTGTACTGATTCAAAGTCGAACAATATATTATAAAATTTAATTGCACTTTTATTTTAACGGAGATTACCTTATGGCGATGGACATTTTTTGGATGAATTTATGCCAATTCGTTCAAAATGTCTCAAAACATCGAGAAATCATACTTAGAAGAAATTTCCAGGTGCGCGCGCGCGCGCTTGTGTGTGTGTGTGTGTGTGTCTTTAGTTTCACATGTAAACAATTAATAACTCGAAAACGCTTCGAGATATCAAGCTAAAATTTGGCACACTTGTCAAGCACGAATTGCTCTTCATTATGAAAAAAAATTTGTTTTAATTATAACGGGTGTTGCGATTTTATCGACTTTTTTCGTTTTCGCCACAATGGCATAAACGCTCTAACCTCCGCAATTTTCAAGATATTGCACTCAAACTTTGTACAGAATTAGTATAGCTATTAAGGTTGTTTGGTATTGAATTTGGCGAAAATCCATCGAGGGATTAAAATTTCATGGAATTTTGAATTTTTTGAAAAATAGCCTAAACGCTCTAACTTGTGCAATTTTTAAGATATTATATGGAAACTTTGCACAGAGCTAATATAGCTATCGAGGTTGTTCGCTATTAAATTTGGCAAAAATCCATCGAGGGCTTAAAATTTTATGAAATTTTAAATTTTTTGAAAAATAGCGTAAACCATCTGACTTGTGCAATTTTTAAGATATTGCACTGAAACTTTACACAGAGCTAATATAGCTATCGAGGATGTTCGTTATTAAATTTTTATCAAATTTTTAATTTTTACAAAAGAAGCGTAAACGCTATAACTTTTGAATTTTTTTAGATGTTGCAATGAAATTTTGTGAAGAGTCAGTATAGCTATCAATGTTATTCGCTATCAAATTTGGCGAAAATCGATCGAATTTGCACATTGATTACTAATATTTTTCAATAGTTAACAAAGCTTCCTTTATGAGGAAGCCAAATTTGATCGCTATACTGTGTGTTAAAGGAAGCTATGTGAACTATGCATAAAGATGAGGAAGCTATGTGAACTATGCATAAAGATGAGGAAGCAATGTGCAAATTTCAATTTGCAGCGTTTATTTTTAAATAGCGTGGTCTAACTTCGGCTATTTGCGTGATATTGTACTGAAATTTTGTACACATTCAAAATAGTGATCGTAGTTATTCGCTATTGAATTTGGCAATAATCAAAATTGGCAAGAAGTAAATTTGAAAGAATATGGCAAATTTGTACATTGATCACTCATGTTTTTCGATAGTTAACAAAGCTTCCTTTATGAGGAAGCCAATTTTGATCGCCATACTTTGTGATAAAGGAAAGCTGTGTGGATGATGGATAAAGATGAGGAAGCAATGTGCTAATGTCCAATTTGCAGGGTTTTTTTCTACAATCAAACGAACCAAAACAAATTCCTTACTTACACGTCCTCGTGGGGACAGAATCGATTCAGTATCGTTTTTCATCTTTATTCTTAATCCTACGTAAGTTACAGTCGTTTTACATCCTCTTAATATTAAACTAGGGTAGAAATACTCGTGGTTTTTCTTTTCGTTTTTGTTTCGTCGTCCCATAAATCGTCAGCTCGATACAAACCACGTTAGAGACGATCTATTATTAGACTAACGTTAAAAAATATTTCAAATAATTTGTATCGACTTTTATTTCATCCGCTTTACATCGAATCCAATTCACGCTCACCAATATTGGTTATTTTTGTCGCAATCACGTCGAATCGTGAAAAAAAAAAACAACGCCGAGTTGGCACACAGGTCCTTTGTTTTTTTCTTGCATCATCGATAATCGAATTATTCATTCGCGTTTGTTCATTATTATTGCACTGTCATGTGTATCTTCAATTACGCCGGGAAATAACCCGATATTACTGACCAGCTTGAATCGCCATCAACGAAGAACATCACTGGAGTCTGTTCTTTCATTCTTTTTTCTTTTAATTTTTTTTTCACACCGTGAGGCAGTCAATCTTCGAATGACTTTTTAAACTTCGTTTCGAGGCATCTGCAGTGACTCTCAAGTGGTTAGAGAACATGCTTACATAGTAAACACAAAAAATTGCTTTTACGATCACGTATTTAAAAGATAAAAAAAAATTGTTACGCTTCATAGAGAAATGTGCAAAAATGATTCTCCACTGTTTCGCCTTCTCTCCTTCTCAAGTACTGTAAAATATAGTTACATTTTGTCATTTTACATGCATCTCATGGTCTATACACCCTTTAAATTACATTTCATCGGGATTGAGACTCTTAAACGTGATATTGCCGACACATAGATTTGTTTTTTTTTCTCCATTCCGATACTCAAATCTCCTTCAACGTCATTCGCTTAAATTGAATTATTCTTCGAGTACATTAATAAACGCCGTTGAACAAAAATTCATATCCGTTAGACTGGTTTCAAGAAAGGCCTTTATTTTTATTCATTTTCAACATACAAATAAGAATTCTTCGCGAAGGATTTTGGCCGAAAAAAATCATTATGTCCGAGACATGTAAATTCCGAAAATGGTCATTATTGAAGATTTCAACAGTGACAAATAACATGTTTCTAAAAAATTCGAATGCCATGTAATATCATTCGATTACAGATTGCTCGCAAGATTTTTTAGAAGTCTTTCAAATTTCACAATCAAACATTTTCTCCCGAATTATCACTGAATTCTAATTTCTGTAAATACTTCTTCGAAAAATCTTCATAAATTTCAATTAATGGCTCGTAAAATATCAATTTTTTCAAACTGCTACCCAAAATTCAACAAAGTGGCTAAAACAATTGCGCCGTACTCAAGTTTGGTGAAAAATGGAGTTTAGACATATCGCAGAGTTTTTTGATGTATATAGTCTCAAATCTTCGGTCATGGCCTTTTTTTGAAAAATTGCTATCGCAGCAGTGGAAAAAATGTTTCCACCAAGATCCTTCAAAAAAAAAAATTCATATTTATAACGAGTCGAGCGAAAACAACTAAAAATAATGCCCTTTTTTTAAATCAGTCTAATATCCATACGCGTAGTTAATTATTATCGGTATCATTATCTATAATAATAATACAATATATTTAATATTTATATAATATATACCCCTGTACGCGACTTTCTCAGACCTTAGATTGTAATTATAGCTCAAAATTAACCTAGTCATTGAGATAGGAAGAAAAATTGGGAACATTATAAAGAAGTCACGCTTAATAAATAATATCCGTTTCTTCGAGGAAAGCGCCTTCGAATAGGAAGAGGGAAAGAGTTGTCGTCGATAAATAAATAAATACAGGGTGCAGCTTTGATCAGGTTAGTGGAGATTTTGAGGGTCGCGGGAGGATTTTTTATTCAGAATTTCGCACACGTCCCGAAGGTTCGAAGGTTTTTTTTTCTTGCATCACCCAAAAGAGAGAACACGAGGGCTTAAATTCGCGGAAGAATTAAATTGATGGACGCGAATTGATTTATCAATAGGACGACGTTGCACCATCAGGGCAGTCGAAATTATCCATAATAGTAATAATAATAATAATAATAAAAAAAAAATCAATGGCTCAATTGCTCATTGAAATATTACAATTAGTCGTTTGCATGTAAATCGCGACTCCCTCGAATGTTATTCAAAATGAAACAACACTCTCGCTGTTTCTCTTCTCACCGAGGACTTTAGTGGTAAATTTCATTGTAAATCCTTGTCTCGCAGAGAGAAAAAAAATCAGGAGGGGAGGTAACGCAGATTTCCTTCTTTTATCACAATTCTGCGGTGGATACGAGTAAACAAAATTTGAAAATAAAGAATGAAAGAGGAACAACGAGTGAAAGAAAGAGGAAATATTTTTTGCAACTGAATTTGACTTTTGTGTAAATTCGTATTCAGGCACGTGATTGAGGTGATTTTTTTTTATCATCGATTATTTTTTTACAAATCGTTCAGAGTGTAATGAAGAATTCTTAATTCATTTTGAATATTTATTAGTTTACTTTGAAATTTTAATTGTCCGTCACGATATTCATTCTCGCGATTTTTCCTCCTTTTTCTTCGTTGGTCCACGATGAAGAGGCGGGAAGCAAGGAGGAGGCTTGAAGCATGCAATTTCTTATGCGTGGGATTTTTGACATCTTTAGAATCATCGTTGAGAAAATGGCAGTTTTTTTTTGTCATTTCGAGTCGAGCCGAAATTTGAATTATTGTCTATCTCTTGCCGTCGACACTTTTCTCACGCTCGTTGCACAATTCGTCGAGAAAGGAAAACTCGATTTTAACAGTCTTCCGATGAAAATTCATTATCATGAATTTTCATGCTACGTCTATTTACAAAAATCTTCTCTTCATCGGCTCCTTTCGTTACGCTGATTCTGGCGATCGACGATCATCGCATTTAACCTCCGTCGAGTTTCTCTCCCCTGTGTCGATGCATTTTTTTCGTCTTCTCGTTTATCTCGTTTGCATATTCTTTCATATCCACCGCGAGGCTCGTCACAGATCAGTCTCGAGCACCCTCGGGGCAACGGTTTCTCAGCAAGCCTGAAAAAAAAAAAATTTTCACGTTTAACAGGAATAATAATGAAAATCAAACTAGGGGAGACCGGGGACAGTTGTAACAATCTGTATTTTGGCTTTTCCTAGGCCCGAAGTATAATGTTTACGTAAATGACAGGTATACCCCTGCACAGAGCATTTAATGGTGGTCTACAAAATGGTTCTATGTTGAAGTCTGTAACTAGAATTGAAAAAAAGTATAGGCCTTTATAAAAAGTGTAAGAAATTGTTACAACCGTCCCCTACCCCGTGGCAGTTGTAACAGTCGATGGGGCTAGTTGTAACATAAGATTTTTACACAAAATTATATCTTTCATTGTGACCAATATTATATAATATTATTACATCAAACATTATCACAGGAATATATATTACGGTCACAATGATAAAATCTTAACACATGGAAATAGTCATATCGAATTGATAATAATCATGAAATAATAGAATAAAGTCTCAGACACACCAAACTTGTCAAAGAAACATGACATGTAACCCAAAGTTACGTGCCGTGGTTGCCTGTATAGATTTTCCGTTTTTGATCTT
Source organism: Alloplasta piceator (assembly GCA_946863875.1). NCBI lineage: Eukaryota > Metazoa > Arthropoda > Insecta > Hymenoptera > Ichneumonidae > Alloplasta > Alloplasta piceator. The sequence goes on from OX333072.1 coordinate 28,462,628, forward strand.
TTCATACGCTTCTTCGTACGTTGACATGTCGGGCACAGGCTCGTTGCGTGATTGTTACGCGTTGCAGAGACATTTTTGCACACAGAAACTTAAAAAAAAGGTCCGTTTGACGTTAGATTCAATGTTTAGATGTGAAATTATCATGACAACTGACAGCCGACAAACTGTTACAACCCTCCCCGGCAAAATTGTTACAATCGTCCCCAGATGGTTTTTTCTATTTCAAAGTTATAATTTGATTAATTTTCTCAAGCTGGAGGCTTTAAAAACCGCGAAAGTTGACACAAAAATGTCCAAGAAAGCTTATGAAAAAAAATAATGACTATATGTAGTGCAGTAATCGAGATATTCATGTTTATCGAAAGCCGCAAAAGTTTACTTTGGACCTGACAATACCAATACACCAAGTCTGTTTAGTGCGGATGTCTCCAAGCCTAGTAACCAAATGTGAGGAACTGCAAGACCCATTATGTGACTGTGGGACACGATGGTACTTACTATAATTTGGGAGTACCCAACTGTACCCTGTTACTTTTGTCCCCGGTCTCCCATATACAGGAATAAAAATAAGGTTTGCGAAGAATTTTATTTTATATTGATGGTTAATGATATATGGTTAATAGTATTTCTACGAAAGAAACAATAAAAAGAGTCACAATTAATTTGCAACTTGTAAAGAATGTGCAAATTTTAAGTCATCATCCAACTTTTTGCATCAGCGTCTGAATCCGATGCAGGATCCATTGGCGAGGTTTGCTGGTATGCCCATTAAAACGATTAATGGTCGGCATTTTTTTTTTCATATGAGGCAATCCATGCCGTTTAGACCTGGGTCTGACCCTTCACCTCTCCGATTTTGTTTGCAATTTGTTATGCTTTTGTTGTACCTCTGAAAAGCACTCAGGATTTTTTTCAGATTTTTTTGGCGCGATTTGACTTAATTATTAGCTTTATAAACAGCTCAATTTTTGGCCCAAATTTAAAAATCTGAAAACAATCACGGAAATCCGGTTTTTTGTCTAAAAATTTTCGAGCGTTGAGCCAAAGTGGGCAGGGGCTTCCTTCTGTTGATAACAGGCTTTATTGAAAAAAAAATTGAAAAAAAATAGAAGGAGACATCCGAATTGAGTGGGCCGTTTTCCAAAAGTTTTAGTATGAATTGAAGGTGTTTTTAAAAAAAATACCGACTTCGGTGACCGGGGGGAACGACTAATTTGAAAAAATGACAGGCCTTTTGTCAAGGGCCCAATTTTTAGCTCAAATTTAAAAATCTGAAAAAAAATCACGAAAATCTCGTTTTTTGTATAAAAAATGTTGAGCTTTGAGCCAAAGCGGGCAGGGGCTTCTTCTATTGATAACAGGCTACTTCAAAAATAAAAAATTTAAAAAAAAGTAGGAGACACCTGAATTCAGTGGGCCGTTATCCAAACATTTTTTTTAAACACCTTCAATTCATAAGAAAATTTTTGAATAACGACCTTGTCAATTCAGGTGTCTCCTTCTATTTTTTCCAATTTTTTTTTTCGAAAAAGCCTGTCATCATCAGAAGGAAACCCCTGCCCATTTTGGCTCAATGCTCGAAATTTTTTATACAAAAAACGCGATTTTTGTGATTTTTTTCAGATTTTTTAATTTGGGCTCTTAAAAATATGCCTGTAATTTTTTTAAATTATTCGTTCCACCAGGTCACTGAAGTCGGTATTTTTTTTAAACACCATCAATTCATACGAAAATGTTTGGAAAACGGACCACTCAATTCGGATGTCTCCTTCTATTTTTTTCCAATTTTTTTTTTTTCGAAAAAGCCTGTTGTGAGCAGAAGGAAGCCCCTGCCCACTTTGGCTCAACGCTAGAAATTTTTTATACAAAAAACCGGATTATTGTGATTTTTTTCAGATGTTTAAATTTGGGCCAAAAATTGGGCTGTTTATAAAATTATAATTAAGTCAAATCGCTCTAAAAAAATCTGAAAAAAATCCTGAGCCTTTTTCAGAGGTACTACAAAAGCATAAAAAATTGCGGACAAAATCGGAGAGGTGAAGGGTCAGACCCAGGTCGAAACGGCGTGGAATGCCTCGTATATAATGTGCGAAAAATTAACGTTAATAAAAATTATTTAAAAAACATTCGGAAAACCAGAATCATAATGCGCCCGCAGCGATTTAAACGGAAATCAACCAAATATGTTACAATTCAAGTCCCTTCTGATCTCGAAGAAATTAAGACTTGCATATTACATCTTACATCTTACATCTTACATCAACAACGAAGTACAAAGTCTTGTTTCAGCGAAAAAATGTGAACAATGATGAGGAATAAAAACTACGGATAAGAGTTTTCATCCTTCTAGAGATTTTGTACTCCAAAAAACTTTTTTGTGATTTCAAAATGTGACCAAAATTACACTTTTTCAGCGCTCTAATTTGCATTTCTCTCTTAAGGGGAGGTTAACGTCGAGAGGCATAAAAAATGCATGAACTTTGGGAATTTTTTCAAATGTAAAATAAATACTTTTCGAAATGGGTTAAACGTATTTCATTCTTCTATCAATGGAGAGTAAAACCCAATTTTATTTTTAAAAAAATCCAAAATGGCTGCTGCAGCTCCCGTCAAATAAAGCCGTGCATGGCGAATCAAAAACCGGTTGAAAATGATCTAACTATATTAAATTTGGGGGGCATACCGATTTCGGTTTTCAAAAAAACTTCTGAATATCGAAATTCCATCAGTCGTATGATAAAAAACCCAATTATTTTGTCCTGTTTTTTTCGTTTTTTTTTTTACTTCAACGGACGAAAAAACTATTTCTAAATTCATTTTTGATAAAAATCGCTGCCGTATGGCCCCGCAAATTGAATTTCCTTTAAATTGCGCAGAGATTCACGTGAATCTGTTTATTGGTTGTAGCTATAGAGCGCCTCGCGCGCTAAAAATGTTATTACCAGAAAAACGCATTTATACGTTTAATATTATAAATAATCTTTGAAAATTTACTTTAAATATGAAAATACCCTTTTACACACGCGTTCCAAACACTTTGAGGATGCAAATGATGTAAACAAAAACAAATCGAATTTTTCATCGTCATGAACGGTAACCGCCCCTTAATGGCAGAGTCTTTTTTATCATATTATATTCGTTTTTTTATTTTTTAGTACATATTACAGAGTCGTGCTGGGGAAGGGATAATCCCAAGCGTTCCAGGGGCTGTCCGACACGACCGACAACGGTACATATCTCTCACGATATGAGCCAAATGAACGAATGAGAAGAAAACGAAGCGATGCAACGGATGAAGAACGATGAGGGGATTTGGCTTGTGCGAATGTCGATGAGGGCTTTTGATCTTACAATCTCTGTCCGTTCTTAAAGGGACTCGGAGTGACCTAGCGAGATTTTTTCATCTACCTTTTCTTCTTCTTCTCCTTCTCCTTCATCTTCTTCATATTACTCAGTGTCCTTATCTTTTCCATCTTCTTCATATTTTTCATCTTCTTCATTTCCTTCATCTCTTTCATCTTCTTAATCTTCACCTTCTGCAACTTCTTCATTTTCTTCCTTTTCTTCATCTTCTTCATCTTTTACATCTTTTTCGTCTTCTTCATCGTCTCCATCTCCCCTATCTCCTTCATCTGCACCATCTTCTTCATCTCCTTCACCTTCTTCATCTTCTCCATCTTTTTCATCTTCTTCGTCTTCTTCACCTTCTTCATTTACACCATCTTCTTCATCTCCTTCATCTTCTTCATCTTCTCCATATTTTTCATCTTCTTCGTCTTCTTCACCTTCTTAATCTGGGGAAGATAGAGTTCGTCCTCATCTTCTTCATTTTCTTCATCTTCTCCATCTTTTTCACCTTCTTCATCTTCTTCATCTTCTTCATCTTTTACATCTTTTTCATCTTTGTCATCGTCTCCATCTTCCTCATCTGCACCATCTTCGCCATCTTTTTCATCTTCTCCATCTTTTTAATCTTCTTCGTCTTCTTCACCTTCTTCATCTACACCATCTTCTTCATCTCCTTCATCTTCTTCATCTTCTCCATATTTTTCATCTTCTTCGTCTTCTTCACCTTCTTAATCTGGGGAAGATAGAGTTCGTCCTCATCTTCTTCATTTTCTTCATCTTCTCCATCTTTTTCACCTTCTTCATCTTCTTCATCTTCTTCATCTTTTACATCTTTTTCATCTTTGTCATCGTCTCCATCTTCCTCATCTGCACCATCTTCGCCATCTTTTTCATCTTCTCCATCTTTTTAATCTTCTTCGTCTTCTTCACCTTCTTCATCTACACCATCTTCTTCATCTCCTTCATCTCCTTCATCTTCGTCATCTTCTTCATTTTCTTCATCTTCTTCATCCTCTCCATCTTTTTCATCTTCTTGATCGTCTCCATCTCCCCTATCTCCTTCATCTTCCTCATCGGCACCATCTTCTTCATCTCCTTCATCTCCTTTATCTTCTTAATCTTCTTCGCCTTCTTTATCTGCTTCATCTTCTTCATCTTCCTCATCTTCCTCATCTTCTTCATCTTTTACACCTTCTTCATCTTCTTCGTCTTCTCATTTCGTTCGCGTTCTTCAACCTCGTCGTCTTCGACCTTCCACTCCCTCTGAATCGTCGTGCTCGTGCATTTTTTTTTTCCTCCGGTGCATTTGGCCTCGCTCTCGGTTACTCTTACTACATTACTGTGGGAACGTATGTATATGCAATATTTGCCCCTGTGGGTCTCTCCCTTTTTATGTCCGGCAATGGTTACCGATTTTATCGAGGACGAATGCGAGTCCAGTCACGACTCGACAGTCCTTCCTTCTCTCTTTCGCTCTCTTTCTCTCTCTCTCTCTCCCGCATTTTTGGCTCATGATAAATGATTGTCTCTTCTGGCCGATGGCTTGAGACACGAAGTAAAGATACGAGTCGATTTTTTTTCTCATTCTTAGTTTTAATTGTCAAGTCCGTGCATAAAACTTGCACGGACTTGACTTATTTCTCAACAAATATATGCCTCGACGACGTAAAATTGCCAATCATAATGAATGACACTCGTACTTTTCGGAGATTCCACGAAAAATGAAAAAAAAAGCCTACACGCTAAAAAAATGTACTGTTTCCATTTTTTTCGCTGAAAAAAACGAAGATCAATTGGAATTTTATTAAGGTAAATGTCCCAATACCTGACTACGTCCCAGTACCCGACCACTTGAACCAATATATCAGCAAGTTAAGCGTTCACTTAAGAGAAATCTTAAACTGTGAATTGATTTAATATCCAGGATTCATAATCTACGTATACGACACTACTTTTAATAGTTCAAGAATCGTCTGTAACTTAATTTTGGATGAATATGATAGCACGCGTACTATTCGGGGCACGGAAGCAGAGACCATTATCGCAGAGACGAGTAGTGACGAAATTACGAACTATTCTCGTGCTTCGATAAGCCAGGTACCCCCACCCTCGAAATTTGGCTGAGTTTCCAGACCTGTATGTACGACCGTGCTCGCGACTATGTTCAGTCCCAGTAACCGGACATCTGCTGACATGTATATTATTCGTGCATAACCTCAAAATTTCGGTGACACATTCTCCGAGCAGCGACGCATTTTTCTCAATTCACCCCCTCCCTCCACCCCACCATTGGGTCATATAGAAAAACGGGTGGTCGGGTACTAGTACATTTACATTTCTCAGTATTTTAGGTTATTATGAATAAACAACTAATTATAGCAACAACTATACCCTGTGTTTTGGAAACTAGAAACTTCAAGCTTTCCAATACACTGACAGAAAAAATGACTAGAACTAATGAAATCAAATTTTGAAGGCAAAAAATAATTTTTTTCATTATTTGCCAAAACATATTAGATTGGTTCCCTTATATATTTACTTGGTTCATTTTTTCAGTCAATTCCATAAATTTCTGTTTCAATAAACGAATTTACTTGAATCTAACAATATGTTATCAATTATATGTAATATGTTTTTTGAATCAAGAACACATTTTATTATTCAAAACATGCGTGTCTTTTAATACAGGAAGCACTGAGAAAAAAAATTGTTGAATCAACAAATTAATTAGTCCAATCAACAAGAAAAATGATTGATTCAATCAAATGCGTATTTATTAATTGTTGCTAAACATTTTATAAAAAATATATAGCCCTTGCCAAATAATTTAATATGCATAGTTTAGTGACCCCAAAGAGAGATAAATAGAAAAAAAAGACAAATCTGCGCCAATTCTCCGATCTAATTTCTCTGTCCGACCGAGATTCAAACCCTCGACCCTACCCACCATCATACCTATCCTACCTAACTACCTAACACGCTACCTATTACGCTATCGACTACTAGCATGCACTTGAAAAAAGTTAGGAGTTATGAAGATTCGAATATAAGAAAACATTTAAAAAACCAGTTTTTTAAGTTTTAACAATTTATGTATACTACTAAAGTATACTATAGTAATGATAATTCTTTGCTTGAAGGAAATAAAAATTGCATCATTCCAAACAAATAATGTGTTATTTATTTTACTACAGCTTCTTTTAAAATAATCACAATCAATTTTATATCTAATAAATATTGAAAATGCTACAGAAATATTTTTAGAAGTAAAATAATGATGAATTTATTGCAAAGAAATAATTTTTTTCGAAAAAAATAATTTAATATTGATGCTGTTTTTCAGATTCAAATAATCTCATGTTTATGATGCCATAAATAATTTTCTTCGAAAAAAATAATTTTGTATTGAATTCGTTTTTTAGATTCAAATAATCTCATGTTTATGATGCGATCAATATAATTAATCCAATGAATGAAATTTAATCAAATCTATCATGCATTTCATTGTTACTATTAAATAAGAGTTTGATATAATGGAGTAATAGATTCGTGAAAATATTTTTTTAAATGAAGAGTGATTTTCTTGGTTCAAAAAATAAATAATCGAATTAATACTTTCATTTAATAAATAAATTCATGTTCTTAAATTCAGTAATTTTTTCTCTCAGTGTAGTTATAGTTGTTATAGAAAATAGTTTATTTTTGAACGCGAAAAACCAGTTAACTTTTTCGTCGCCTCTTAGATGGTCGGGTATTGGGACATTTACCTTACATACTTGTGTTTATTTCACCAATTATTCTGAGCCCAAATTTTCATTCCTTTCTCAAAGAAAAAATTGGACTTTTTTAAAGCAGCCTTTTTATTTTATTTGTTATTTCAATTTTACCGATCGACGCTTCGTAAATCGATTAGCGGTCCCGGATGAAACATACTGCGCCATCTCGTATGATATTCCAACGGTTCAACTCTTGCGATTTTATACGTTTCTTGCAATACGTATTCACACCATGTGATTGAATATTCGCAAAATCCGATTAAACGTTCCAACACAAGTATTTATATTGTGGAATAAAATAAATAATAATAAATAATAAGATAAAGAATAAATAAACTGGTAGGAAGATTTGTGACAAGTTGTAGAGTACACCCCTATGGAAATAAGTTGCATGAGACGTTATAAAGAAAATCTATCCATATATCTCGAATGTTTTAAATATATTTAAAGAATATACAATTTCAAAAATCTTTTGAACGTATACTTGGAGGGAAAAAATTGGGAAGACACTGGAGTCCCGTTATATGCAACAAAACGGGAATTTGGCCCTAACAACGGGGCGCATATTATATAGATATAGTACTCGCTGAACTTTGTTGCATATAACGGGGCTCCAGTATAAATGTGAATAAAGTATGTGCGAGATATATAGAATAAAATCAAATATATTCAAAGCACACTGAATAGATTATATATATACAGAGTATCCCAGGGGTAAAGGTCAATACCATGAGGGTAGATTCGTGACGCAATATCGAGTAAAAAAGTCCTTTGCCATTTTTTGATATTTTGAACCCCTGAATTGTTATTAATTTTTTTAATCGGCCAATGAGATGCGCCCATTTACCTTGCTCACACCGACGAGCGCGAGGGTAGGCACGGTGGGATCACGGCTCATCTCAATGGGCGCATCTCATTGGCTGATTAAAAAAATTAATTACAATCCAGGGATTAAAAATATCAAAAAATGGCCAAGGACTTTTCTACTCGATATTACGTCATGAATCTACCCCCACGGTATTGTCCTTCACTCCTGAGACACCCTGTATATATATATTTTTTTTTATGCATGCAAAGGTCTAAAAAATTCGATGCGCGGAATATAATTTTGCATATAATTTATTTCCATCACAAAGGGGCAGACGAACGATTTCGAGGTGGCCAGTCAAACGTCGTATTCATCCGGAGATGGAACAGACCGTCAGCAAAGAAAAAGTCGAAGAGGAAGAAGAAGATGAAGAGAGGAAACACCGAAAGAAGTAAAACTAAAAAAACAGTGTCTCAATCATCGAACAGCCGGCTAGCAATGATGGTAACCCCAGCAGAGAAAGAACGAGAGCGAGAGAAAGAGATAGAAAAAAGGAAGAGATAGCGAAATACGACGATGCGGAAGCGAATCTTCACAGCAACACAAGGGACTCGCTTGTGAAATCTCGTGATCCAAGCTTTTCATCGAACAAATGTAAATAAACGCGTGTACATGAATTTACACAACACACAGTACGACAAAGCGACATTAAGGGGTCTCCCTGCCGTGAAATAAAAGATAAATTTTCCAAATAATAGTTTGAAAAGTCAAGATTCATATGCAGAAGGTGATACATGAATATTCGAAGTATTTTTTAAATTATGATGATGATTAATTATGATTGAAAATATGAATCGTGGAACTTTAACTGGGAATCTGCATTTGAACGCTCAAAGAAGTATAATTTTTGCATTTTATTTTCTCCACTCTAGTGAAATGGATTTTGTTCAACTTCTGGAGTCTTCCATTGCATATTTTGGCATTACAAAACTTTTCATTTCACGAGAAAAATAATTATTGCGCGCATTATTCTAAAATGTTCATAACGTTCCAACGCTGAAGTTGAAAGGAACCGAAATATTTATTTTCATATTATTGTTCTTTATATAAACCTGAGAAATTTAGTTATTATTTTCAAAATCTCACAGTATGTCTAATTTGTAATTCTTAAACCATTTCCAAGCTTTACATGGACGGAAATTGTAAAAAGATTTCAAACTTTGAGAAGAATTATCATTTAATTATATTTTTTTAAGAAAAATTACTGTTTGTGTTTTGAAAAAATCTTCGAAAAAAGAATTCTCGCTTGAAGGAAACTGTGCTATTTTTTTGGCATTTTTAATTGAAGAAACTGAAAAATTGAAGAAATTGAAGAACATGCAGTTAATAAATTCAATACTTTGGACGTCTGTCTGAATGAAAACCCTCAAAGATTTCAAAGACTGAAATGAAATATTCGTGAATTTTTTTTTTTAACCATATTTTCTGCTCAACTAAAATACCGGCGATTTTTTTGCTTCCGGGTTTCTCAGGAAAGATAAAAATTATTTATCAAGCCATGAAGTTTGCAAACGGAGAACGAAAAAAAAGTGAATTATTCGCATTGGGTCGTATTTTATCAATATCAAGAATGACGGGTGCGAAAAATACGATAAATTTAGAAAAGTCGACAATTTCTGCGAACGATTTTGGGGGTTGGGAAAATCGATGGACGACGAACATTCTGAGACGTCCGGAAGAGAGTTTCTATCTATTTCTCCCCCGTAAGAGGGGATGTAATTTCAGATGGTTATAGTGTTTACGTACACGTCCGGGAGGGGTCAAGCAGAAAATGGGGACTAAAATTCCATCCTCGAATGAAATTCGGGTCGAATATACGATCGAAGGAAAATGAAGTGGAAATAAATTTTCCATTAACCCAAATGGAATTTCTCCGCATTGAATTAAAATTAAAGAGAAAAATGACTTCCATTTTACTGACATAATGTACATTTTTCCTGGGCCGATGAATCTAGATCTCAAAAAAATATATATATAGACAACATCAAAAAATTTTGGGAAAAAAAGGTAATTCCAGATTTCCTTGTCTTAGGCCCGAATTTTAAGATCTTAAGATCAAACTTTCCATTGAACTCAAGTTGGAATTTAAGATTGATCTTACGTTCCAATTTAAGATGTATCTTAAGTTTGAACTGAAGTTTCATTATAATTTCATACTCAAGTTCAAACTTTAGTGCGAACTTCAGATCGATCTTAAGTTAAAACTTAAATTTGGTTTGAACTTAAGATTAACCTCTAGCTTAAACTTAAGCTTAAGTTCGATCGAAATTAATTATTTTGACAATTAATATAAAAAAAATACGGTCAAGGGAGGCGATGAAAGAAGTTTAATCGAACTTAAGTTCAAGCTCAAGATGGATCGCAAGATCAAACTTCAAACCAAATTTAAATTTGAACTTAAGATCGAATTGAAGTTCGCACTAAAGGTTGAACTTAAGTATGAACTTATAATGATTCTTAAGTTCAAACATAAGATTCATCTTAAATTGGAACTTAAGTTCAATCTTATGTTCCAACTTGAGTTCAATGGAAAGTTTGATCTTAAGATCTTAAAATTCGGGCCTTGAACACATAGATTAAATTTTACAAGGTGGAAAGAAGGGGGAACGATAAAAATGAGAGAAGACGAAAGAACGCCGTGCAACAGACACGCGGACAACCGAAAAACTGGTTTTGCGAGCATGTGGGTCCATTTCATTCTTTCGTTACTTCCACACGTATTTTCTACTCGCTTCCTCTTTTTTCGAAGATTCTTTTGTTCAGTGTTCCTGACCAACTACTTTTCCATAGCCTTTGGCAGAGATTGAAATGCCCTAAATTGGTATTTGCCCGAAGTTTATCCACCCCAAAAGGAGCAAAAAAAACACGGCCATGGTGCTGCAGACACTTTGAGGACTCGTATTTTGGAAAATAATTCACGGACAAGAAGGGTGAAAGTATAAAAATTGAAAATCGTCTGTGATGATTGTCTCGACCCGTCCTTTTTTTTTGAATAATCGAATTAAAACAAAATGGCGGGTGTTCAAAGTAGCAGTCTTGATTGCGGCAGAAAAATTAGCATCTTCCATTCATCGAATCGAAAGTATGCATTACAAAAAAATTTCCGATGAAAAACTATATTTTAACATGTGTTAAATGTCCCGAAAATTTATAAGAAACATCAAGATAGTAGTTTTTTTTAGATATTTTCTCACTAACTTTGAAAACGTAGTTTTGAAAAAAAAACGCTCTTCAAAAACGGAGTTATACATGTTATAAACGAGCATGGCAAACTATAACTCTGAGAGTTTGGATCCGATTACCCGGAAAGTTTGAAAACATTCAAGCGATGAATGTCGCAAAAATTTCGTTTAAAAAAAAGTGATTTTTCGACTTTAACCGTATAATCCTTAAGGTCCTGCGTCAAAAATGGCACTCAGGGACGATTTGAGGCCCAAATTTTAAGATCTTAAGATCCATCTTAAGATTAAACTTTCCATCGAACTCGAGTTGGAACTTAAGATCGAACTTAAGGTGAATCTTGAGATGAATCTGAAGTTTGAACTTAAGTATCATTATGAGTTTATACTTAAGTTCAAACTTTAGAGCGAACTTCAGATCGATCTTAAGTTCAAACTTAAATTTGATCTTAAGATCCATCTTGAGCTTGAACTTAAGTTCGACCGAACTTTTTCCATCGTCTCTCTCGACCGTGTTTTGTTTCGCCGCTCATAAATCTGAGGAATGTCATAATTTTGACTTTAATGGAAAAATGAGGTTTATAGATGAGGTTTTTAGACATAAAAAAATACAATAAAGTAATAAAGAGCAAAGTGCCGTTAGGCCTGCAGAAAAAAAGCTTGGGAAAAAATTAAGACAGAATATCATAATCATCCCGGAATAGATGATGAGATATGTAAAACACGGTCGAGGAAGGCGATGAAAAAAGTTCGATGGAACTCAAGTTCAAGCTCAAGATGGATATTAAGATCAAACTTCAATTCAAGTTCAAGTTTGAACTTAAGATCGATCTGAAGTTCGCACTAAAGTTTGAACTTAAGTATGAACTTATATAATGACACTGCTCTCCCGATGATAACAATAATAATAATATAATGATACTTAAGATTCAACTTAAATTCGATGGAAAGTTTGATCTTAAGATCGATCTTAATATAGATCTTAAGATCTTAAAATTCGGGCCTAAGCTCAATTCCAGAATTCTCTCGCAAATCCACATACGCTGAGAAAACAATGTACCAGGATTTGTTAACTGTTAACAAATGTAAAGTTGAGTATGGCGAAATGAATTATTTTTTAACAGTTAATAAATTAAATTACTATTTTTTACCAGTTAATAAATTATTTTGATACAATTAAAATATTTCTTAACGACCAACAAATTTTGTAACAGTTTAGGAATATTTAAGTAAAAGTGCCAACTGAATATATTTCTTTATTACAAATAAACTGTTTTCTCAGTGTAACCCCAAAATTGTACTTGTCCCATAGCCTTTTGAATTACTAAAAGGACTGAAATCCAACGGAATGTTCATTGAAGAAAAGAAGGAACAATAAATGTAAAAAAAAACTTTGCTGACATTAATGTGACGAGATATTATGTTGGTGTGCCAACGGGGCCTCGTTATAAACGGCTATGAATGATGCAATTCACAACGTGAGAACTCGACACACATAACATTAACGAGAAATGAAGACAATAAACGAGACAACGAGAGAAGAGAGAGAGAGAGAGAGAGAGAGAGAGAGAGAGAGAGAGAGAGTGAGAGAGAGAGAGAGAGAGAGAGAGAGAGAGAGAGAGAGAGAGCAGAGTGTGGGCTCATATATGTATGAATTGTCGATTAATCGAGGGAAGAGGTCGCGGTTAAACGAGGAATAAATTATTTCGTCCATGGAATAATAGAATGGTCAAATGATGGGATGCGTGACTTTTAATTGCGTGCAAACTCAAACTATAACACACTGTGAAAAATTGTTGTATTAAATTTAATAAAAAAATATGAAGTTTCTATGCAAATGCAATATATTAATTTTCATCTAGTAATATTCCAATACAAGTATATGAAAAATCAAATAACTTCTTTTAATTTTAATATAAGTTGGTGTATTAAAATTCCAATACATAGTATGATTCTTAAAGCAGAATCATGAAAAAAGATATGAAAATTAATATTCTTTTGTATATTGAAATTAAAAGAAGTTATTTAATTTTTCATATATTTATATTGGAATATTACTATACACATTGTATATGAAATTTAGTATACTGTATATGCATAAAAACTTCATATTTTTTTATTATATTCAATACAAACATTTGTTATAGTGCAACTAAAATTGTACGCCCGAGATATCCACATTAGGGATATTCGCAAGGGTCAGCTCGACCGAAAGTGCAATGGAAGAGCTTCACTGTTGGAATTATTTGTAAATTTACTATGCAGAGGCATATTAAATTTACAAAACTTGGTATATTAAATCGAAATTAATGCACCGACATTGTAAAATTAATAGTGGTTTATTACAAGTAATATATTTGTATTGATATCAATATATCGACGTATGATTTTTGAAAATATTTAGCGTAATTCTACCATTTTTCTGGTAAAATTACTACACTGGTGTATTAATTCGATCAGCGGTATACCCGATTTGGAATTTTAATACACCGTATGGAATATCCATGCAGAAAAATTGAAATTAATATCCAGGCTTCGTAAAATTGTGTGAAAAATGCATTCGCAAGGTCTCGTAAATTTGTATGACCAGTGTCTAAAAAATATTGCAGAAATTATTTGTGAATTTACTCTACAAAGTAATATTGAATTTACAAATCTTGGTATATGAAATCGAAATTAATGCACTAGTATTTAAATAATTTAACGTCGTACATTAAAATTAATATATTTATATTGATATTCATACATCGTCGTAGGATTTATACAATTTCTAACCGTAATTCCCCATTTAATGACTTAAAATTAATACACCGGTGTATTAATTTAATAAGTACTATACACATTCGGAATTTTAATACACTTTCTTGAATATTCATGCTAAAAAATGGAAATTAATATGCAGGTTTTGTGAAATTGTATGAAAAATACAATCGCAAAGTCTCGTAAATTTATATAACCAGTATCTGAAAAATGCAATGCATATGCTACTTTTATTTCTTGTCAATCGGTAACTGAAAATTGCACAGCAGTATGAAGAATATATTCCGATTTGGAATTTATACATGAACGTTGGAATATTCCGAGTTTTCCAATTTACTTTATGATCAATCATCGTCTTATTCAACTTGGCAACTAAAATTTACTACTCTTGGGTGTTAATTCGAATAATAGTAGACAAATTTGGAATTCTAATACACCGTTTTGAATATGCATACACAGTAATAATTAATAGGCAGACTAAGTCTCATCAGAATTAAATAATTTTTGCATTCTGAGCCGTCATATTGGAGGCGCCATTTGGAATTTTAGAATTTTCAGTTTAGATCGATGATCAACTATCTCGAAAACTCTCGATCGCCAAATTTAATTGAAAATAAATCATTATTGCATTTTGATCCGCTATTTTGAATGGTATGTAATTAGCTATTTCGAATTGAGATTCGAATTCGCGAATCCGAAAAACAACTTTCATCGAGTATCGCACATTTAAAAGCACATCATTATTTTTTCAGGTTTCAGGCATTCATATATCATACAAGTAGAAGAAGTTCGTAAGTAGTCGGTAGCGTAAAAGGTAGCGTGTTAGGTAGATAGGTAGGATGGTAGGCACGGTCGAGGGTTCGAATCCCGGTCGGACAGAAAAAGTAAATCAGAGAATTAGCGCAGGTTTTTCTTTTTTTTCGATTTATCTCTTTTTGAGGCCGGTAAACTATGCATATTAAATTATTTTGCAAAGGCTATATATTTTTTATGTTTAGCAACAATTAATCACAATTACGGTTACGTAATTTTCATGAGATGGACCTTAAAAATCAATGAAAACTTGAAAATTACTACGGATGGGCGTTTGAAACTCCCGAACCGGTTCATCAATTTTCCCACGCCACTGTTTTGTATCTCTTAGAACTGGGTATATTAATCTTCATGTTCATTGTTGAATTATGGGAAACGAGATTCTTTTTTTTAAAACACAGTTAGGTGACTTTAATATACAATAGTATATTAAAATTTGGATACACCGCTGTTCTGTGTCTCGTACAACAAAGTATATTAAATCTAATACTCTTGTAGTATTTTCAAAAGACCCTGCATGAATATTGAGAAAAGATTCAATTTTTTTAATATATAGTGTATTTAAATTTCAAAGCTACCTGTGCCTGATTTTTCAAAGGGGGTTCATGCAAATAAACTTCCTATACTGGTATATTAATTTTCAAACAACATTTTTTTACAGTGTGTTCAACGATTCTACGTGGAAATAAATGATCCTGAACTTTTTTTGTCGAGGATCTGGCATTATCTAAACGCGTCTTTGAAGAAGACATGACCTTCACCGCAATCGGTCTCAGGCATTCGCAATGCCAGGGTAAAGAGACACAACCAGGCAATGTCACGGGTCAATCGAAACAACGCCGGCGCTCGAATAATAAAACGACCACAGAGGGAGAAATAGTGAAGTTCTTTTTTTCTTGCTGCACATACCAAACGCGGTGTGCATGGAATGCTCCACTTTGCAGTCTCTTATCATTAATGACTATCTTTCTCGCCTCGTTTCTCTCGCGTCTCGTGCCTTCGCATACGTCTTTCTTTCGTTCTCCTTTTGACTCGCTGATCGTCGTCCATAGGGACTCCCTCACTTTATATTGCGCGCTCGGGGCAATTTTTCTTCACTATGCGCTGACTCGTATTTTTCATCATGCGAGATTTTTTTTGTCCTTTACAAAAAATGCCCGTAAGTGCTCGAAATATCGAGATAACGACGGAAAAAAACTCGGATTAACGGTGTTTTTATCTTGTACAAGAAAAGTAACATTGAGAGAGTAAGATCACCTTTTTTCCGGATAACTTTTGTAATATTGATCTTTTAACTTTAACCAAAATTGAGAAACAATCAAGTTGACTAACAAAGAAAGTCTTTCCGATGGAGGACTCCGATTTTGATAAAATTGAAATATGTTACTCTACATTAAAATCTAAGAGACACCTATTTTTTTGATCGGCAGAAAAAAGTTTCTGGGTGGTGAAATTACCCCCTAAATTTGGGACCTCCGGAGAGTACGTTTCAGGTTTCACCTATTTCTACTCGAGATAATCGAATGTACCGAAATGGCTAATAACCTTGATGATACATGATGAATTATCCATTTGAGTGCATTCGATTATCTCAAGTGGAAATAGGTGAAACCTGAAAAGTACCCCTCGGAGGTCCCAACTTTAGGGGGTAGTTTCACCCCCTAGACACGTTTTTCCGCTGATAAAAAAAAAATACGTGTCTCTTATAGATTTTGATGTAGAAAGACATATTTCAATTTCAAGAAAATAGGAAGACGTCACCGGAAAGACTTCCCTTGTAAAGGGACCCACATTTTATTCCAGGAGTTATTTTATGTCGATATAAAAATGTAAATTTTAAAAAGGAAGAGATACGCAGTTGGTCGATGTTCTCAAATGAAGCAATTTTCATAGTTATTAAATTAATTTCATTTCATTATATTCGATTTAAATTAAGCCCGCCGAATTACACGCCAATATCCAAGAAGAAAATACACCCGTAATTCGTAGATTTCTTCAGCTTTCACCTGTGAATTTCATCATACTAGCCGTCTCTTCCTTTAATTGAGAGTGGCCACCGTTTTGAAAAACACCATTCAGAGAAAAACGCGTTTAATTTTCCGCGCCAGGTCTCACGTTCCAATAACTTTTTCTAAGAAAGGCTGTAGCGACCGAAATAATTTGAATTTCGATCTAAAAATTGCACAGAACGATTATAACCTTGTATACTATCGGATAATGCATAAAAATTGTGACCAGGACAACGCCTGGAAAGTTCAAAATAGGCTAACAATTTTAGAATAGGCCTGCAACTCTAAAATAAAGTACTTAAAAAAAATGTGCCGCGTTCATCCTATGGAAAAAAGTGTCACTAAGAAAATGAGACCCCGTTGAAATCCTTCGAGCAGTTTATTTTGAATCACGCGCAGAGTGTAAAAACTCAAAACTAGGTTTTTCAGGAAACCGGTGTGCACCTTAATGGTTCTAACTAGTTTCAAAAAATTGTTCATTTAGTACCTCAAATGGTGGACGATACATCATATTTGTAGGCACTCTACAAAAATTATCAATTATTATTAAAAATCGCCGTTTTGACACTGTCTCGACCGCCTTAATTAGGGGCGTCAATTAGACACCGTAAAATCGGTCAAAAAATCATGAAAAAAATCGCGAGGGTCTAATTGACATTAAATGCCTTATATATGAGGCAGTCCACACCGACTCAGAGACGTTTGACCCTGACCCCCTGCGATTTGTTCCATTATTTTTTATGTTATTCAACCTATCAAAAAAGTACTCCAAATTTTTTTCAAACTTTTTTTACCAGCCGGCATCTAAAAAAAAATTCGCCAAACCTGATTTTTGACGGAAAAAACGCCCCTTTTCAAAATTCCCAAAAACTTCACAAAAATTCTGTCACAAAACAAAAATTTTGGGCCATGAAAAACATAGTGGAAGTATTTTTTTTTCTGGGTTTACGGAGGAAAAAGTAGATCGACATTTTTGTATTCTTGAAATTTTTACATGAGGCATAAATAGGTCATGACATCATAATTCTAAATACTCTGTCACACTGCTATTTTGAAGAATTTTATATAAAAACTTGAGTACACCGAGCCTCTTGTTACATTGTGACCGACAGCACTTCGTCGAACTTGCTTTTATCGGCCATTTCTTGCAGTGCGAAACTTTGACACGCGCAAAACCTTTGTGACTAACACTGCAGTATAAGCCTCCGACTTGAAATGCACTGTGACCCTTTTCAGGACTGAAAATACTCCTAACAAACCTCTTCCAGTTTTGCGAAATAAAGCGCCCTTCTTCAGACGAACAGAATCATATAGATTTCATTTGGATTTGTGATTTGAGTCTTAAAATTCTCAATTGGTTATTATTATTATTTTCTATTATTTTCTATTATTTATGATTCTTCTTATTATTTATTATAATGTATTATCATTTCACGTCAAGGCGTGATTTTACACATTTAATTTTCCCACCAAATGTGGAACCTGAATCACTGTTTTCTCTTTCTAACAATAGATGGCGCAAATGTTGCAATCTCACCCAGCTTGCCTCTAACTTCAATCTTATT
Source organism: Alloplasta piceator (assembly GCA_946863875.1). Classification (NCBI taxonomy): domain Eukaryota; kingdom Metazoa; phylum Arthropoda; class Insecta; order Hymenoptera; family Ichneumonidae; genus Alloplasta; species Alloplasta piceator. The sequence continues at coordinate 28,480,946 of OX333072.1, forward strand.
CTATTATTCTATGCCTCACGTAAAAATTTCAAGAATACAAAAATGTCGGCCTACTTTTTCCTCCGTAAACCCACAAAAAAAAAATACTTCCACTATGTTTTATGGCTCAAAATTTTTGTTTAGTGGCACGGAATTTTTGTGCATTTTTTAGGAATTTTAAAAAGGGGCTCTTTTTTCGTCATAAATCTGGTTTGGTCAGTTTGTTTGAGATGCCGGCTGAGTCCAAAAAATTTGAAAAAAATTTGGAGTACATTTTTTGATAGGTTGAATAACATAAAAAATAATGGAACAAATCGGAGGGGGTCAGGGTCAAACACCTCTGAGTTGGTGTGGATTGCCTCATACGTATCAACTAGTTCTGAATCACGGCCGACTTGCCAACGCACAGGTAACTTATCATTCCGTGGAAAGAAAAGTGTCCACATTTTATAAGGCGAGACGCGTTTATAAACATATATAGATATTTCGTTGCATGAGGTGAGCTCCTCGTGTTCGAGTAACACATTATAGTTGCGCGTAGCAGTTTGTGTATGTAAACCCTGCGCGTGTTACATCCGGGCACGTGGGAAGGGTCCCTCGCATGTTATGTGCTGTTTGCTCGAACGACGAGACGACCAACGACGTACGCGACGTTCATATTTTATACCTGTTCAGGTGCCCCACGATGCGTAACATTATACATGTTTCTCGCTCTCGAAAGCCCAACTGAGCGAGTGAGATTGCATCGAGCCGTGAAGTTTTGGCTAATGCAATTCGCGAGCATCCAGATCGGTAGCGATTGAAAAAAAACCCTTTCTACGCTTCGGGACATTCAATTGATTCAAATCATTCTGATGGGACATAGTCGGGAAAATGAATGTTCATTAATTAGATGAGAATTTAATTAAGACGTACGGCAGCGTCTCGACGCTATTTAAAATAATTGGATACACTTATACTTTGACTAATGAAAAACAAATGTAAGTTGGTCGGACTTTACTTGAATGGAAGAAAAAATTAACTGAGATAAAGTTTTATTCATAACATTGATAATTATATACAGTGGATGCTCCCACAATTTAATCTCCCATAATTTGACCGCTCCATAATTTGATGCGTTACTATGGCAACGCGCTCTCATCATTTGACAACCCCCATCGGCGTTTCTCCCCACTTCAAACCTACACTGCCGCGCTGAGTGACTCCACTCAGGGCAACATAACCTCAATTATCAAATTTAACGAATAGAAATAAATATAACAAGGGCTCCGCCAAGGGGGGGGGGGCAAAGGAGGGCAGCTGCCCCCCTCCCGAGATACGAAAAAATGTAATCAAATGACTTCTTTATTGTCTGATTTATAATTCACGCGCGATGTGATCTGAAACAGGATAAAGTTCTGATTTTCCGGAATGTCCACACCTAAGATTAATTTGAAACTTGGTATTTTTATGTATTTAAACTTGTTGATGACTTATGTGATTGTGAAAATACTCGCAAATTTCATTTTCCATGTCAAAACGTCGTAAGACTAAAAACTGATTTTTACGATGTTTTTCCATTCTAATTCCATAAGGGTTGACCTGAGATAAGTTGTAGCCTGTGAAAAAAAGCATCTTTTGTATTTTATATATTTTTCGTCCAAAACTATTTTGTTTTGAGAAAAATAGGATAATGCACCAATACATCCCCAAGAGGGAGCAGGACGTTCAGCAACCCATTTCGGCGCGATCGGTTTGGCTGCAGGACGTTTTGGCATCATGATGCTTAGGCGCCAGGAAGTTTCGCTGCCGGAACGTTTTAGTGCACGCACCCCTCACGAAACATCCCGGACGTTTCGTGAACTATGCATATCCATAGAATACGTGGATTTGTAGATTGCATTGAATCGTGGAGTGGATTTCGGCATCGGGTGTGCTGTGAGGGGATCATGAAGTGTATGCGTTCATGTGATACGTGGATTTGCACGAAAAAAAACGACTTAGCTGTGGTAACAATAAAATTATTGACCCAACCAACTATCTTATGGCTCTGTTGTAAGCGCCAGACGAGAAGTTTGTTGGATTAACGATTCTTATGTGGTTGATGGTTCATAAATGCCAGACCAGGTAACTTGTTACAGTGCTCCCTCTCTATGATATCAAGGTCAGGGCTAAAAAATATCATACGGAGGGACCTCACATTGTTACATAAATGGCGGAGCGTAGTCACCTAGCGCGCATGCTCGGCTTAAAAAGTGCGCGAACTATTTGAACTGGAAAAAAATGTTTTTAATAATAACAATTGTTTAATTGTAATTTCTCGTAATAAAGGTATTCACTTAATCAAAAAGGGTGAAATAGCTATCAGGGCAAAGATAAAAACAATTTTTTGTAATTTTTTAAATCAAAATTAATTATTAGAACGACTAGCGTAAATCTGTAAGATGGTTAGTAACTGCCTTATAAGTATACATCATGCGAAATGGATAGTAAACGAGGCTTCGATATCAACGCATGCGCTCTGCAAAATAAACTAGAGAAGGGGACCACCTTCCCCGCCAATTAAGGGAAATGAAATCATACGGAGGGAAATCATAGGGAGGGAGTACTGTAGTTCGGCCAACCACGGGTAAAATGGTTGTTTCGACTATTTTGCTCGTGGTTTATTATATTTTTTTTTATATCTACACAATATTTTCTAACATTTCAATATTTGAATGTCGCTACACATATCGAGTTTTCAATTTCGTAAAGCACCGTCTTTTCTTCAAAAGAAGGTAAAAGAAAAAAGCCCCTTTTTATGGGAATCTATTTCAAATTCGAACAGCTTGCATTTTGCCGTAAAGTGTTAAACCTCCATACTTAAAAAATAAGGATATCAAATATAAAAGAACCTGGAAAGGTTATAAGTGTCGAGGGGTAAGTTTGGGAATCAAAGTTGCACGTCTTTTCTTTAAGAGAAGGTAAAAGAAAAAAGCCCCTTTTTATGGGAATCTATTTCAAATTCGAACAGCTTGCGTTTTGCCGTAAAGTGTTAAACCTCCATACTTAAAAAATAAGGATATCAAATATAAACGAACCTGGAAAGGTTATAAGTGTCGAGGGGTAAGTTTGGGAATCAAAGTTGCACGTCTTTTCTTTAAAAGAAGGTAAAAGAAAAAAGCCCCCTTTTATGGGAATCTATTTCAAATTCGAACAGCTTGCGTTTTGCCGTAAAGTGTTAAACCACCATACTTAAAAAATAAGGATATCAAATATAAACGAACCTGGAAAGGTTATAAGTGTCGAGGGGTAAGTTCGTTTGTGCAAGAGGAAGCCACCTGGCGGATTTTTGGGCTTGGGGTACTGCCAAATCTGCAGATATGATCGTAAAGTTGACTACAGTGCCTATAACATTCGTTGTTCATCCTTTATCCTCTTGAATACTATTTTATTAGTTAGACTGACTCATCAAGTCAGTTGTGTTGACTAGCAGCGTCAACTAACTATGAATAGTAAATATAGACCTAACGCTAAACGGTTATTGTAACGAAACGAATGATCACGATAATCAACATATACACAACTAGTAAATAGTTAGTTGTCCCAACTAACTATTTTTTTCCGTGTGTAGATCGCGTGGAATCGTAGGGTGAGCCGCGCCGAAATGGGCTGCTGAACCCACCTGCTCCCTCTTGGGGATGTACTGGTGCATTATCTTATTTTTCGTGAACAGAATACTTTTACATGAAAAATGTATGAAACAAAAAAGAGGCATTTTTTCTTAGATTACAACTTTTGTAGAGAATATGTCTCTTTAAGGCCAGGCTAAAGACCCTCTCTCTCGCTCTCACAGGACCCCCATAGGCGCTCTCTCTCGCACTCACAAGAGCGGAAAGGCGGGGGGGGAGGGTGTTTAGCCTGCCCTTAAGATCAACATTAATTGAAAGAAAATCGAAAAACGTCGTAAAAATCAGTTTATTTTTAAGTTTTTACATTGAAAATCAACTTTGCGGTCATCTTCACTATCATATTCGTGATGAGCGACTCAAAATATATAAGTACAGGTTCCAAGTATATGCCAGTATATGCCAAGATTCAAATTAATCCGAGGCATGAGCTTTTCGGAATTACACCCTTTATTTTACTTTCACATTTTTTCAATTTAAATGTGATTTAACTACACCCAGAAAAAAGATCTAATCGTTGGTACTATAATCGTTTATTTTATAATTTTTTAGTTACTTTAAAGAAAATTTTCTTTCCATCCAATTTTGGGCGATATTTACTTTGACTATATTTATTTATTTGAATTCCCCGTCATCGAGAAACCGGCGTTGAAGAAAAATTCTATTCGTTGTTACTAAATACCTATCCACCCGTAATCTCATCCGATCATATCTGTAGATTTGTCAGTACCCCAAAAATCCGCCAGGTGGCTAGCTCTCGCACAAGCGAACCTGCCTCTCGACGCCTATATCCTTTCCAAGCTCGTCTATGTTTGATATCCTTATTTTTCAGTATGGATATTTAATACATTGAACATTGCGGCAAAACGCAAGATGGTCGAATCCCCGAAAAGGATTCCCATAATAAGGGTCTTTTTTCTTTTCCCTTCTGTTAAAGAAAAGACAAAGCTCAACGAAATTGTAGACTTCATATGTGTAGCTATACATTCAAAGATTGAAATGTTTAAAAATCTATATTGTGTAAATATTTAAAACAAAAATTATTTCATTTAAATATATATTTGTTCAGTTTGAAATAATATTTATTAATATTAAATAAAAATTTATTAGATCGCAATATATTTTTCTAGTAGGTCATTCAAAAAAAAAAAATTCGTTGACATGAACAGAGTTGTATTAGGCCTGTCTACAACTAAAAAAATTTATTTGGCTTGACTAGGATTTAATTAAATGTACTAGATCTTTTTCCTGGGTGTACGACAAAATTAAATTTCAAATAACAATCGCGAACCATTAACAAAAGTCCTTCAAGTGTATTTTCGTCCAAGTTCGAGGGAGAATGAAACCGTTCTATTTGGCGAACGAGCATCGGAATTTTCCGAAACCTCCTGGCACAGAGTGAGGTATTTTAATGAATCTTTTTTTAAATGGAACATATATTGTATAATAAAAGCTCGAATGAGCAACAATGCGGCCAAAGAGCGCTTCGGGGGCAAAAGCTCAAAATGAATGGAAAAGTAGGTCGACGAAGAGCGCGAGGAGTCTCGCGGGAGGCTTTTGCTCGCGTGTGATTCATCCGGTTTAAAAGTTTTCTTTGGAATTTCACGCGGTGACACGAGGTGGAGGAGCGACGTGAGAAGAACAAAGTTCGTCGTCGATGCCCTCGTCGTCGTGTGCAAGGCCGTTCAGGAAAACACGTCCCGAAGAAATGTCGTGGCCATTCGATTGAAAAGAAAAAAAATTTCATCGACCACTGCAGAAAACAATGATGATGATGATGAAGTTTGAATCGTTGCAACGCAGCGAAAATCATTTTTTAACTTCCTTTCTAGTATTGCTCAGGCTTTTCTCGCGCATTTAGAGTCGCAACTCCTTAAGGGGGAATATACACCTGGCGGTCCGAAAAATCGACTTTTCGATTTTTACATTTTCTTAAAGTTTGATATGTTTAGAACGTCCGATGAAAATTTAAGTCAAAATTCTAAAAAATGACAAAGTTATAGTCCGAAGAGTACATGCGTTCGTTGCGTACATGCACATGAAGATGACCGCCGTAACGCGTTTTTCCCAGAACAACGTTTTTCAAACTGGTACCTAGAATATCTCGAAAACCACGATTAACTTCAAAATTTTTGTGGTTATTGTATACATAATTATCTAGACTTTGTCTTAGGAATTTGTTTTACCGATTTTTAGTTTTTTTTTTTTTGTTAAAATACGAACGATTTTTTTCTTGAAAATATAGCTACGTTAAGTTCAGGCGTCCGCCATTTTGTCAAAAATCGATATTTCTTAAATCGGCCATGACAAAGACAAGAAAATAGTATATCTATTTTAGTATCCTGTTTTAGTTTTATCTTTCGCGTGATTTTTGACGAAACCCCATTGGGTACCGCTAGGGCAGATTTTGTTACGGCACTCCGTAGACGACTCAAGTACACTCCGTGAATTGAAAACATTTTTTAATTTAAAAAAAATTGAAAACATTCTTGATAGTGTATATTTTTAACTAGGAAAACCCCCGTTCTGATCATTCCAATAGTTTCCCTGGAAAAAAGTCTGATCGGAAATTACCTTTTCTTTCCATTTCCAAGTGTATATTCCCCCTTAATGGAGATCCGAAAAAGCATTTGAACGATTTTTCACTTTCAAAACGCCTTAGGAACACTGAGAGAAAAAATTACTAGAACCAGTGAAATAAAGTTTTGAAGGCAAAAAATTATTTTTTTCATTAGTTGCCAAAACATATTAGATTGGTTCCCTTATATATTTGCTTGGTTCATTTTTTTTCAGTCAATTCCATAAATTTCTGTTTCAATAAACGAATTTACTTGAATCTAACAATATGTTATCAATTATATGTAATATATTGTTTGAATCAAGAACACATTTTATCATTCAAAACATGCATGACTTTTAATACGGGAAGCACTGAGAAAAAAAATTGTTGAATCAACAAATTAATTAGTCCAATCAACAGGAAAAATGATTGATTCAATCAAATGCGTGTTTATTAATTGTTGCTAAACATTTTATAAAAAATATATAGCCCTTGCCAAATAATTAATATGCATATAGTTTGGTGACCCCAAAAAGAGATAAGTAGACAAAAAGACAAATCTGCGCCAATCCTTCAATCTGATTTCTCTGTTCGACCGAGATTCGAACCCTCAACCCTACCTACCATCATATCTATCCTACCTATCTACCTAACACTCTACCTATTACGCTATCGACCACAACTATGCACTTAAAAATGTTAGGAGTTATGAAGATTCGAATATAAGAAAACATTTAAAAAACCAGTTTTTTAATTTTTAACAACTTATGTATACTATTAAAGTATACTATAGAAATGATAGTTCTTTGCTTGAAGGAAATAAAAATATCATCATTCCAAACAAATATTCTATTGGAATAAAATAATGTGTTATTTATTTTACTACAGCTTCTTTTCAATAATCACAATCACAATTTTATATCTAATAAATATTGAAAATACTACAGAAATATTTTTAGAAGTAAAATAATGATGAATTTATTGCAAAGAAATAATTTTGTTCGAAAAAAATAATTTAATATTGATGTCGGTTTTCAGATTCAAATAATCTCATATCTATGATGCAATAAATCAAATTAATCCAATGAATGCAAATTTATTAAAATCTTTTTAAATAAAGATATTTTTAGAAGTAAAATAATGATGAATTTATTGCAAAGAAATAATTTTGTTCGAAAATAATAATTTCGTATTGAAGTCATTTTTTAGATTCAAATAATCATCATTTTAGATTCAAATAATCTAATGTTTATAATGCGATAAATGTACTAATTAATCTAATGAATACAAATTCAATCAAATCTATTTAAATAAAAATATTTTTTGAAGTAAAATAATGACTTTATTGCAAGAAAATAATTTTTTCGGAAAAAATAATTTTGTATTGAATTCGTTTTTTAGATTCGAATAATCTCATGTTTATGATGCGATCAATGTAATTAATCCAATGAATACAAATTTAATCCAATCTATCATGCATTTAATTGTTACTATTAAATAAGAGTTTAATATAATGGAGTAATAGATTCGTGGAAATATTTTTTTAAATGAAGCGTGATTTTCTTGGTTCAACAAATGAATAATCGAATTAATACTTTCATTTAATAAATAAATTCATGTTCTCAAATTCAGTAATTTTTTCTCTCAGTGAAGCATTAATATACAACCAGGAATTTTCCAGTTTATATATTAATTTTAATGCTTTATTGCATTCAAATGAATTTTTCCGAATTCCTTGAATAAAGGGCCGATTGAATGGCCTATTGAGCCGATATTTGAATAAAGTTTTATTTATTTTGAATAAATTTATTCACACAAAATAATTTGTTTCCCTCGACATACAAACGCAAACGAGTTTCCGATGGAAATAAGGGAAGTTCAAAGTGAAGGTAACAATATAAAAAAAAAACGAGATTGAACGGGGGTAACAAGAAATTGGTAAACCCTCCAATTGAAATAGTTACGCATTCATGGTTGAACATTTTTTTCAAGAGCTTTTTCAGGTTTTATTGAGTTGCCAATAATATTCTTCACAAATGTTAAACTATACAAAATTGAACGTAAAAATTGGACTTCTTTAGCGTTCATATTCAAATCCTACCTTTGAATGCCCGTGCGATATGCAACATATGTGTCAATTGACATATCCTGTCCTCGGAATTGGGTCGTACGATAATCGAAGGACGCGAAGAGCTGCGATAGACGTAATGAGAACAACGACAATTCTTCTTTCCCACAGGAGTATCAAAATCGCTAGGTACGGCCGCACGGGAAATGTTTTAAAATTGCGAAACTTTCAAATGTTTGCAGAATTATTCATCACAAAAGATATTGGAAATTGGAAAATACAGCTTAATTCTTTTTTTAATATCCTACAGGACATAAAAGGTTTGTATTAATTTTGGAAAGGATCGATTAAAGGCTTCAAGTTTTTTGAGATTTAAAATTTTTTGAAAATTCTACAAGAAGTTTCAAACTTTGTATACAAATAGAATAAAGGATTACATTCATCGAAATTAGTGTAATAAATTCTTGTTAGACTCCGGTTGACGGGAATAACACTGAATCCGATGTCAAACGAAATTTGTTTGAAAAACATATCGTAAAAAACAATTGAATATACAGGGTGTCTCATTGAACTTGAGACACCGAAATAACTCGATATTTACGCAATAATTCGAAAACCGTCGAGGGACGTCTGAAGTCGATTTTTATGAAAAATTAGATGACCTTTATACTTTTTCATTATGTGGACGTTTTCAAGGTGATATCAAGGTGAACTGTTTCTTTTATGGATTCCTATAATTTTTATAGCAACACCATTTTGTACGTTCAAAAATCTACAATTTCTCTCCAAAAAGCTCTTAAAAAGCACTTAAGCAGTCCGAAAAAGTGTTACGAAGAAAATGAGACGTTGTAGGATAAGATTCGTCAAGTGGTTTGATCAGGATCGTGCATAGCGCAGTGAAACTCAAAAATTGACGTATGAGAAAACCGCTGCACCTTAAGGGGAGGCTGAATACCGACATTATTACTGAAGCCCTACATTATCGACTCGAAATTGTTGTCCAAACTTTCTCGAATACCGGTGCATGAATATCAATTAAATATATAAATTTATGAATGAATGACGAATGAATTGCAAAATGCAAATGCGAGACATAAATCAACGTTTTCGTTCATTGCCACTCACAGTTCCGACAGTTTGGATATTGTATGAATATATATTGTATTATATGAATATGAATTCCATAGTGCTGCCCTCTGTCGCATTTCTGCGAACTTGATTTCGCCATTTTGTTTTCCAATTAAACACTAAATTTATCAACATTTATCTCGTGATTTGAGTTTCAAATTTACGTCGCGGTTTTTTCATAAAACATTGTCGAAGACGTATCGATATTCGTACTTTGGTGTTCGTCATGGAGCACCACTCTTGGTTCTAGCCAAAATCCCGTAAAAACATTATAATTTAATATTTTCAATTATAGATTTCTGATGACAATCAGATCTGTAATTTTTTTTTGTTTTTCGAAAAAAATTAGGTGGTTCTCCATTTTTGCCACAATTCTGATAATACAGTCAACATTTTATTGATTTCCATCAATTCGTGCCCGAGCAAGTTTGGATTCCAATTTCGAGGTGCTAATGTCGGTATTTAGCCTCCCCCTAAGAATTCTAACTGGCATCAAAAAAATTTTCATTCGATACGTCAAATGATGGACCGTTGGTCAGGTTTACCCTATTCCACGAACATTTATATCAATGTTAAAAAATCGGCGTTTTGACGCTGACTCGGTCCCCTTGAGCAGATAATTGTTGTTCAAATTTTCCGTTAAGAGGAGGCTAAATACCGACACTAACACCTCGAAATTGCAATCCAAACTTGCTCTTATACAAATGGATGGAATTGAATAAAATTTTAACAACATCATCGGAACAATGGCAGGAATGGAACCTCACTAAAAATTTTTCGAAAAACAAAAAAAAAATGTACAGATTCACTTACCACCAAGAAACTGTAATTGAAAAACTTAAATTATTAAAATTTTACTGCATTTCGGGTAAAACCAAGAGTGAGGCTCCATGAAGAACGCCACGACACAAATGTCGAGACGTTTTCGACATTATTTTATCAAAATGACACGCCGTAAGTTTGGATGGCGCATCAAGAGATAAATATCGATAAATTGTAGTTTTATTGAAAAACGAAATGGCGAAATGTAGTTCACAGACGTGCGAGTGAGGGCAGCACCATGGATTCACGAATGAGTTCGTTGGCATTACCCGTAACTAATTTTAGCCTCTCAATTGACAATTAATTGTTAATTAATTTATCCCCCTCTTAATTGTCAAAATGTAATTAATGTTCATCCACGGTTGTCGGAGAAAGACTGGGCAACGATGATACGTCGATAATGTAGGGATTGAATAAAAATGGTATTTAGCCTCCTCTTAAATAAATACTTGTTCGGATTTTTGCTCATCCGAACGTTGGAAACTTCAAATATGTACATAAAAAATAAATACATGAATAATACGGAAATTACCTTAACACCAAAAGACGCCTCGTAGCCGCCCTTTCCCTGCATCTGTGTCTGTATTACCGACAAATGTGCGCTGGCCATATCGGCGAGATCGCCACCGCCGATGTGACCGGTGTGTTGAAAATTCGTCGGTGCGCCGATCATACTTCGATCTATCCTCAGCCTCTGTTGTTGATGAGGTCTCTGTCTCTTATTACGAGCTGCCGAACCTTGTTGGGTCAGACAGCAAGTGAACCATTGCACCCATACCTCACCGTTGCTCGTCATTATATCCTTCACCGCTTTACCGCTAATCGCGCGAGACCTCAAAAGCTGCTTTATTTTTCTTCTCACTCTCGTCTTTGTCTCTCTCTCCCTCTCTCCCTCTGTAATTTCCCCTCGACGTACCGTCAGATATATCTTGTATCTCGTTGACGCCAATACCTGCAAACATAAGCGTCCTTAATTAGGACTCTGTCGCCATTTAGCTCGCTCTTTCGTGTCTGACTTGAGACTAAAGTCGCGTGCGCACTTGACAAAGGCGAAGAAAAACAATTAAGGCGAAAAACGGAGCAGTATCACGACAAGTGAAGAAAAAATGAGGAACAATAAGAAGTGGTTACCGGGCTAGGCCATAAGGAGAACAAACGAAACGGGGTCGTAATTTTGCTCGTATTCCAACGCTGTATAATGTTTTATCATTGTTGTTGTTATTATTATTATTATTATCATTATTATTATTATAGTAAGAATAAGATTATGCAAAGTGCAACGAGTAACCGCAAAGTACCATCATCAAAGATAAGTGCATTACGGTTGAGCCACCATTATCGTTCATTATGGAGATTTTGTGGCATAATGCTGAGGAACCGAATAGATCCTCATATCTCTACCGGTTCCAACCCTCCCGTTTCAGCGCGGAAAAGGGTCCAGAACCAAAAAAGAACAAATTCATTTTGATTTACCGAATAAAACTATACACATACATACACTGACAAACTTTTTCATTAAGACATGGAAACAAATAAACTGTAAAAACTACTGAGATTTCCATTAATTTTTACAGTTTTTTCAATGGCCTCCTGGAAGGGTAAACATTGGAATTGGAATATTTCTTTAATCGATATACAGGTATCATATATGACATAGTACATGCCCATCAGACGAATTTTTACAGTGTAAGACAGTAAAGAGTATACTACGTGAAACGTTACATTTCTGTTGTATCCGGTGAACTTTTTACACCTTTCACATTGTAAAAAATATCCATTGTCAGTAACAAAATTCTTCATGGATCCCTGTACTTGTAACATTCCAGTCTGAACAAATTACAGTGCACGGAAGAAAATGATCTGAGAAAACTGCTGAGATTCCCATTAGTTTTTACAGTTTTCCCCATCAACAGCGCCTCCAGACGAATTTTTACAGGTAAAAAGTACACTACGTGAAACGTTATATTTCTGCTGTATCCGGTGAACTTTTTACTCATTTCACATTGTAAAAATTATCCAGGGCCAGTGAGAAAATTACAGTATACCCCGAGCAGAAATTTGATCCGGCTAGCCTAATAACGGATAAGGACCTGATCAGGCATAGGTAAGGATAGCCTGATCAGGATAGCCTGATCACGCACAAATCCCAGCCAGATCATATTTTGGTATGACATCGATTGCCAGGCTAGCCTTACATTATCCATGTCAGGGACAGATCAGGTGGTGCTCAGGACCGGAAAAAGCACCCGAGCAGAAATTTGTTCCGGCTAGCCTATAATAACGGATAAGGACCTGATCAGGCATCAGAAAGGATAGCCTGATCAGGCACAGATCCCAGCTGGATCATATTTTGGTATGACATAGATTGCTAGGCTAGCCTTACATTATCCATGTCAGGGACAGATCAGGTGGTGCTAAGGACCGGCAAAAAAACCCGAGCAGAAATTTGATCAGGCTAGCCTATAATAACGAATAAGGACCTGATCAGGCATCAGTAAGGACAGCCTGATCACGCACAGATCCCAGACGGATCATATTTCAGTATGATATAGGTCAGGCTAGCTTTACATTATCCATGTCAGGGACAGATCAGGTGGTGCTAAGGACCGGCAAGAAAAACTTCGGTCCGAATAATGTGGCTAGCCTGATATTTCCCTGATCTGGGACGGAGCAGGAGTGTTAGTTCCGAGACTCGCCGCGAGATGTCGCAGTACGGCTCACGCTCGCTCCCATACGGATGATGTGAATAGTATGCGACCGCGAGCATGAAAATTTACTTCTCTACCGCGAGAAATAAAACCTCGCGAGAAGCCCTATTACGAAAAGTCCTTTGCTGACTTCCTCGTACTGTACCTATACTCTATATAAACCTATACTCTATTTTCACAGATCATTTTTTTCCACGCATATTCAAGTTTGGAGAACGATTTTGCAGGCTCGAAACCAAAGATAACGCACACGGAAATAAAGATTTAAAGCACGTAAATAAAGTTTGAAAATATTGACTTTGACTGATAATCGACGCTTCAGTAAGGACTAAGGACAGAATTTTTATGCTCCTTTCCCCCACGGAAATTTATATATTTTTAATATACGCAAAATATATGTGGATATATTTCGAATATATGTACATATATTTTTAATCCACACATATATGTTGCATATATATTAGCATATATTCTTAATATATGCTGATATATATGCAACATATATGAGAAATAGGTGTGATTCACATATATCTCTCATATATTCTACATATATTCTTAATATATGCTACCATATATGCAACATATATGGTAGCATAACTAACTAACATAATATTTATTTAATTATTTAAGTTTATTGTATTCATACTTTTCATTATTATTTACATTATAATGTTCATCCCGCAAGAACAAGCGATCGGATGCCTGCCACATGTTCGTAACGTATAGGCAGCGTCGCGATAGTTTCCAGACTCGCCGCGAGATGTCGCAGAGCGGCAACCACTGAACCCCCATACGGAGGATGCGACAAGTATGCTTATAAAGGCGGGCGCGAGAACGGAATATTAACAGAAGTCCGGCGTAAATGAAGCCATATAAGGAGTTCTTGACGGCTTCTCATGAACTTGTACTTTTGTATTTGATTCTCCTAGAGAATTTTCGATTTTTCGGACATTTCTACACGGGTATCGCATATTCAACCCATATTCGGGATATATGTAGCCCACTTTTCCACTATATTTGGAATACATGCAACATATATTTAATCTATATTTCAGATGTATGCACCATATATATAAAATATATATATTGTATGCATGTGTCGTACATTTTACATATATCTAAAATATATTTTAAATGTATTTTATATATATCTGAAATATATTTTAAATACATTTAAGATCTACGTACATATGCGAAAAGCGGCAAAATCTATCCAAATAAATATATTACACATCTATAAAAAATATTTTTTAAATATATTCATTTATATACGGTAATTATATTTCGTACGCAATTTTGCATATATTTTAAATATATAAATTTCCGTGTGGGTTAAAACAAAATTTAATCCCTATTCAAACGGAAATTGCCCAAGGAACATGAAAAAAGTAGTGCTCTATAGAATTTTTCAAGTATTACCCCTAAAAATATTCAAAAAGACACAATAAAAGACAATAAAATTTATCAAATTTTCCAATTTTCGAACAATTTTGGAAAACCAAAGGGCTAGCGGTACATACATCGTTACAATTTTATAATTGCTCAAGATTAGTGTTGACGAGAAATAAAAATATCTCATCTCGTCTCTTTAAGCGACGGAACCAAATTGTCATTTCGTCCTGGCAAAATTTCGAGAAAAACATTTCTTATCTCCAATGCCGCGATTTTCAAATATTGTCGCAACGAGATTCTCCTATTGTCTATGAATAATAAAAACAAGAAAAATATTCGAATGTTGACATTTTGGTAGACACGTTTTTTATTTGTAAAATTAATGTCCATCCTGTTTGAGAAGGAGCCAAGTCTCCTCTATTATAGCACTTTCAGACGCGATGAAAGAAAATATCTATATACACACAAATACCTACACATATAAATTCGTTGATATTTGAAAAAAGCTTTCAACGATAGTCACGAAAACGGCGTAAATGCAACAGAAGAGAAGGCCCTGAAAAATCCACTTCTCCGTGATTAAAAAATCCATGATCGGGAAAAAGGTATACATTTTTGTGAAAGGGTACATTTGTTTCTACCAGGATTTCATCATTATATAAAATCCTACTCTCATGGTTCTAGACAATCCTTACTTCTGGACGGGAAAAATCGTTCTTCCATATCGTTATGCAAGTGTGCTTTAGTTGCTTTAATTGGGGGCGTAAGGAAAAAAAGGGTTTACTTTCGAATTCACGTCATGAAGAATTACGTTCGACGGATTGATTTTTCTCAGCTGATATTAAAATTTAAGGGTGTGTATGTGTGTATGGTAGGATATCGGTAAAAATCGTTGTGGTAGTCCGTCTCGTGCTCTCGAGGTTTCTGACCCCCGAGAGGTGAGCTAAAGCAGCAGCACACCGCTCGCTCGCTCTTGGTTGGTTGTTGGTTCGCTCGGGCGAACCAGCACGGAAGTGTCTCCTCCGGTTCTCGTCCTGTTGCTCGCGACAACCTCTCTCCTCCAGCCTACATATATGTGTATATATATATATATATAGTTTGCGGAAAAAATGCAAATATATATGTATATACAGGATTCATGTACAATATAATCTTGGACATGATTAAAAAAAAGGGTCTCGTGGAAGTTCTGCATGCTACGCTTACACTTTTTCTGTCCCTTTTCACTCATTCCCCTCAGGGCGCTTATCACATCCCTCTTCGTCGATGGGAGTAAAGGGATGTACATACATAGAGGCCCAACGTATGTACATCCCGTCGCTATATAATATATGGGGTATTCCCGCTGAAATTTTCACGTCCGAACCCGGACCCTCTTGAATAATTATCAAAAAAAAATTCCGAAGAGTATTTTGAAAAATAAAAGACACGTATTTTTTGTTAAGGCCGAGAATTCATATTTTTCGTCGTACGATTTTAGTAAAAAATCCAAATTTTTCACCAACTCTCTACTCTAAACACGTAGTATCTTGATAATTCGAGATCCTATAGAAAAACACTTCAGACAAACTTTGTTCGTTATAAAACGAGTAAAACTATTGATTTTTTTTTAATGTGGGCACACGAAAGTTTGTTTTTACTTCATAAAACACAAAAAACCGTTTTTTCAGCAAGTACGCCACCTCGATTTATTCAATAAAAAAAATTGTAAGAATTCTATAGGAAATCACAAAATTGTTAAGACTAGAATGAGAATGGCAAGATCAAAATCCACAAAGTTACAGCCAATCGAAGTTTCGTCTTGACCTTATTTTCCAGACAGATCATGCTGAACTATATATTCTCGAAAAATTATATACAGAAATACATTTAAACATTTACGTATGTATAATTAAATAAATATTCAAATGTATTTCTCTGTATAATTTTTCGAGAACATATAGTGCTGCATGATTTGGCTCAAAAATAAAGTCAAGACGAAACTTCGATTCTCATTCTGGTCTTAAAAATTTCGTAATTTCCTATAGAATTTTGAGATTTTTTTATTTTATAATTCGAGGTGGCGTACTTGCTGAAAAAACGTTTTTTTGTGTTTTATGAAGTGAAAACAAACTTTCGTGTGCCCACAATTTTTTTAAAAAATATCAATTGTTTTACTCGTTTTAAAACGAACAAGTTTTGTCTGAAGCGTTTTTCGATAAAAACTAGAATTATCAAGATACTACGTGTTTAGAGTACAGAGTTAGTGAAAAATTCTGGTTTTTAATAAAATCGTTCGACGAAAAATATTTCGGATTCGGAGTTTCTCTATTTCTATCTAGTGAAGTATACACAATCAGAAATATCTCCTTTTTTTTATTTAAAAAAATGAAAAATTGACGAGGTTGTTGTATAATCTTCGGAACGCCGTAAAAAAATCTTTCTTCAAAAATCATCAGAAACAAAAAAAACCAAAACGATTATTAAATTAGATACTAATACTAAGTATACACTAGTACTCGTCATAGCCGATTTTAAAAATATCGATTTATGACAAAAAGGCGGACGGTTGAACATAACATAGCGATTTTTTTACCAAAAAATAGTTATTATTTTGACTAATAAAAACGAAACCAAGCAACGAAAAAAAAAATCCTATGACACGTACGAGGTAATGATGTATAGAATAACGACAAAAAAATTCAAGGCAATCGATTTATTGGTTTTCAAGAAATTTCTGATACCGATTTGAAAAACGTGGTTTTTAAAAAAAAGGGTTTAAAATTTGGGAATGAATACATGATACGGCGACGGCACGGCGCGCTCTCGGGGACGGTTCACTCTCTCGGCTGTAACTTCGTTATTTATCGAAATATTAACGTGCAATGAAAAAAATGCAAAAAAATCGACTTTTTTCGACCATGCTAGGTGTATATCTCCCGTAAAATAATAATGATAGACCATTGGTCAGGTTTACACGCATTCACGTAAAATTTATATTGATGTTCAAAAATCGGCGTTTTGACGCTGACTCGGTCCCCTTAAGAAAAAATGAAAATTTTTTTTTTCTCCGGATGTTCGGATTTAAAGTATTAAGCGATGCAGAATCCATTGGAACTATGCTAATTGTTTCTCGATCAATAGCTTATCCATAATTTCTTGCCGATTATAAATATACTATTCATGAATCTCGTAGTTCGTGGCAATAATAGTTATATGATAAACAAAAATATGGAAAATCGTTGCGCGTTTCCAAGTTTTTTTTTTATCAACAAGGTCGAGACAATGCTTTATACAATTTACTATAGACTGCGATAAGTAACCGTCAAATTTAGCACTGATTTCAAGCAAAATTAAACCGGTGCATTCGCAAGAAGAAAAATCCAATTTTTCAAATGACTTCGAGTCGGAAAAGCAATGACCGCGTCGGTTTGATGAATCACGATATGTAGTGATTCTATATATATATATATATATATATATATATATATATATATATATATATATATATATTTATGTTATATATAGTGTGTTTGCTGCGGTCTCTCAAAATTCTTTGGCACGCGTCACCGTTCGTTGTTCCCGAGCCCATAAAAGCTAGGAAAAATCGAGACCAGTGCCAAAGTGAGATGAAAAAAAAAAACGGCAACAATGGGCTCGGTAAAATAAAAAAAGTTACGACGAAATATACACGTGTGCATGCCTGTGCATATATGTCTCGGCTTTTTGGCCTCTAGCGGTAATTTATATCGGAACGAGACGGAAAATGTACGTGCTTTATTATTTTGGGATCAGCTCATAAATGTTTTTTTTTTACAGGCATAAAAACTCACCCAAATTTGCTCGTTCATGCACTGTTAAAAAAATGTATTTGATCCAAATAAACGAAATTACTTGAGTGGCATTTATTTGAGACAAATCGATTTTTCTTTGCATTGAATAAAAACAGAAATTGCGCTCAGTAAGTCATTTTTTTCGTCGCAGTTGTTTGGTCAGAATAATCTAATTCATTGATACTCTAGTTACAGTTATTTCATTCGAATACAGGATTTCTACGAACAGCAAGGCACAAATATTAATTGGAAATAATTAATATTTTTTATCGTAATACTTTATTTGGTCAATACCAACCGGAGTTATTAGTTGCGACCATGTAATATTTTTGATTGGATAAACCAAAAATACTGTAACCAAGTAATGTACACTTCTTACATCAATTGTGTTTTTCTTTGGTACAAGAAAATATATCCAGATGCAAAGAATTGATATCCTGGGATAACAAAAAAAATTACTTGATTCAACTACTTCAAATGATCAATCGGAACATTCTGTTTTATCAAACTAATGTCACGCATGACGTATTTTCAATTTTTTTGTTTTTGTTCAAATTCAGACCCTCCGCCACCGTCTTAATATAGTTAAGGAGAAACCAGTTCATGACGACGCATTTCGGAAAAGAAAAATAGCTAACAATTCTAGTCGCTTTCCCACACGTAGTGCGATTAACTTAGAATATCCAAAATATCTCACGGAAACACGTGCATATCAGACCCCAAGCTGCTCAAATATCTCAGCATGGAGAAAAGTCGTAAAATCATCAAACCGGTGCGCAGACAAGTGTCACCGAAACCAGAGCATCCCTACCGGCCTATACTCGCAAGTATATAGGCGAGCATAGACACAGCGTCCCGCTGCAACACACGCATCCACTCCACGTATACATATACCCTCGCGCTCGTCTGTGTGCACTAGTATAGGCATTTTCCGAAAAGAGCTCAAAATATTAAAAGAAACCGCCAAGCGGTCCGAACTTGTTCGGATGACAGATTGTAAAAATCACAGTTTATTGTCTCTCCCGCATACTCTGGGAAACAAGTACTACAGAGAGCAGCGTTTTTCCGAACACTGAGTTCCAAAACAACGACACTCCCGAAACCTCCTATTCCTCATATGCCCTTCCTTCACGAAGAAACCTTGTTTTTCCCAATTTCCACATGAAAATAGAAACTCAGCAGGGGAATGCACGTGTTACCTCAGCAAGAGAGAAAACTTAAAAAATATGTTTATAAATAGTCAGCTGCACTAGAAAAGAATATACCCGATTAAGATTTTTCATCCCGTGGGTCTCGAAACTAGACCAACGTCGAAAACAACTGTATTCACCAATAGAAATGTAGGAAAATCCGTACGCCCAAATTTGTAAAATTCATCTCCCGCTGAGCAAACAGACCCTGTAAAAACTCTTGCGCAGCGACAAATTCAAGTTTAGTCTTCGTTTAGTCTTCGATGGCGTTGAGTCGTCACGCTCCGAACCTTCGCGAGAGGGTGAGGAGTAGGACTATCCTAGTGTGTCCGCGATCGTGTATCTAGCCTCGGAATTGATATCGTCGTGAGCGAATCTTTTATTATCATTATTTAATATTAAAGGTTTGTGTTTGAAATTGTCCGCGAAGTGTGTTACCGCGTCGACTCATTATTCAAAATTGTATTCTCGAAATTGTGAATTGTGTGAGATATAAAGAAATACTCGACGTCAAACTAATAAACAAGTGTTAGCTAAAATCAAGTGTCAACCATCAATCGACGATCAACCTAACTCAAAAAGCATAATCCTGGGTGTGAAAAGGAACTCCGCAACGAACAAGTGAATCTAAATTTAATAACCAGTTGATAAAACAAGGTCTCCGGAGATCTTTCAGTGTACGTTCCCACTACCGATTATTTGTTGTTACTTTCGTCGCGATAAATAGTCAACAGAGTAAAGCGTTAGCCGCTCGACGCTTAGGCTCGATTATCTTAACGTCTCCGGACATTACACTAAATAAAATTTATTTAATATGGAAATAGGATTTTTTTCATTTTAAAAATTAATATTATTTATCGTAATTGATTATTGTATGTGAGCGCAATATTTAATTAATTTAACACAAATTCGAGTTATTAGCTGTGTATATGGAAAATTTGTGATTGAATTAACGAAAATTTCTTGACGCAAGTAATTCAAGTTTTTCACCTTACCGTGTATTTTTCCGGTACAAGTAAAAATTATGTAATATTATGACACGGTATTCTTATTTTGGTATTATTATTATTCTTATTATTATTCATCTGATTCAATATTTGATTTTTTCAAATTAAGTTAAAAGACAAGTTGAACCAAAGAATTGGCCTTCGGGTAATGAAAATAAATTCTTAATACTATTTTGGTACGTATTTATTTCTCGGCCTGTGTTCTATAAATATGATATTTACATCAGTATATGAAAAGTAGTCGGTGGTGTAGTGGTTAGCGTCCCAGTCTTAGATCGTTAGTTAGGCTCGATGAGTAGGAAGGTTTCAAATCCCAGTCTGGTCTCGTACATATTCTAGGGTCAACGAATATGCAAGAAAACTAAATCAGCCGGAAAAGTCGATGAACTTTCAAATTATCTATTTTTGTTAAATTTAATTCACGTTGAATTTGAGGATATGCGTAAAAACGAGGGTTGCGGGTTCAAACCCCATTGGGGGCAAAAATTTCTTTTTTCTTACAAATTTGTTTTTTCGTTACTTCACCCTTAGAAACTATCAATTGTGAATATGGAACTGATTTTCATTCTAAAAACTGATAAATATATGGAAAAAATAAATAATTCTGCACGGGTGGTCTAAAACAATATTTAATTGGACAAATAGATTTGGGTTTGGAAGAAACTGATGGGATGTTCTATTTAAATGACGATTTCCTAGATCCAGAGAAAGCATTTTCTAACTTCTATGGAAACATACACGGCACCAAAAATTCGTCATCATTTCAAGAAAAGTATTTAATTAATCCAAAGTATGACCTGTATGAGTACAAAGAATCATTGAGTTGGATGAAGCAGTTCAATTTTCGGAACCACGTAGTCGGAAGCTTGATTCAAATTTTAATTTACTTGACTGAAGTAAGTGGGTTTGATATTTTAGTAGCCCGTACATTCCCGTATAGTAACTGTGTATTGTTTTAAACCATTTCATATTTGCTCCCATTGAAGAATGATATTTCTATCAAAAATATATTTACTTCATCCCAAAAACGAATTACGGGATAATATACAAACAATTTATTTACTTGCATCAAATACATTTTATTTGTTTCAAATAAATATTTTAACAGTGTGTACATGACAAATAAGAGATATTTTTTTATTTTATTTTTCATTATCACTCAGCTAACTCACCTTAAATTAAATCAAATTTGTCACATATTTTCCCTCTTAGAAGTTTACGCCAAATGAAAATTTTGAAAAATCGGATGTCAGCGTTTGTACCGGTCGTCAGAAATCAACAGAGTGCGATTAATAATTGATCACACGCTTTGAAGAAACGCTCTTATTTATAACGTTATTAAATGCGTTTTAATACGAGTTATTCTCAAAAAATTAAACATCACAACTTTTTTAAACATTAAAGTTTAAAACATTTGACTAAAATCATAAATTTCTTTCCAAATCTTCCAATTCGTTTGGTCTATTAACATTTGAAAATATCTTTAGGTTCGCATAGAACGAAATTATGTAAACACGAAGTAATTCTTTAGTTTTTTATTTTTTAGCTTCAAAAGTTGATGTATAATATCGAAATATTTCGAAAAATGCTTCAATAGTTTTGAAATGATTCGTTTTATCGGAACCGAGCAATAAAATCGCCATAATTACACTTTTCTTGCGGATTTCGTTAAAAATTTCCACCTCGATATTAATCAGAAAGTGTCACATTTCAACATCTGATTCGGAATAAATTTATAATTGTATAGGTATAAAAATGGTTTTTTTTTCTCACTCTCCTTCGCTCCCATTGTCTCACCCCTTCTAATCGTCTGATCGTCTCTACTACACGGTACAGAACTATTACTGTCGTAATTAATTTTAATTGATTGCACGACGCGAATCACTGGACTGTATAAAAGCAACAGTAGTCGGGCGCGATGCACCGCGAATCTCGATCGATCCTCGGCTAAAATAATCCCCTCATCACCGACTCATTTACCATTATGATGAAAATGTATTCTGCTCTATATCTCTCAACATTATCTCGATATCGATCAAAATACATATATCATTATACAATGATAAATATATGAATAATTAACCCTCGAACGCTAACGATGGGTCATTCGTGTCCGGGCCAAAATTGTGTAGGTCATTTTAATTTTTTAAATTATTATTTATCAAGTATTTGCAAGCTCTTCCAATTTATTGTTAAACAAATACTTTCGTTGTTTTTTCGTTCAACTGAACGTTCGAAACTTCAAGTGCATAAAAGGCCTGCACATTCCCATACTTTGCATGAAATTGTTATTTAAAAAAAAAAATCGGGTGGGACAAATTATTATCTATAGTTGATGGTTCAAAGAAGGCTGATGATTTTTAAAAAAATTTAATTAAAAGTTTTAAAATTGTGAAAGAAGCGAAATACACGAACGATCCATCGTTAGCTTTAACTATTGCTCAAAACATCGTTGGCTGACGAGGGTTAATATTATGTATTATCATTGTATTATTAAATTTCTGGTTCACGATAGAAAAACGTCATACTCTAATGAGTTGATCGAGATAATGACCAATCTCGACTGTCGGAAGTCTGTGGACTCTATTCTCTTTATTATAACGCCCAGGAGTTATTTTAAATTTTGCTTTAAACACGAAGCCCCGGACGTCAGCTGTTCGCAATTAGTCTACAAGTCCAAAAAAGATTCTAAGATTTAGGCTGGAGCACACATTTTCTCCACTGCCTTACACGGAAAAAAATGATCAGTGACAATTCATGTATAATATTAAAAAAATTACTGAATTCAAAGCAGAATATCCGGTTCAGAACTGTAATTCAGGCGTTTTACTAGGAATTCATTATAAATTAATGGATTTAATGTCGTTTCTACTTTTCAAACCATTATAAATACTGAATTACACTGTAAAAAATGCAATGTTCACCGCAAAAAAATGACAAAGTAGAAATAACAAGCAGTAACAACGAAATCCACTGTGTTCGAACTGTAAAATTTACAATGGTCTCTGTAGAATGTTCAAAGCACATAATTGGAAATTGCAGTGTTCCCAGTGAAAAATCAAATGCGCGCCGCAAAATATGCAACGTCAATTTCAATTTTTGCAGTGTGGCACTGTAACGGGACGACCTGCGGCGTGCCACGATCTCGGCATTTCGTCCGAGATCCGCTAGATAGCGTCGGACGGCGCGCCCTCTCGCGCCAGCGAGAGAGCCACCGAGCACCTATAAGGTCGATGTATTACCAACATCGGCGTCCTCAATTGACATACAATTGCTGAAACATCACCCGCGTTCTGTGGTCGAGCAGTCCTATGGAATGAAGACTACATTTTTTTAACAGATCACCATTGCATTTCGGTGTCGCTCGTGCTCTTTATGGGTGCGAGGTTAAACCAATTCGCTTCATTAATTGATCTCACGACTAATTAGTCAAGTAGAAGCCCTCGTAGCTATGAGCCTGGGCGAGGATAAATAACGGTTTATTGCAATATTTGAATAAATTGGAATTTATTCAAATATCGAAACGTTTCACTACACTATAATTTATTTTAGAAATTGCAGTATTTTCAGTGAAAAATAAAAAACCTACTGCAAAATATACTACGTTCTTTTCAATTTTTACAATGTACATTGAAATTTTTTCACGGGCTCTGGATAAGTTTTACAATGTGAAATGTGTAACAAATTTACCGGATTGAACAGAAATATAATGTTTCACGTAGTATACATTTTACTGTTCCACACTG
Source organism: Alloplasta piceator (assembly GCA_946863875.1). Taxonomy (NCBI): domain Eukaryota; kingdom Metazoa; phylum Arthropoda; class Insecta; order Hymenoptera; family Ichneumonidae; genus Alloplasta; species Alloplasta piceator. The sequence continues at coordinate 28,505,005 of OX333072.1, forward strand.
TAAAAATTCGTCTGATGGGCATGTACTATGTCATATGTGACATCTGTATATTGTATTAAAGAAATATGCAAATTTCACTGTTTGCCCTTCCAGAAGGCGCTGTTGATGGGGAAAACTGTAAAAATTATTGGGAATCTCAGCAGTTCTCAAAGATCATTTTTTTCCGTGTATCGTTGATGACGTACGTTATATCAATAGTTGAAAATATCTTTCCAGAATAAGATTTCCGCTGTGCAAGATCGTTTGACATTCGTGAACCCTTCAAAGCCCTTTTCAAACGTCGTTTTCTTAATGCAATATACTTACATTGATCACCGATAGGAACGCAAAATTATTCATTATTATTTATTATTATTAATAGTTGGTATTATTATTAAAAGATTATTATTATTAAAAGATTATAAAGATTTGAACAACATGATGAAAATATGAATATTGCAGGCAAGATTTTAGCAATGCATTTTATGTCTGCAGCATTAAATTTCATTTTTTTAAATTGTTACTGAGAAAAAAACAACAACGATACAACGCAGTCCGCATGGCGACCGAAAGTGCTACAATTGATCAAATTATTATTGGATAAAAACTAGAAACAATTATTAATTTCTTAAAGTAAATTCGAAAACCCACTACAGTACCTCCTCGATATAAGAGCGCTCTAGGGCGGTTAGGGGAAGTGAATTCCGAGAAATTCGTCGCCGGAGCGTTCCCCTACTACTACCTGAAGAATTCGAAAATCACTTTATTATTATATATGGGGCGTTCCATCCCAAATCAGACAGTTTGAAAAACTTTTTTTTTTAATTTCCTCAATTTTTTTATTTTTTTTAGTACCTATCGTGAATTGAAATTTAAAAAAATCGTAATTTTCATTTACGAGAAATTGGAAGATACGCCCTTGCAATTTCAATCACGCGATGTACGTATGGAACAGAGACGAAAAAGTTATTTTATATCACTCAGTGCAATAATGGACGCTTTTACGCCCGCAAGCGGACGTAATGGACGCTTTTACGTCCTCGTGATATAAAAAATGTTTTTACGTCCTCGTGATGTAAAATGTACTATATTGTCCCTGGTTCAAGTCCCTCTCTCGATGCCAAGCTGACTCGGCGAACTCTTCTTCAGGGGGCCATTATATACTCGAAGGAGAGGTGAGATTCGACCTTACCGGTGCTCTCTCGACCGGGTGGAGTCCCTCCGCGGGATCGAAAGACGCGGAAAGAAGCTGCGATCCAAGCTGTGAGAGTGGCGGTCACGCTATTTCAGTGACTCTCAATTCACCCGGGAATATTTTATCGAGACAAATTTTTCAGATATGTAAAAAAATCGTTCAAATCAAAATATTTACTTCAATTTTTTTTTTTTTGACAAATCATTCTCTAGGAGCCGGTAATATTCGAAAATTTGGTTTTTGGCACAGAAGAATTTTGGTCAATTTGTAGCGAGCGAGTATATGTTGCAAATCGCAATCGAATTTCATAAAAAATTATCATTTTATTAAAAACTATTATTTAATTATTATTGAGTATTTAGCTGAGAGAAAAATAATTAGCAGATTCCTCTTGTACCAGAAAAAAAAACACAAAATGAGGTACATGAAGAAATTTCTAAACATTTCTTTCGGTTAGTTTTGGCCGATGAAACATGTTCAAGAATTATAAATTCAACTTCGTTCTGAAATAATTGCAATATTTTAAAAGTTACAGATGGTACTTTCTCATTACAATTTTATGGGTCAAAAAAATTATGAACGAAGTCAATATGCGAGTTAGAATTTGCGGAAATTCATTAATGGGTACGTAAAGTTAAAGTTAATCTACGAGTCTTCTTTAGAAGGCCAAAAAAGCAAATTTTCAAGATTTTTTTCTCAGCTCCTGTATCAAATATGGCTATAAAACTGTTTTTACAAAATTGTTTTATATGCTTTGAAGAAATAAAAATAAAATATTCTTTATCTTGATTCTTTGAATAATTTATAGGAGCCGCCAAAGTCGAGTCTTCGAAAATGTCTTGTCCCATGGCCGACAGCTAATCTCAGAACGGCCAAGTCTGAACCAAAAAAATAAAGAAGAATTTTAACGAGGAAAGTTTCTTCCACAACCATTTACCGCCGTTAATGAAAAATCAATTTTAAATAAATGGCGGATGTTTGAAATAAATTGTGAAAAATTTAGTTCATTTCCATTCCAAACGTTCGCCATTTTTTTTAAATCGATTCTTCATTAATAGTGGTAAATTGTTGTATAAGGAACCTTCCTCTTTGAAATGCTTTTCAATTTTTTTTGTTTCAGACTTGTCAATCCTGAGATTAATTGTCGGCCATGGGACAAGAGATTTTCAACTTTGGCGCCTTCTATAAATTATTCAAAGAATCAAGAAGAAATTTTTTTTGTTTTTATTTTCGAAGGATGAAACAATGATGTTAAAACAGTTTTATAGCCATATCTGATAAAGGAGCTGAGAAACAAAATCTTAAAAATTTGCTTTGTTGGCCTTCTAAAGTAGACTAGTACCTTAATTCGGAAAATATTAAAAAGCTTTTAAAGCTCCTCTTTTTTCGTAACAATATTGCCTGAATTTTTATAAAACCTAACAGAGCGTTAACAAACATTTTTGAAAATACAAAAAAAAACCAAAGAAACGCACCGCATTCGATTTTTCTCGAAAACAAAGTTTGTATTTTTTTGTAGAGTTGTCGCTTTTCGGGAGAAATGCGCAAGTGATTTGGCTTGTCGCAAGTTGATAAATTTTTCGAAAGTTTAAAGAAAAAATTTTCGTCGGAAATGGCGAAAATAACGTGCTCATGTCTGTGACTTGAAATTGGTGACTTGAATCTCATCAGTTCGATAGCCGGAACGTCGCCGCGATATAGAGGGTCGTAAAGACTGGTCGGCGCCGTCGCCGGTGAGTTCGCGTATTTCATACAAACACCAGTCAATATTTCTTGCCGCACTAAAAGTTGAATAACACCGCCAAAAAAAAAGATCATCGAATTTTAAAAAATCGTTTTGACGGGAAGGGTTTCAGCTTTGTTTCCCACATTTTAAATATTTTTTATTATTTTTTTCGACCCAGTATGCACTTTTGAACGGGACCGTTTTTTTTTTAAGCATTTTTTCGACCATCGCAAATTGGGCGCATAACTTAAGGACATTTTTGCAAAAATCAAATTTGGCAAGAAGTGAATTTGAAAAAATTTGGCATATTTGCACATTGATTACTCATGTTTTTCGATAGTTGACAGAGCTTCCTTTATGAGGAAGCCAAATTTGATCGCCATACTTTGTGATAAAGGAAGTTGTGTGGGTTTGTGTGTGTGTGTGTGTGCGCGCGCGCGTGTGTGTGTGTGTGCGTGTGCGTGTGCGTGTGTGTGTGTGTGTGTGTGTGTGTGTGTGTGTGTGTGTGTGTGTGTGTGTGTGTGTGTGTGTGTGTGTGTGTGTGTGTGTGTGTGTGTGTGTGTGTGTGTGTGTGTGTGTGATGTTTGCGAATGACGCGGTAGAAAGTGGAAAAGAAAAAAATAGAAGAAAGCTTGACGAGGAGAAAAAAGATCGCGAGATTTTCTTTGGTGAACCATCTTTTTTTCAACCTTTCTGCGAATCACACAACTCTATAAAACCACCCGCGGATCTCGCAAAGTAGCTTTTTGCGTTTTTATTTTTTTATTTCCTCCTTGGAAGACGCAAAACTGCCGGAGTGAGTAAATAACTTGTGCAAAAGAGAAACAGAGCGAGCATTCTCTACTATTCCAGCCACTATTTATCGTGACCCTTCCAAGAATTTTCGAATCTTTCCCAAAATTCCACCTCACTAGATGCAAATACTTTCTATAAATTAGTTTAAATTTGTCAAGGTTTTTCTTTTTCATGCACGAATTTTATTTTTTTTCAACTGTACAAGTGACAAAGACGGTTGCTATACAATCTCAAAAAATCGCTGGTTAAGTTTGTATTTTTTTTTTTTTGTTTAACCTTCCAAAAACTCTTATGATCAATCTAAATGTGGGAGATCGTTGTAGATCTTGAGCTCGAATTTTTCGAGAATCACAGCCTCTCAATTTTTTCTTTCATTATTACTGAAGAGGTAAGGGGTTAGGCCACTCTAGGATTTAAAAAAAATCGATTTTTTGTTGTTAAAAAAGATAGCTTGAAGATTGAATTTGTATCCATTAGATTAATTACATTTATCGCATCATAAACATTAGATTATTTGAATCTAAAATGATGATTATTTAAATCTAAAAAACGACTTCAATACGAAATTCTTTTTTTTTTTTTTTTTTTAAGAAAATTATTAATGGCATCATAAACATGAGATTATTTGGATCTAAAAACTGACTTCAATACGAAATTATTTTTTTCGAACAAAATTATTTCTTTGCAATAAATTCATCATTATTTTACTTCTAAAAATATCTTTATTCAAATAGATTTTAATAAATTTGCTTTCATTGGATTAATTTGATTTATTGCATCATAGACATGAGATTATTTGAATCTGAAAAACGACATCAATATTAAATTATTTTTTTCGAACAAAATTATTTCTTTGCAATAAATTCATCATTATTTTACTTCTAAAAATATTTCTGTAGTATTTTCAATATTCATTAGATATAAAATTGATTGTGATTATTTGAAAAGAAGCTGTAGTAAAATAAATAACACATTATTTTATTCCAATAGAATATTTGTTTGGAATGATGAAATTTTTATTTCTTCAAGCAAAGAACTATCATTTCTATAGTATACTTGAATAGTATACATAAGTTGCTAAAAATTAAAAAATTGGTTTTTTAAATGTTTTCTTATATTCGAATCTTCATAACTCCTAACTTTTTTCAAGTGCATAGTAGTGGTCGATAGCGTGTTAGGTAGTTAGGTAGGATAGGTATGATGGTAGGTAGGGTTGATGGTTCGAATCTCGGTCGGACAGAGAAATTAGATTGGAGAATTGGCGCAGATTTGTCTTTTTTTTATACTTATCTCTTTTTGGGGTCACTAAACTATGCATATTAAATTATTTGACAAGGGCTATATATTTTTTATAAAATGCTTAGCATCAATTAATAAACACGCATTTGATTAAATCAATCATTTTTCCTGTTGATTGGACTAATTAATTTGTTGATTCAACAAATTTTTTTTCTCAGTGCTTCCTGTATTAAAAGACATGTATGTTTTGAATGATAAAATGTGTTCTTGATTCAAACAACATATTACATATAATTGATAACATATTGTTAGATTCAAGTAAATTCATTTATTGAAACAGAAATTTATGGAATTGACTGAAAAACATGAACCAAGTAAATATATAAGGGAACCAATCTAATATGTTTTGGCAAGTAATGAAAAAAAAATGATTTTTTGCCTTCAAAACTTTATTTCATTGGTTCTAGTAATTTTTTCTCTCAGTGTACGCTCAAAACACTAGAATTACACTACGATCTCGATTTAAGCAAGAGCGGCGGGACTGGCACCGCTAGACACTTGCAAAAATCGAAGTTGCGGAAATGTCGCCCGTGCGTCCACGCGCATCTCACACCAATCGGGAGCCGTGTCCGCTCTCACACCGGCGCTCTCACACCATGTGTCACGTCGATCGATATCCACCGCATAGTGGGGACTCTTGCATATATCGCAGCTGCATAAATCGAGATCGTAGTGTAAAAATTTTGAAATTATTGTTTGCAGAATAATTTTTCGACGTGTAGTACAAACTAACAAAGTTTCAAAGTACCTGTAAGTCTCACGAAAAAAATAGTGGATTGGAAAATTAAGAATTGCTGAAATTGGGCAGAACGGAACAGACGTACCCAGGTGGGATTGGCCAGAGCTTGTCACATGGCCCAGCATTGGCCCAACGCAGTGTGCCGATGCTGGCATTGTAACCTCGGGCCAAGTCTGGCCAACCTTTGAAGCCAACGTCGGGCCAACGCTGAAACTGAGCGTCGGGCCAACAATGGCATAACGGCTGGCCCAGCACTGGGCCAGTCGCTATGCCAGTGCTGGACCAGCCGTTATGCCAGTGCTGGGCCAGCCGTTATGCCAGTGCTCGGCCAGGCCCGGTTATCCCATACACTCGGTATGTTTAGGAGGTTATGTTCGCACACGTAGATGTCATTCGATCATCGTAAAAAATGTTGAAACCACGTTCCAGTATTTCGAGAGTGAAAAAATACCGTTTTTTTTAAAATTGCGTTCCGAAAATAATCAGTGAGGAAGATATAGAACAACCGGCGAAAAAGCAAAAAAAAAATGATCGCGATTTGATGGATCCGATTGTAACGATTCAATTTTCTAACCTTGAAAATTCGCATTTCATTGTCGAAGATGACAACGATGACATCGAGGATACATACAAGTGTATGCGTGGTACGTTAGCTTATAATTACTTATTACCCTGTGAACATTAAAGGTTAAATGTTTTCCTTCCTTTTTTGTTAACTTTAGACCCGTAGACTGTCGAGTTTGGTTGTAAAATGCTAATATTATGTATTGTCCATTTGTTTCAGAGGTTCTGGAAGATATGTATAACGAAAATGGAAAAACCATTCTGTCGTTCACCAGTCGATGGCTTTCAGGTGCAGGGCGGTCGAGCAGTTCGACGTGCACGATCTGAATAATTGTTTTTTTTTCTTACTTCAGAAATACGTTTGTTGAATATTAAATAAGTATTTCTATAATCATTTTTATATAATCTGGTCTGAGTTTGAAAATTATTTCTTAATGCGATCCGCATTAACATTTATTTATATCCACCTATTTATATCCAGTACTAGGCCATGATTGAATGCCAGCGTCGGGCCAGCATCGGATGCCAGTACAGGGCCGTCATTAAATGCCAACGCCGGGCCACGATTTGATGCCAGCGCTGGGCCAGCATTGTATGCCAGCGCTGGGCCGGCGTTGTATGCCAGCGCTGGGCCGCCATGTAATACCAGTATTGGGCCGACATTGCATGCCAGCGTTGGGCCGAGGTTAACAAACCAGTACCGGCATAATGCTGGCCCGATACTGGGAGTCAGCTTTGGGCCAAGCCTGTACGCCTGGCATTTAGTACTGGCCCAACGTCGGGCCATTTGTTAAATCCCACCTGGGTATTTAAACAAAGAATTAAAGATAAATCAAACATAGCATTGACTATTGTAATTACGATTTATTTCCATACAGGTTTGAAAAAGAAGAAATAAAGAATAGAATACATGGATTGTCAAAACTACAAATTACTCCAACCAGGCGACAGTTGAGGGACAGTATGTCCATACGTTACGAAATATTATTTTCAATTCCATATTCAAAGACTTTATACACGAAACAATCAGTAAGACACTTGCAAAAGTACTTAATACTTGTACTTGAAAAAGTACTTGAAGTACAGAAAAGTATTTGAAATTTTAAGTACAATACTTGAAGTACAGCAAGTACAGGCCAAGTACTTGAAAATTTGAGCATGATACTTCAAGAACTTTTTAAGTACTTTGAAATTTAAATGCAATATTTGAAGTACTTTTCAAGTACTACAAGTACGTCGCAAGTACCGGGTACTTCAAGTACTGCCCAGCTCTGCATAAAATGCAGCATCGTCCAAATTTAACGCAAGAAGAATACAGAGAGAATGTTGCAAAAAAAAATCTTTAAGCAAATAATAAATTGAGTAATCAATCATGTTCTCGAAAAAATGAAAGAAAGGGATAATATATTCAAGGTATTTACTGATGAATCGTCGTGAAAGTGCAAACTCATAAATTCAAACGAGTTTTGAGATTGGACGATACGGGATGCATTTGTCAAGATTCGTAATTTTTACCGCAGCGTTTGACTCGGGAAATAAGCAGATTAATTTGTAATTTATTTCACTTTGCACATCCGAGCGATTGAGGACAAAAAGATGAAAACAAAAAAAAACGATCGAAACTGTTCTAGGTTCATGACTCACATCAGTGGATTTGTAGGCCAATACAAAAAAAAACTCTGTTCTCCTTCTCTCTCTCGCTCTTCTTTCATTTTTAATCTGTCCTCTCTTCACTTTTTCTCTTGGTCCGCGCGTCCACTTTCACTTCGACGACTCGGAGAAACATACTCTCTCTCAAATCTACGACGATGATACACACTATCAAGAGAGTCCTTGTCGGAACCCCGGAGATTACAAACTTTTATTATAGACAAGAAGGGAAAGAGTCGGGGAAATATGCATCACCCTAATTTGCGGGTAAAGTCAAACCGTCCAAGATGCGCTTTCTTCGACAACTCTCTGGCTCTTTAATTAAGGAGCCAGAGTTAAATGCTTTGCCCTACCGTCCCAGCAAAAATTTTATTTGATTGAAATTTCCGTACTTCGTTATACAATAAAAATCTTACAAATTCAGCAACATTTGACATGTCATAAACAACAATAAGAATATTGCCCAAAAGTCATTAATAAATTGTTTAAACAAATAATTATTCACCAATTTTTTGTTAAGTTCTTTTTTTTCTCAAACAAATCGAATGCGTTATTTTTTCTGAAGGCATATGAATTTTTTCAGATTTTTTCCTCTATTTTGAAATTCCCGTTTTGAAATTTTTTGAATGTCTGTATTTATATGAATTTTTTGGCCTAGTGTCTTTGAAACTTTTCAAAGCTGACGATAAACCTGTGTGCAAAAACATTTACAAATATTCGCAATTTTTTGTTTGTATTTCAGAATGTTTTTTATAATATTTCAAAATAGACAGAAAATTCGGAAAAAATCATATGCGTTCAGAAAAATTAACGCATTCGATTTGTTTAAGAAAAAACCCGATAAGTGCGAGTCGGACTCGCCCACCGAGGGTTCCGTACAAATTTGTCGGTACCGGTTTTAAGCTTGTGCCAATGACGCCCTTTCATACGATACCCCACATGACACGGTTAACTCAATTCAAAATTTGGACACCCATTCCTTGCATAAAGACCCTGTTTTTTTTGTGATTTAAATAAAAATATACGGCTTTCAGATTTTTCTCTTCTGTACAAATTAGTACACCCAGAAACAAGATCTAGTACATTTAACTAAATCCTAGTCAAGTCAAATAAATTTTTTTAGTTGTATGCCGGCCTAATACAATTCTATTCATGTCAACGAAATTTTTTTTTTTGAATGACCTACTAGGAAAATATATTGCGATCTAATAAATTTTTATTTAATATTAATAAATATTATTTCAAACTGAACAAATATATATTTAAATGAAATAATTTTTTTTTAATATTTACACAATATATATTTTTAAACATTTCAATCTTTGAATGTATAGCTACACACATGAAGTTTACAATTTCTTAAAGCTTCGTATTTTCTTTAACAGAAGGGAAAAGAAAAAAACCCTTTTTATGAGAATCCTTTTCGGGGATTCGACCATCTTGCTTTTTGCCGCAATGTTCAATGTATTAAATATCCATACTGAAAAATAAAGATATCAAACATCGACGAGCTTGGAAAGGATACAGGCGTCGAGAGGCAGGTTCGCTTGTGCGAGAGGTAGCCACCTGGCGGATTTTTGGGATATTGACAAATCTGCAGAAATGATCGGATGAGATTCCGGGTGAATAGGTATTTAGTAACAACGGATAGAATTTTTCTTCAACGCCTGTTTCTCGATGACAGGGAATTCAAATAAATAAATATAGTGGAAGTAAATATCGCCCAAAATTGGATGGAAAGAAAATTTTCTTTAAAGTAACTAAAAAATAATCAAATAAACGATTATAGTACCTACAACTAGATCTTTTTTTTTTGTGTAAAAGTTTAAAAAAATCTACAAAAAGATTTGGTCACCCATACAATTATGACCGCGCATACCGTTGCTTAACCTCGATGATTGATTACGTACTTTAAAAAAAGACTATATTTTTTATGATTTAATTACAAATGTATAGTTTTCAGATTTTTCCCTATACTTGTAGTATAAGACGGTATTACTTACCAAACTTCATGGTTCCAGGTCAATGGAAAATACCCTATAAATTTTGATTCCCTTGAGAGTGTCGAAATATATGTTTTTTACGGCATAAACGGCCGTATCTTTTTTTTACGTTAACTTAGAAGTTTGATTTTTTCACAGCTTCAATAAGGGACTGTTGACCTGAGTATATGCTTTTAATTTCAACTTGATACCTCCACGCGATCCCGAGATAAAGGGTCTTATAAGGGTTCCGTTTTTTCCTTTTGAGGTACGGAACCCTAAAAAAAGAACTTACTGAAAAGTTGTTGAATAATTATTTGTTTAAACAATTTATTAATGACTTTTGGGCAATATTATTATTGATAATTGTTATTTACGGCATGCCAAATGTTGCTGAATTTTTTCAGATTTTCATTGTATCACGAAGTACGGAAATTTCAATCAGATAAAATTTTTGGCTGAGATGGTAGGGGCAAAGCATCCTTAATTATGTGAAGGTTGCATCGAAAAATTGAAAAATGATCAAAATAAAAATGAATTGATCGTGGTTTCGAAATTGCAATGATTACAAAGAGAATGAGCACAAAGCGAAACTGAAATATTATTTAAAAAATAAATTATAGTCAATGTAGTGAACGGATTGAATTTTGGCCAAAAAGACAAAAAATTTATTTACTTATTTATATCAATTTTTTTCAAGCACCACATAAATAGACCAGCGATTTTGCGGGAAAGTCAAAAATTTTTAAAATTTCCACAAAAAACAGTATTTTTTTAATTTTCGGATTGCATTATCTCCCGTTAAATCTCTATTTTTCAGTAGGTTGCACTGACGAAAGTGAATATCGATACAAAAACGAGACGGAACTCGTCTAGTTTTTCCGGGCTTTTTCCCGACTAATCCTCGTGAAACAAGAAAAATGTGTTTATTTTTTTTTAAATCCTACAGAAATCTGTATCGATTCACATGTCCGGACTATATTCTCCCGCATGCTTCTCATCTATATCATATATATGAGGCATTCCAGATATAACCGAGCGGCTATTACCTCGACATTTTTTTTTTGTGTCGCCGATTTTTTTTCAGTTACTTTTCGACAAAAAAAAACATACGTATTTCTCAAAAAAAATTAGTTTCATCCTCTTCCGTTTCAACACCTTTCAAAGTATAATTTTTGTTTTTTCGACAAGAGTGCATCCTCCGATTTTTTTCAAATAAATTGACGAAAAAGTACATTTAAAACCTCATCTTTTGATCGCTATCCCATCAAGGAGAAATCATTTTTCGATTTTTTCCATGTGTGTGAAACTTTGAAAAATGTGTTTTTATTCGTAAAAAAAGGAGTAAGTACATAGATAACGTTGTTGATGCTATTATTTATTAATACATTTATAAAATTTATGTACACATAAATAAAAAATAAACAATTATTTTTCATCCTCTTCTATTTTTACACCTTTCAAAGTACAATTTTTTTTTCGACGAGAGTGTATCCTTCGATTTTTTTCAAATAAATTTACAAAAAAGTATATTTAAAACCGCATCTTTCGATCGCTATCGCATCATGGAGAAATCTTTTTTCGATTTTTGCTATGTGTATGAAACTTTGAAAAATGTGTTTTTATTCGTAAAAAAGGAGTAAGTACACAGGTAACGTTGTGGATGCTATTATTTATTAATACAGTTACAATATTTATGTGTACATAAATATTGTACACATTTTTGTTTACATTAAAAACACATTTTTCATACTTTCATACACACAGAAAAAATCGAAAAATGATTTCTCCATTATGGGATAGTGATCAAAAGATGCGGTTTTTAATGTACTTTTTTGTCAATTTATTTGAAAAAAATTGGAGGATACACTCTTGTTGAAAAAACAAAAATTGTACTTTGAAAGGTGTTAAAGCGGAAGAGGTTGAAAAATAATTTTTTTTGAGAAATACGCATGTTTTTTTGTCGAAAAGTAACTGAAAAAAAATCGGCGACACGAAAAAAAATGTCGAGGTAATGGCCGCTCGGTTATAGCTGGAATGCCTCATATATATGTAAACGGAACGTGCAATGTACGAGACTACGAGAGCGACAGCGCGGAAAAGCGCATTTTTCACTTTCTTTCGTTCGGGTGCTACAAGCATATATATAGTAGCGTCGCACGAGCAAATTTATATAGGCACATATATATATATTTATCGTATAAATTGCATCTTCGCGAGTTTTTCTGCCGCCCCATTTATAATTTCTCGCATAAGCTATCCGATAAATATATCTCGCGTGTATTTCTCCAAATAGCAAATGTAATACATCTTTCCCTAACATACTATTTTTTAACGACTTCGTGGAAAGTCTTAGGATACTTTGATACATATTTATATCGGTATAAATAGGTGTATATTAAGGGGTTAACGCAGTCAGGATTTTCAAAAAATCGATTTTTTTAATTTTATTTTATAAACCCGTAATTACTATGTGTAAAGTGCAGATGAACTTTGAACGCGTTTTTCTCAAAACTATGTTTTTAAAGTTGGTAAGCAAGATTTTTCAGAGACGACATAACCGATCAGTCTCAAAATTGTATACAAGCTTTATGAGTATATTTCTCAGTAATTAATCGAAAGTTTTTTTTTACCGATAAATATTGTCCATTTTATAAACAATTTAAGCCAAAAATTTCATCAAAAGTCGAATTTTTTTTTAGCACGCCGCCATTTTGTTAAAAATAAATATCTTGCTTATCCTTCGATTAAATACTTGATTATACCTTATTTTAACGATATAATTTTAATTTTTTTTATTTTGGATGATTCAATCCAGAGATATCGTGCTCACCACAAGACTCATTATTTGAAAAAAAAAAATTACAAAATAAAGTTAAAAGTTACAAAAAAATGGATATAAATTTTTACGATAATAAATTAAAATGTCTTTAAAAAAAAAAAATTCTTGAAAAATAACTTTCTTCGACCTCCTGACTGCGTGTAACCCCTTAAGAATAAACGGAATATAATAAAAATTATGAATAAGAATTATTATTTCTTCATAATTATTCCAGTAAAAATACATTGGGTCATCGCCAAATTGTAAAAAAAGTTTACAAGAACAGTCACGAATTAACGACTAATCATAAAATTTGTTTCCACAACAACAACAAAAATCTTCAATATTTTTTGTGCCATCAACGAAATTTCAAATTGTAAATTAGAAGTATATTTTTTTTCGAATCATTTGTGTATTGTATCTCGTTTGAAGCCACAGGATGATTCATATTGTTGGAGTTCGTCGAACGCAAGACGTTAACTCTCGCGAGATTTCGCTGACACAGAGCCACGAAAATTCAATGATGAAAGTAAAAGACAAACATCCTGTTGTAAGGCTGAAAGAAGAAATGTAATATCCCCATCAGATTAGCCCGAAATAAAATGTTACTTTCTTCATTTACTTCCTATTCGAAGAAATCATACACTGAAAGAAATTTTATTGCACTATTTGGTTTTTCGCGTAACGAAAAGAACAATAAAATATAGCAATTGAGGGACAAACAAGGTACAATCGTAAACATTCCTATAATAATAGAACATTATGCTATCTCTATAGATATTAATATTATCTTGAAAAGCAACAATTACTATATGACTTTTGGAAACATGGCTATTCTATTCTTGGAGAATTAACATTGTAAATAATGATAGTGACTCTTTGGAAATTTTGCTGGGATAATTTGAAAACTTGTTATTTAAAATAATATAAGTTGCAATGAATATATCAAAATTTACTATTCTCAATAAGAACGCACTTTCAAAAGAGAAGCACTTGTACCTTTTGTAACGTGGACTTGAGGAAAATAGGTGAGTGTACCGAATATTGGGCTAGTACCGAATACTGTTCGTCCAGTCTATTTCTTATTAGAATAAATTCAGTTTACGTTCAATAAATGTAATGTATTTTTTTAAATAATCTTCATTCAACGTATTGTCACTCGAAATAAATATCGAGTATGAGTAAATTGTATTCAATTCATATTTCCCGTAATTCATGACAAGCTACCGAGCGAGGTAAAAAAACGGTCGTTTCCTTATCGATTTGGTTAAGGAAGTGGGCTTGCGAAAAAGCATAGTTCACAATAAAAAAAAGCATCGAATCAGTCGAAATAAGTTTCAATGTATTATAAACGAGTCATTAAAGTAGTAGAGTGCGGAAATAGACGAGCAAGTTAAATATTTTGCCGAAAATACATACCCCATAATTCGGTACATAGTGAGAATCGTGTGCACTGCGGCCCATATATAACCTCCCTTCGGGGGTCAAACGAGTACAACAATATTTGGGACATGCATACGCCAGTAATAGGGCCGTTTGTTGGGTGGGGGTCGAAGAGTCGACTAGCCAATATTTCGAACGGCTGAAATCCCGAATTTCACGATTACGAGCGTTCGAATAACGAAGCGCCAAAATCCCGAACGCCAGAAAAGCGAAAGCGGAGGGAGCCGCCCTATGCGTAAGAGAGAGAGAGATGCGGCTCCTCTCTCTCTTACGCATGGGGCGGCTCTCTCGACTTTCTCTTTTCTGGCGATCAGGATTTCGGCGCTTCGTTATCGCGGCCCTCCGCGTCTCCTTTCCTCGACTCGATGTCTCGAGAGGATAGAAGAGGACAGAAGGAGGAAAAGGGATGAACGTTCGGAGTCAGAGAGAGAGGGATAGAGCGAGAGGATGAAGATAAAGAGTGAAAATGAGAAAAAGAGAGTAAGAGTAATGAGCTAAATACACTTATTCTAACGCTCGTAACCGTAAAATTCGGGATTTCGGCCGTTCGAAGTATTGGTTAGTCGACTCTTCGACCCCCACCCCCCAGTAATAGGGACATCTGTCAAAAGTGTAGAACAGTATTGGGGACATTTGCACATGTGCGCATTTTCAAAATTACAATTAAATAATATAAATAATAACAAAAATGAGGTGGGAATTCGTTAGCTGAGATTCCACGCTTTCCAACAATACCAATACTTTTTACCCTGAGACAATCGAACGGTCCGACATTTTTGTAACACGCATCTATAAATACTGCATTACGTGTCTTTTACATCACGATTATAAAACAGCACTGTAATTTTTAACAGATTTTTCTCTCCGTGTGCACCTTCAATTCTGCTGTAAATTTTATACAATCTCTAATAGTATCAGTGGAACGTACAAAAAATCCACAATACAGCTGCTGATTTTTTTAAGCCCGAAAAAAATCAGTTGCCGTATTGTGGATTTTTTGTACGTTTTTTTTCTTTCTTCTCTTTTCTTTTCTGTTTGTTTCAATCAGTAGGATTAACTGTTAGAGATTGTATAAAATTGACAACAAAATTGAAGGTGTCCGACCGTGCGAAAAAATTAATTTTCATTTTTTTTTTTTTGCAGAAAATAGTCTTTGCAACACGAATAAAAATATAACACGTACTGCATTCAATCGTTGATGGAAAAACATAATTTTTATGTGGGAATATTTTTTTTTGTACATCCTCTTCGTTTTAAGCTATATGGATTCGAAAAAATAGGAAAAATATATGCAAGTCCTTAATTCATCGCTTAAAAAATCTGAAAAAAATCGCAGAGACTACTTTCAAGTGGGACTAAACTGTGACAAGTTATGGGACGGATCTGAGAGGGTCGAAAAAAAAAGTGGCGGAATTGACGGAGAATGCCTCATGTATTAGAATATATATATACGTATTTTTACGAATATAAGTACAGACGCCTTGGGAACGTCTCGTAATTATCGATGAGGAAATCGCAATCTCAGGCATGAGAAATTCTCGAATGTATACGTTGAGAAAATTGCAAATATTTCTTTGCGATATACGACGTGTATGTATACACATATATAATTAGTAAGTATGTAGTCTCAAGCTGAGTATACATATGCCATAGTTGAGATTTACACTTCCTGGTATACTTGAACTTGAACTTGAGTCTATATGTACACACATTGATTCCTATCTCAGAAGAACCCTCGAGTTTCTACATGAAAATTTTCGTCGATTATCCTCTCTTATTTTTTTATAAATAATCTCCAATCATAGTGTTGAAGTTGGCACAGTTTAAATGCCACGAAAATGATTTATTTTTTTGTAAAATTCATTCTTCCTAAGAACCTTTGAAAATGAAAAATCGTTTTAATGTATTTCGCGGTTTTTATCGAGGACTTGAAATATTAAAGGCACAAGCAAACCGTATATCTGACTGAAAATGATTTTGAAAAAAAAAAAATTTGTTGCGTTGCAACCATGCAAATTTTAACTCAATCTTTCATCATTCAATTTCCAAATCAATGCCGGTTGAATATTTTTGTTGAATTTTTAACAACAACAAATTCAACAAAAATTGCAATTAGACTAAAAATATTTATGATTTTGAATTCTGTATCGTTTGGATGCAACAAAAATAGTTTATTTTTAAATGGGAGAGCAGTGGCCAAGTGGCTAGAGCGCGGGTCTCGTAATCCGCGGGACCCGGGTTCGAACCCCGGCGACACCGCTAAAAAATATTCCAATTTTTCAAGTGCTTATCAGCTGCAATCCCGGTGGGTTGGGACCCCACCTTAAAATAATGGAATCCCAAAGACCTCATTGCGATGAGTGGGCGGTTAATTGTACGGTTTCGGTGAGGCCTGCCGACGCGGTTCTTATCGCTCGGATGGTGGTTCACCTAACTGTGCAAGCGACTGGCTCACTGGATCGCAATGGAGGAGGTAACTACCTAACCGACCGACGATAGTCGTGCTAGAGCGTGCTCGCATTGCTACCGACGGGCACTTAGGTAGAGTTTACCGTCTGTATCAGTGAAGGTTTTTCTGCAGTTTTCCCTTCGCTCTCGGCAGAATTGCGATACAGAATGGAAAAGGTGTAGGGTGCGGGCTGCAGCCCCGGCCTTACTAGGAAAGTGGGGGGGGGGGGGGGGATTAGTATAAAGCAATGCTGTACACTGGTAATAAACAAATTTTTTTTTAGTTTATTTTTAAACAAAATTAACGTTTCCCAAAAGGTTCTCAAAGGAAAAAGTTGTCGAAATACATTTTGTGTAAATGAGTAAGAAAAGCGTAAATCTGAAAATGAATTGAACAAAAATTATTTTCGTTGCGTTACAACGAAGCAAACTTCAAAATCATGGAAATCCTCACTTTGTTCCTCCCAATTATATCAACACTCTGGATCGATGTCCTATCCATTAGGTCAATGTCATTGATAATTAACGCTTGCGGTCGGACTGGGTCATTGGAGACCCCTAGCGGGGTTTCACTTGAGGATCTCCCGAGAACGGAAAAAGAACGGGGCCTGCCCCTCTCCCCTGAAAAAATTGGCATAGGTAAAAAAATATTTTAATGTTCAGATTTTTTTACTCCAAAAAAAGACATTTTTTTTGTTATTAATGCAATTTTATCAAGATTTTTTTTTTATTTTTCCCATGTTACTGATGATGTAGTACCACTGTTTCAAATAAAAATATGTAATATTTTTTGGTACAAAACATGATAATTGATTTTTCATTCATCGAAACCTGCGATTTTCCTCTCCTTGAAATCGTCCATTTTCAGGTGACTGAATAATTATACTTTTTTCGACAAAATACACACATCCATGGTAATTCTTTTTCCTATTGCAATTTTTTATTTATTGACATTTAAGCCGAAGCACTTTTTTCGAACGTTTCCACTCGGATAGCTATTTACAGCGTTAAAAACAATAACTTTTGGGCTTTAATAAACATTGATTGACATTCTACAAGCATTGAGGAGTAGTCAGGAATTTTTCTAGATTTTTTGGAGCAGTTTGACCCGTTGAAAATTGTATGCGGACACAGAAGACCCAATGCGACGACGAAGGGTTAAATTTGTTGCATCGAAAATTTTAACCTCGTTAAAGTGATGGTTTGTACACATTTTTTAAATAATTTTTTGCACCTGTACGTGAATTTTCTGTTGTGGACTGCTCGACGAGCGTGTAATACAACGATTATTACGATTATCGAGAAAGCGACTGTGAGAAGGAAGACAAAAAGAGAGAATGAGGGAAGAAAGAGGAAAAAGATCCAGACGCTTGGGGAAAAAAAACACCAAGAAATCTGTTTGTCGAGCATCGTGTTTTGCCTTCTTCTGGCCAATGTCTGCCGTCACGTTTGCCGCCTTTCACCGTTTCCTTTGTTACCTGACCTTTACCCGCGAGAGGCAATATTATACTCTAAAATACACATCAACGGATTAACCTGTGTGTACGTGTAAATACGGATGATTTCATCATTTCGTTGAGCTGGCTATTCGAGACCAAAATTTCCATTTTACATCATATCAGACCACCAATCCCATTTACAGCTCTACCAGTTATTTCTCTAACCGAAAAACTATGGCGATAAAACTTCATCGCACCATCTTCATACAGTCGAACCTCGGTAACTCGAATCTCAGGGGCAGAGCTTGATTCTTCGAGTAAGAGAGGTTTCGACTTATCGAAGTTTTCGAGTTACAGAGGGTGACGAAAACAATATTCGACTTACAGAGGCTCGTAAAAATTCGCCAAATTTAGTGGAAATATTCTTTATTTTGGAACGTACATGGAAGTTATGCAAAATGTAACATATTTTAGTACATATGTACATAGTAGACAATGGTTGTTCATTCACTATCATTTACAGGGTTTTGGAAAAAATCTGTTATTTTACTCTGTTTTAACTTATGCTGGCAGTCAATTGCATTTTTGACCGCGAACAGAGTTGCGAACTGCATTTTAAACTGCGAACAGAGCTACGAATACGTTATCATCAATGTTAATAAATTTTTCTATGAAAGTTCGAGCTTCGTTCGAAGTCCGTCTTTTTTTACGCCAAATTTCGTCACTCGTGGCGCTAGTAGTCTTCTGCACGCCGCGGCCGTAAAGCGTATTTAAGAGATAACTAGCGCCACGTACAGAGTAAAACAGGAACTAAAAAATGCGGACAGAATGCGTAGCGTTTTACGTCATTGCATAAAGCGCTTCGAGTTGTAGAGGTCAGGGTATTGGAACTTCGAGATGTAGAGGTAACCTTCGACTTGTAGAGGTCGGGTATCTTTAAATTCGAGTTACAGAGGCGAAATAATTGTCCTTGATACGTTCGAAAAACTTCGAGTTATTCTCTGTTTTTTCTTCGAATTACAGAGGTTTTCGCAAGGGAACAGACTGAGTCTCAGACTTATCGAGGTTTTCGAGTTGTAGAGGTTCGAGTTAGCGAGGTTCGACTGTAAAAAAAAAAAACTTTTCACAAAATCTGCCAAATAAGAAAGCGTTTTGACATCCCCATCGAATAATAACCATAATTAAATGCCTTGAAATTATCATTAAATGCCTCGTCGGCTTGCTAATTTATTTCGTTACGAATTTCTAATTCTGTCAGATTTTGCCATGGTTTTAAATGAATTACTTATTCCCTGGGAATTTGTATTTGTATAATGAAGCTAAAGTTTGCATCGTTCAAATGCAACGGAAATAGTTTATTTTTTAATCAAATTCATTCTTGACAAGAAGTTTTCATGAGAAATATCGTTGAAATATATTTTGAGGTTTTTATTAAGGCCTTAGGCCACTCTAGAGACCGAAAAAAATAGGCTTTTTGGGGATTTATTTTCAGAAATACTACAAAATAAATCAAGATTACAAAAACGGGGTGTTATCATACATATCAGTGACTGTTTACAATATTTTTTTTGAAGCGATTAATTTCAAAATGGCGGCTGCACAGCGTTTTCGCGATAACGTCTCCGTTTTTTCAGAGTTCACGGCCGGACTAACAGCTCCTGTAATTTTTTAATCATAATAAGCCAATAAATTTTTTTCGATCATATGTAATAACTGCTATAGAAGTACGTAGGATTTTTGCGATATATTGATTTTTTGTCAAATGGCGCACTTCTAAGGTGGAAAGTGAAAAATCTACCTAGAAAATCGTCAGATAATTGTTAATAACAAATGAACTATGCAATATAAAAAAAAAACCTACGTACTTCCACAGACAATGTCGTTTTCAAGATATATTCAAAATTTCAAGTGAATCGGTGGAAAATTGTCTGAGTTATGAGTCCGGCCAACTGAAAAAATGCAGTTTTGAGATAAACGCGTTTGAAGTTTTGAGTAGTACCAGACGGTCTTGTATTAAAATTTGAAAACCGAGTTCTTAGAGATTTTTCCCGGTCATAAACTTTTGGGACATCATTTTTGAGGTCCTGTTAGACCATTTAAAGTAAAAAAAAATTTCAATAATAATGCAATTGTGAGATAAAGGCGTTTGAAGTTTTTAGTAGGACCAGACGGCCTTGTACTAAAATTCGAAAAACGAGTACTTAGAGATTTTTCCCGGCCATAAACTTTTGGGACATCATTTCTGAGGTCCATTTAAAATAAAATTTAAAAAAATCAATTTTTCAAAAGTGCTAGGGTGGCCTAAGGCCTTAAGAGGATGTGAAAGTAAATCAGCTGACACGTGAGTGCGAGAGATAGCTGAAATTTTCGAACAGGTCTTTCTCAGAGATCAGCAACATTTGGGGCAAAATAAAAGTTTCATGCACTGGATTAATATATTTCTCAGGGCATCAAAACTTTGTTTTTGTTTTTTTTTTTTAATTTTTAAACATTTACGAGAAAAACTTATTCGAAAAATTGTCTGTAAAACACATCTTTCATATCCTTTTGAGGACTTGGGATGCTAAATGCACGAGCCAACTGGGGTCAATCGGACCCCAGCGATTTTCGAAAGTATAACTCTGTCAAAAATAGAGAAATTCACGATTTTTTTCTTATATTAAAATTTTTATTTTCGTTAAAAAAACCGAATGGCCCTTTTTAAATGTTTTTGGCGTCTACTGTAGTATTTTTACAAGCTTTTATTTAAATTATTTCGCAAAATTTTTTATAAAAAATTTGTTTGAAAATTGTTTTGCAACAAAAAATGTTTCGCATAATTTATTGCAAAAAAAATGTTTCGTGAAATTTTTTCCAAAAAAATTGTTTTGCAAAATTTTGTTCACTAAATCGTTTTACGAAACATTTCTCTACGAAAATGTTGCGCAACAGTCTCTTTCTAAAAAATCAGGGTGAAAAAATTTGTTTGCATAAATTTTGCAGAAAAATGTTGCAAATTAATAAATTAATTGTGTGAAACAATTTTGTCTAAGAAATTTTGCGAAACATTTTTTTTTGCAAAAAATTATGCGAAACTAGATATAAATTACTAAACTAGTTATTTAACATCAAAGTGAAAAATAAATAAACGAAAAACCAATTTTTTAAAACAAGCTTTTATTAGTTGTAAATAAAAAATAACTGAAAAGTTCAAAACAATTTTATCCCGATTGGAAATAAGTTTCCAAATAAAAGCGTGTTGCATTTTAACAGCAAGAGAAAAAAAAGAGGGTGTAACACGCTTTTATTTGAAAACTTATTTTCAATCGGAATAAAATTATTTTTAACTTTTCCGTTATTTTTTATTTACAACTCATAGAAGCTTGTTTAAATTTTTTTTTTTTCGTTTATTTATTTTTTTATTCAAGCATTATAGTGTTCGTATTTGAATTATAGGAAACTTTTCTCTCCTGGGGTCTAACGGACCCCATGGGACCGTTAAGAAATTCCTAGATAGTGGGGCGTTAAGGATTAAAAATTAATTTTGAAAAACTTATTTCCGTTGCATTGCAACGATGCGAATTTCAACATCATGTGTTTGTATCGAAAAAAGATATTATCAATTTCTTCAGAATTTATAATTGCACTGAAAAAAATTACAAAATCTTTTCAAATTTCTAATTGCATTAAAATAAATTACCAAATCCTAGGAAATTTGTAATTATTTCAAAATAAATATACATTCCCTTCGAAACCTGTCAGTTTCGATATGCACTGGACTCTAGATTTCGGAGACCCCGATAACGGCGACAAATCTCGCGACCTTGGCTCGACGCGCTGCGTTCCGAGAAAAACTCAGGAGTGTGCGCCTATATATATATATATAGATATGGCGCATTATGTGTGTGGTGTTTACGTTGCTACTCATCCAAGCGCATCGAGTTCGGAGCACTATATCTATATATGCGTCTCGCAGTGGGCGACAAATCCCCGGCTTGTCGCCGTAATCGGGAGTGCAGTGTAAATATCCAATTCTTTCAAATTTTGCAATTGCTTTAAATCAAGTTCCTAATTCCATTACAAATTGCCTGGGGAAGAACAACCAATTTGTAGGTAATTAGGTAAGTAGACTTGGAAAACATCGATTCCATTAAAACTTGAAATAATTTTATTTTCAATCTCAACTTCGAAAAACTTCCCATTTTTGCTAAATTCAAATGTTCAAGTGGAAGTAGAAAAAAGAATATAAATGTGTGAGATTTCTTTTTTTTTTTAATTTCAAGGGTCTCCGTGAGAAGAGCGATCGAATAAAAACTGAGTTTTCCACGAATCACCCCTAATCTACCTCGTACGAGAGATTTCAACCCTCCTGCCTGCAATCGACGGTCAACCATCCACTTCATTGTCCACAAAGCCTCGATCACGGATTCGCACATGGACCAAACAAAAAAAATTCACGCTGAAAAGCGAGTGGGAGAGGGAGGGAAGGAGGGTTTTTTCATTTTGTTTTAGCGTAACCACAGCGCGTTTCAACGAGGCGCAAAGAGAAAGAGGAACGAACAACAGAGAGCTTTCACGTCCGACCGTGGATCGAGAGCACTTCCAACTCTCGCTTTCATGCTACCCTTTCAACAAACGCGTGTACGATATAATCTTTTATTTCTCGTGGAGAATTTAATGCACCTACAACGGAGGCCGATCGACTGTACGAACGTCGATTTCACGGCTCAGACACGCGTAATGAAATCGGAATGGCAAGTTTATTTTTTGAGTTGCATATAAATTTATTTTTTTCCCACATTCTTTCAACCCCTGTGCTAAGACTTTTTATTTTCGCACATACATGTAAAGTAAAATAAAATAAAAAATTATCACGCGCTGAATGTTCAAAGAATTTCGTAAATTTCTGTAGCTTTTTCAAATTAATTTTTTTTTCGACCCAGCTATATTTGAAAATTCGTGCAATTTTTAGAGAAAACAAATTTTTATCTTGAATCTATGAAAATGCGGGCATTTGGGCACAAAAAAAAAAACTCCAAATCGATGCGATTTTAGGTAGATTTTGTGAAATTAATAACATAAGAATGTAAAAACGTAAATTCCATTATGTTTTTACATTCTTGTGTCATTAAATTTAATTTTTACCGCTCAAAATTACAAAATTACATGATTGCTCAACTATACTTAACTTGGAGGTGAATTTTTTTTTTTTTTTACTAATTTACAAAAATTAATATTTTTGAAAAAAAAAACGCCATTCTGGAATTTTCAGGATCTTTTAAAATCAGTACAAGGTATTGTATAAAAAGGTTTGAACCAAAAATCTAATGTTGATCGTGGATTTTCACAATTTTTAAAACTTCAAAATTCGCCAAATTCATCATTTTTCAATTTTTTTTTTTCGGAATATTTTTTTTCGTAGCCCCAAGTAGCCTCTTTAAGACGAACCCAAAACGATTTTTTCGGAACTATAATAGTTTTCGAGATATTTAAAAAATAAACTTGAAAAATTGAAAAAATGGTGAAATTTTGAATTTTGCATAACTTTTGAAAAAAATTGGTTTAATTTTTTTACTTTGGTAGAACTTCGTTTTATGATTAAAAAAAAACTTCTGACCAAATTTCATCGAGATTGAAAGGGCTCGATTCCAACTATTGGTCGATTTGAAATGGAATATGACCCACCTATTGCTAAGATCGGCAGGACATGACATGACTTTGCAAAAAATCCACTATATCTTCATTGATCATGTTCTACAGAACCCAAAAACACCCCTCTTTCAAAAGTTTGTATATAAATATTAGGGCGATTTTTTCGAGTTTTTTTTATTTCTTTCACTCCCCGCCCGAAATTTTGTTGCATATGTCTGAAAGAATATTCCCTGAACGTTACAGCCCTTAATATTGATATTAAGTACTTTCCCTTCGCGTGATAAGTTTTTCCATTTAAAATACACGTAAATCAAAAACTTCTTTCTTAAAAATTTAAACACTTAGCGGTTTTTTATGCTATCGCATTGATTTTGGTCGCAATTTACGCAAAATTGAACGAGCTTTGAAAGTGTTCTGAACAGCGTAAGTGTAACTTACACTGGTGAGATAGCACAAGGTCACTAAAGTTACCCAGAATTCTCGTTTTTTCGCTGTTATCTCCGAAATGATCAACTTTACCGGAAAAATGTAAAGGATAATTTTTCTGGAAATTTAATTTTCTACAAAAATGGTCCTTTAGACCTAATTGCTAAAATTAATACTTCTTGAGATATTGAACCTTTACTTATTTGTGAAACTAAAATTTTTATGGATTATCGAACCAAAAGTTTCAAATTGTTGATATTCCATATCATACCACCACTGGTGATATGATATGTGATATGGTGATATGATATGGAATATAAACCATTAAAAACTTTTCGTTCGATAAACTATACAAATTTTATACCATAAATGAGTTAAGGTTCAATATCTCAAGAAATATTAATTTTAGCAGTTAGGTCTAAAGGATCTTTTTTGTAGGAAATTAAATTCCCAACAAAATGTCCCTTTAAAATTTTTTGGTTAAATTAATCATTTCAGAGATAACAGCAAAAAATCGAGATTTTTGGGTAAAAATCAACTTTAGGTACCTGTACCATCTCACCAGTGTAAGTTACACTTACGCTGTTCAAGACACTTTTAAAGATCGTTAGATTCTATGTAAATTGCGACCAAAATCAATGTAATAGCATAAAAAACCGCGGAGTGGTAAAATTTTTACAAAAAAGTTTTTCGTTTACGTGTATTTTAGATGAAGAAACTTATCACGCGAAGGGAAAGTACTTGATATTAATTTTAAGGGCTGTAACTTTCAGGGAATTTTCTTTCGGACATATACAACAAAATTTCGGGTGGGGAGTGGAAGAAAAAAAAATAAGTCGAAAAAAAACCGCCCTAATATATATGGGATACAACGAAATTTGTTTACAACTAAATAGTCTTATCTAATATCTCGGATAAGTTCGTAGATGGATTGAATCGGTTGAATATTGTCAAAATAGCAGCAATTACATTTTTTTTTTCCAAAAATCAATTATGCGCTGAGCATAGACGTGCGATATATCAAAACCAAAGGGCTTAATAATGAGCCCCTTGACATTTTATTCCCTCAAAATGGCAACTTGAATTTTTTTTTCTAATTTCATCTCTATTTCAAATTTTCATCTTTATTTTGATTTCTCGGGTCGGTCATGTAACATCCGCTAATTGAGAACGGCTAATGACAAATTTGTACACTGAGAAACAAGTGCAGTTAAAACAAATAAATCCATTTAGTTGAAAAAAAATTAGTTGATTCAATATTAATTTGTTTGAAATAATGAAACTATAATTAATTCAACAAATGGATTTGGTTAACCATAAGATATGAGGTGAACGAAATTATGTGGTCAATTTCCAGATACAGTTTAGTCCAATTTACACGTTACTGAGTTGCTGTGCAGAAATATTTCGTTGATTTCTAATATATTTTAACTAAATAAATTTAGCTGTAACAAAAAAACAATTCGTATTTTCAATCACACAATTTATTTGGTACAAAGATATTTATTTGATTGAACTGAAACTTTGCCCATTCAAGCAACGATTTAACCGATTTAACTGAAACTTCCACCGTATCTTTGTTGAATTACCAAAATGATCTCGTTGAACGTCCGGAAACAAATATTTGGTTGAGTTAAATAAATTTTTGCATTTTCAACAAACATTTTTTCTCAGTGTAGTTATATGTCGATATATTTTATCTTAAAATTCAGAGGACGCGTATATATGCCTCCAGAAATAAGAGAATTTTACTGCCATACACCGAAAAAAAGGCTTAGTAATATCAACTACCCAGCTGCGATCACGGAAAATTCGTTTGAATCAATCGTCGGATATTTGATTTGATTACCCCGTTATTGAAATAATAAAACTGGTGTCGTTGTTTCGAATGTGTACTGCATTCACCGCAATTACAACATTGGATCAAAATGATTTCAAACGAGATTGATTCAACAACTTGTTTTCTCATTCAATCGAATATTTAGTCATTTACTGGAAGTAAATAAAATTGTTTCAACTGTATGTTTCGTCTCATCGACAAAATCTAGTTTTAATTTGAGCTATTCATCCAGTTAAAAAGAATAGTAAATGCTTTCATGTCGATCAAATTGTTTGATAAATTTGACTAAATAATTCAACGCGGCCACAACACATTTAGTCGATAGTACGTATAGTAACTACCGCAATCTCGGCACTTCACCCGAGATCCGTAAGGTGGCGACGATCGGCGCGCGCTCTCGCGCCAACGAGACAGCCACTGAGCACCGATAAGTACCAGTGTATTACCAGCATCGGAGTCCTCGATTAACTTTAAATTGTTGGAATATTACCCGCGGTCTGTGGTCGCACAGTTCTATGGACTAAAGACTACATATTTGAATGAGACCACCATTGCACTTTGGTGGCGCTCGTGCTCTTTATGGGCGCAAGGACAAATAAGTTAAATTTTCACTTAACTTTTTAATCTCACGATTGATTAGTTAAGTAAAAGCCTTCGTAGCTTAAACAAATAATGCATATCATCAAATGATTTGTTAATTCAATTGAAATTTTCTAGCTTTATATTGAATGCATTCTTTTTCCGGTGAACAACATCTGAATTGCATAGAAAATATGAACTGTTCATTCAACTAAACCATTTGGTTATGCAATCGCATATTGAGTGCATTTTACCAAATATATAATCAAAACAATGTAATTTTCAATTGAACGGATTCTCTACTCTGTTGGGTCAAGGTTATATGTACTTATGGGAATGCAATTTTTGTTTCCATTCTGATACACGTTTTGAGTTAACTGAATTACACATTTCGTTCGCCACCCGTAACCGCCGGATTTAGTTAATTCAAGCCAAATTTTTTTCACTTTACGAAACCTTTTTCTCGGTGTACTAATTCCCCGAATTCGAAGAACTAAAATGCACAGGAAAATAAAAATAAAGTTAAAATTTTCGCCAGTGGGAAAAATCGCGAAATATCCGCCTGCCATCGGCGTTTTTTTCTTTGATAAAATCTCTATGAACAAAAATTTAAAAGATCCCGGCAATATTCAGTCAATTAGTCTTAAAAAAATTATCAGCATTTTAAGACTCATTAAACACATACTTTGTCGAGTGTTTGTTTTTCCATTTTTCATCAAAGTAATACACTTGTAGATTTATCGTTCAACTGAACGTTAGGAGTTTCAGATATATGGAACAAAAAACGAGACTAACAGTTTCGTCGAGTTGACACGGAGTACCCCATGCATAAATGATCGAGGCTTAACGTCGAGACTCGTACCGAAGGAGAATTCCCCTTCGACTTCCGTCAAATCTCCCTCGACCGTTTCCCCTTCGCGCTCTTTCCTCCGATTCGCGTTACTCTCACTTATATATATATCAAGAGACGCGGTAGCGTCTCGTATCTCTTTCTCTCCTCAACGCATGTAGATTTTCCTCTTTTTTATCGTCGGAGCATTCAACGAAAAATCTGCCCTATTCATATTTCTCTCCCCTCTGGATTACTCACTATTCCGTCTTTCGTCCAAACTTTGGTTGATTAAACCCTCTCCGGCGTTTCTGATCCTTGTAGACGCAGTTGAACCAACGAGTCAGAGCTATAACCCTCCCTTTCTCTCTCTCTCTCTCTCTCTCTCTCTCTCTCTTTCTCTCTCTCTCTCTTCAATTATCGACCGTGGGCTCTTTCTCCTGCGTCTCTCGTGACCGGCACGCACAAGGGAAGAAACCCAAAAACCCGAAAATCGTATAACGGATTCGCATATACCAGCCTGTACACCCTTATTCCGTGAACCTCGTATCCAAGGAAGGACCTCTATTTTTCTAACCTTATAAAATCAGTACTATTCAATAAGGAGAATCCAACGCTAAATCAAAGAATATTTATATTTATACAAGCATTTTCCTCTCTTTAAATTGTATATGGGGCATTTTGCGTCAATTGAGAAAGACTATGAATCACGACTGTTTAGCTTATTAATCTTGTCTATGGGGCATTCTACCCCAAACAAAACAATATGCTTTCTACGAGGTGAAGAGTTACCCCAACCACATTATGTATGAGATATTCCATGTGAAGGAAAAAAAATGATTTACCAAAACTACTGTTTACCTGATCAATATGATCTACGGGGCATTTCACTCGAAATAGAATTTTGGATTCCCAACAAGCATAAAAATAACTTATTTAATTCTATATGAAGCATTCCATGCGAAATGGCTTAGTTTTGAGGCGAAGATTTGGACGATTTGGATGAAGATTTAGACAAAGATATGTAGCATTCCATGCAAAGTGAAACAATATTTGTTAAGGGATTTTCCTCTTTTCACATTATATATGGGGACTTCGAGGCTACATAGAATAATTCTTTCTACAAGGATAAAAGTTATCTTAACCGCATAATATATGGGATATTCCATCTGAAAGAAAAAAAAGTTTTACCAAAACTGATATTTAGCCAATTAACATTGCCTATGGGGCATTTCATTTGGAATAGAATTTTTTTTAACGAGAATGAAAATAATGTATTGGCATTATGTATGAGGCATTCCGTGCGAAATGGCTTAGTTTTTAGACGAAGATTTGGACGATTTAGATGAAAATTTAAAAACAGATACAGAACATTCCACATAAAATGAAACAATATTTCTAAAGACATTTTCCTCTCTTCATATTATATATAGACCATTTTACGTAAATTAAGAAAGACTAAATCACGACTGTTTAGATTATTAACATCGTCTATGGAGCATTTCACGCTAAACAGAACAATTCTTCCTACAAGGATACGAATAACCCTAACCACATTATGTATGGGATATTCCATGCGCAGGAAAACAATGATTTGCCTACTGACTACTATTTACCCTATTAACGTTGTCTATGAGGTATTTCGCTCAAAATACAATTTTTTAAATAAAACATTCCATGCGAAATGGCTTAGTTTTTAAATGAAGATTTTGACGATTTAGATGAAGATTTAGACAAAGATATGAAGCATTCCACTGAAAATGAAACAATATTTATCAAAGCATTTTCCTTTTTGTCGGATTACATATAGGACATTTTACGTAAATTAAGAAAGATTATATAAATCACGATTATTTGGCTTATTAACATTGTCTATAGGACATTCCACGCTAAATAGGACAGTTTAACGCGAATAAGAGTTACCCTAACCACAGTATATATGGGATATTTCATGCAAAAGAAAAAAAAAGATGTACCAAAACAACTGTCTACCCGATTAACATGATCTATGGGGCTATTCAATTAAAATGGAAATTTTATATTTAACGAGAATAATAGTAATATTCACATTACAAATGAGGCATTCTATGCAAAATAGCTACATAAGTTTTTAGACGAAGATTTAGACGGTTTCGGTAAAGACTTAGACAAAGATATGGAGCATAATGAAACAATAGTTATGAAGGCATTTTGTTTTTCTCAGATAACATGTAGGGCATTTTGCATTAAATTACGAAAGACTAGATAAATCACAACTGTTTAGATTGTTTTTAATGTCGTCTATGGGGCATTCCACGCGAAACAGAACCATATTTTCCTGCCAGGATAAGAGTAACCCTATTCACATTTATATGGGATGTTCCATGCGGAAAAAAATGGTTTACCAAAACTACTATTTACCCGATTAACATGGTCGATGCGGTATTTCACCCGCAATAGAATTTTTTATTTTAACGAAAATAGGAATAGCCTATTCACATTTATATATAAGGCATTCCATGCAAAATGGCTCAGTTTTTAGACGAAGATAACAGTCACCAAGTTTATGTCATATACGGGCTATTCCACGCGAAATTAAATAAATTTTCAACGAGAATAAGATATATATTAAGATACAAGACGTTCATCGCGAAGTTGAGAATTTTATCCAGAAATTCTGTTTATATGGTATATGGCGGATCCCGAGCAAAACGGATCGATTTTTTTTACCGTGGGAACTATTTTATTCATGCTGTACATGGGCCGTTACATGTGCACAGTATGAAACGGTTTTCCTGAGAATTTTTTTAAATTGCATTTCATAACAAACAAGCACAGCCTAGAAAAATAATTGGAGCTTTTTGAATTACTTTTCAGCGGTTAAAAGTATGCAAATTACGTGTTGAAAAAAATTTCCTCGACCGAAAAAATTCGTTGCACGTAGAATATCCCGTATCGTGCACTTAAGCTCCTCGTTTGGCATTATACGCGACGAAAAAGGGTCGACAGCTTGTGCTCGTTAGCGACGGCAAATATCACGGTTCGTCGACCGTTTCGTAAATTTTCGAGCTCGTTAAAAAAAAACACCGAAATCCAAAGCACCTTCGCGTCAGAGCACCGAGCTCTGTGAATAGGTTTGAAGGGAAATGTGCGAATATACTTTCGTCCATTTCTGCATGTCTTTGCAAAAATATTTATTAATAATTATCGTTGAATATTAGCAAACGGAACCGCAGCAAAAGGAAAATACCTCCAAAGGTATTCGGCAAAGTGCGCGAAAAATGTAGGTCAAGGGTTAAGAAGTTACGATTCAGGAGAAAACGTTTCCCCATGTGACGTTGTTTTTTCAATCAGCTTTTTTCTGGTTTTCTTATCAAAAAACAAATTTTCGAACGACCAAAAAAATCTCTGCAATTTTTTTTCTCGGATATAATAAAAACTTGTCTTTATAATGAATTCTTCTTTTTTGTAAGGACAAAAGAATTTTGCGAAATTAGTCAGACACTTTGAGATTTTTACTTCAAAGGGTTGATTTTTTCTTTGAGGGAAAAAAAACGTGCGTGTCGCCAAAGGGTTTCATATAGTGGAAAAAGATGAGGGGAGGAGGAGGAGGAGAAAATCGAAAAATTGATTATCAGACCGTGAATTGAACACCGATTCAGGTGAATCTCTGCGTATTTACAGAAACCGCTATACTATACATAGATATGGGGCATTCCACAACGATTCGATCTGGGTCTGACCCTTCACCTCCCGATTTTGTCCGCAACTTTTTATGGTTTTTTGATACCTCTGAAAAGCATTCAGGATTTTTTTCAGATTGGTTTGGAGCGATTTGACTTACAGTGGATCAAAAAAGTATTCGTACACTGCGTTTTTTGCCAATAACTTCATGGGTATACATGATATCGAATCCAAACCTATTTCGTTTAATACTCCATCAAGTATAGAGATAATCTGCAAATGAAGAATTTTTTCCTAGGAACGATAAAAGAATTATGCAAAAAAAACGAAAATTTTCGGGCAAAAAAAGTATTCGTACATTTACAATTGAGCTGCTAAACCTCGATACTGATTCACGCATGGTATGAACTCTGCGTAAAATGTGAACAAGTCTTGGTTTACACATTGGTTTTGACCTATTCTATGCGATAGTGGATCTTCAAGCTCTGAACAGACATGACGGCAAAGAAAAGCGAAATATCAATATCCATGCGAAATAGAGGGATTTTTCTTCGGAAACGCGGTGAAAGTTACCGAAAAATTAGTAAAGAACTAAATCTAAGTTTCACAATCATGCAATATATAATATAAAAATACAAAACAACAAACAGCACCGAAAATAAGCCACGAACCGGTCGACCGAGATCGAGAGCGTCGGAGTATTGTTAAAGAGGTTACAAAAAAACCGTTCACAAGTGCTCGCAGTTTAGCAAATGATCTCGCGTCAACATTAGGGAAGGTCGTCTGTCCCCAGACTATTCGAAACGTTTTGCATTCTGCCCAAATATACGGCAGGTCTGCCCGGAAAAAACCATTAATTGATCATACAAATCGAGAAAAACGTTTGGGTTTCGCAAAAACCTGCAGAAATAAATCTATAGAATTTTGGAAACGTGTCGTATTCTCGGATGAATCGAAATTTAACATCTGCGGCTCCTATAGATTTATTTCTGTAGGTTTTTGCGAAACCCAAACGTTTTTCTCGATTTGTATTATTAATTGATGGTTTTTTCCGGGCAGTTCTGCCGTATATTTGGGCAGAATGCAAAACGTTTCGAATAGTCTGGGGTCAGACGATCTTCTTTGATGTTGACGCGAGATCATTCGCTAAACTGCAAGCACTTATGAACGGTTTTTTTGTAGCCTCTTTAACGATACTCCGACGTTCTCGTTCTCGGTCGATCGGTTCGTGGCGTATTTTCGGTGCTCCTTGCAGTTTCGAATTTTTTTATTATATATTGCACTGTTGTAAAACTTAGATTTAGTTCTTTACTAATTTTTCGGCAACTTTCACCGCATTTCCGAAGAAAAATCACTCTATCTCGCATGGATATTGATATTTTGCTTTTCTTTGCCGTCATGTCTGTCCAGAGCTTGAAGATCCACTATCGCATAGAATAGATCAAGGCCAATGTGTAAACAAAGACTTGTTCACATTTTACGCAGAGTTCAGACCATGCGTGAGTCAGTATCGAGGTTTAGCAGCTCAATTGTAAATGTACGAATACTTTTTTTGCCCGAAAATTTTCGTTTTTTTTGCATAATTCTTTTATTATTCCTGGGAAAAAATTCTTCATTTGCAGATTGTCTCTATACTTGATGGAGTATTAAACGAAATAGGTTTGGATTCGATATCATGTATACCTACACCGAAAAAAAGGCTTAGTAATATCAACTACCCAGCTGCGATCACGGAAAATTCGTTTGAATCAATCGTCGGATATTTGATTTGATTACCCCGTTATTGAAATAATAAAACTGGTGTCGTTGTTTCGAATGTGTACTGCATTCACCGCAATTACAACATTGGATCAAAATGATTTCAAACGAGATTGATTCAACAACTTGTTTTCTCATTCAATCGAATATTTAGTCATTTACTGGAAGTAAATAAAATTGTTTCAACTGTATGTTTCGTCTCATCGACAAAATCTAGTTTTAATTTGAGCTATTCATCCAGTTAAAAAGAATAGTAAATGCTTTCATGTCGATCAAATTGTTTGATAAATTTGACTAAATAATTCAATGCGGCCACAACACATTTAGTCGATAGTACGTATAGTAACTACCGCAATCTCGGCACTTCACCCGAGATCCGTAAGGTGGCGACGATCGGCGCGCGCTCTCGCGCCAACGAGACAGCCACTGAGCACCGATAAGTACCAGTGTATTACCAGCATCGGAGTCCTCGATTAACTTTAAATTGTTGGAATATTACCCGCGGTCTGTGGTCGCACAGTTCTATGGACTAAAGACTACATATTTGAATGAGACCACCATTGCACTTTGGTGGCGCTCGTGCTCTTTATGGGCGCAAGGACAAATAAGTTAAATTTTCACTTAACTTTTTAATCTCACGATTGATTAGTTAAGTAAAAGCCTTCGTAGCTTAAACAAATAATGCATATCATCAAATGATTTGTTAATTCAATTGAAATTTTCTAGCTTTATATTGAATGCATTCTTTTTCCGGTGAACAACATCTGAATTGCATAGAAAATATGAACTGTTCATTCAACTAAACCATTTGGTTATACAATCGCATATTGAGTGCATTTTACCAAATATATAATCAAAACAATGTAATTTTCAATTGAACGGATTCTCTACTCTGTTGGGTCAAGGTTATATGTACTTATGGGAATGCAATTTTTGTTTCCATTCTGATACACGTTTTGAGTTAACTGAATTACACATTTCGTTCGCCACCCGTAACCGCCGGATTTAGTTAATTCAAGCCAAATTTTTTTCACTTTACGAAACCTTTTTCTCGGTGTATGAAGTTATTGCCAAAAAACGCGGTGTACGAATACTTTTTTGACCCACTGTAACTATGATTAAGTTTTTTTCGAAAAAGCTTGTTATAGACGGAAGGAACTTACTTTCGCTCACTTTCGCTCAACGTTTGAAATTTTCCATGTAAAAAATCACCAACAACCCCGTTTTTTATATTGAAAATTTCAAGTGTTGAGCCAAAGTGGGCAGGGGTTTCCTTCCGTCTATAACAAGCTTTTTCGAAAAAAAAAAGTTAACCATAGTTAAGTCAAATCGCTCCAAAAAAAATCTGAAAAAAATCCTGAATGAATCCCAGGTCGAATGGGTGTGGAATGCCTCATATATATAAACGCGTACATACATGTATGTACACACATATGGGGCATTTTGTATCAAACCAGCAGCCAAGACCTCA
Source organism: Alloplasta piceator (assembly GCA_946863875.1). Taxonomy (NCBI): domain Eukaryota; kingdom Metazoa; phylum Arthropoda; class Insecta; order Hymenoptera; family Ichneumonidae; genus Alloplasta; species Alloplasta piceator. The sequence goes on from OX333072.1 coordinate 28,539,282, forward strand.
CTCTCTTTAATTTTTATAATTTTTATATATATTTATTTTCAGTTCAATTCAGTCCAAAGCTTCGTCGTCTACGCAAAAAGGACATGAAATATTTTTTTAAATTTATGATGCTGAAGTTTGCATCATTGCAATACAACAAAAATAATTTCACAAGTTTTTTTTTAGATTTACGCTTTCCTTGGGCATTTAGCATCAAGTCCTTAATAAATACCGTAAAATATATTGCAATGACTTTTTACTTTGAAAACTTTATAGAAAATATGAATTTTTCCCCCAAACAAATTATGTATGAGGTATTCCAGCCCAAGTGACCCTCACCCTCTCGGATTTATTTGATTTTTTTTCATATGATCGCATTGAGTCTAAAATACACCCGCATAATTTTTCCAGATTTTTCCAAACATCCCTTGTTTCAAAAAAAATTTTTTTTTTTAAACACCCTTTTTTAAAAATGTAAAAAAATTCTGAAAAATCCGTGGCAATATATAAAAAATTTCAAGCTATCACCCGGAGTGGGCAGATTTTTTTTCTGTGTTTTACGTATTGGATTTCGAACCAAAATTTTCTTTTTTAACGCCATTTTTTTTAAATCTAAAAAAATTCTGAAAAAACCGTGATGATATATAAAAAATTTCAAGCTATCACCCGTAGTGGGCAGATTTTTTTTCTATTAACGTTCTCAAAATTCCAAAAAATTCTCAAATAGCTCACCTTGGGCAGATACTGACTTATTTTGGTACTCAAATTGAGTATCTGCTCATGGTGAGCTATTTGAGAATTTTTTGAAATTTTGAGAACGTTAATAACTTGTAAAACACAGAAAAAAAAATTTGCCCACTACGGGTGATAGCTTGAAATTTTTTATATATTATCACGGTTTTTTCAGAATTTTTTCAGATTAAAAAAAATGGCGTTTTTTTTCAAAAAAATTTTTTTTTTAAATAAGGGATGTTTGGAAAAATTTCAAAAAATTATGAGGGTGTATTTTAGACTCAGTGCGATCATATGAAAAAAAATTCAAATAAATACGAGAGGATCAGGGTCACGGGTTTACGGCTGGAATACCTCATATGTAATTCCACTGCATTCGAACTTCAACATAATTTTAATTTGCCACCCGGGATATAAGAGGGGGGTGCAGGAGTCCCTTCAGAACTTGGGAACCTCTCAAATCGAAGACGCAGTTTTTACAAATAATAAATAATGCACACGTATTTTGTGACTTGAAACATAACTTTCAAGCACTGCATAATAATGAAATCTCGCAATTCGCATTTGTTTTTCTCAAATTATTAGCGTTCTAGCATTACTACATCCTAGCATCCGATGTTCGAATAACTTCTCAAAATTTGATGTATGAAATTCCAAACGTTCAGCTGAACGAAAGAATGTGGAGATAAAATTTTGAAAAAATTAACAAGTTTTCGATTATACTTGGTACAATTATACTTTTACTAAGTATGATCCATTATTTAAAAAACTTCGTCAAAGTTTTTCAAACAATGTCAGCAGGATTAAGAATTAATTATCAAATATCATCAGGGACTTAAAAATTTTCCTATCAGGAATAAAACTGTCGATTTTCCGTTCAGTTGAATTGTTGGAACTTCAAGTCCATAGAATCTGCGGTATTTTGATAAGTACCAGAAAAATATAAATTCATTGATAATCGAAAAAAATTATAAGTGAAGAAAGAACGTTCCAATTCTAAAATGAAAAAAATGAAATTTGGTTGGAAATTTAATTTTCTACAAAAAAAGGTCCTTTAGACCTCATTGCTAAAATTAATATTCTTTGAGATTTTGAACCTCAACTTATTTGTGATATGAACTTTTTTATGGATTATCGAACCAAAGTTTCAAATTTTTGATATTTCATATCATAAAACCACTGGTGATAGTCTATGTCATATGGTGATATGATTTGGAATATCAACAATTTAAAACTTCTAGTTCGATAAACTATTCAATTTTTATACCATAAATGAGTTAAGGTTCAATATCTCAAGGAACATTAATTTTAGCAATTATTTCCACAGGACATTTTTTGTAGGTAATTAAATTTCCAACAACATTTTCTTCTACACCCAGAAAAAAGATGTAGTCGTAGGTACTATAATCGTTTACGATGTTAAAGTTTGCATCGTTGCAATACAACGAAAATAAGTTTTTTCAATTCATTTTAGCGAGTTTTATGTTTAGCTTGTGCATTTATAATTTCAAAACCTTAATGAAGTTCTTAAAATACATTTTCACGATTTTTCACTTAATAAATTACTTAGGAAGAATTAATTTCATTAATAAATGAATAATTTCCGTTGCATTACAACGATGCAAACTTCAGCATCATATCATTTATTTGATTCTTTTTTAGTTACTTTAAAGAAAATTTTCTTTCCATCCAATTTTGGGCGATATTTACTTCCACTATATTTATTTATTTGAATTTCCTGTCATCGAAAAACAGGCGTTGAAGAAAAATTCTATTCGTTGTTACTAAATACCTATTCACCCGTTATCTCATCCGATCATATCTGCAGATTTGTCAGTACCCCAAAAATCCGCCAGGTGGCTACCTCTCGCACAAGCGAATCTGCCTCTCGACGCCTATATCCTTTCCAAGCTCGTCTATGTTTGATATGCTTATTTTTCAGTATGGATATTTATACATTGAACATTGCGAAAAAACGCAAGATGGTCGAATCCCCGAAAAGGATTCCCATAAAAAAGGGTATTTTTTCTTTTCCCTTCTGTTAAAGAAAAGACGAAGCTTTACAAAATTGTAGACTTCATACATTCAAAGATTGCAATATTTAAAAATATATAATGTGTAAATATTTTTAAAAAAATTATTCCATTTAAATACATATTTGTTCAGTCTGAAATAATATTTATTAATATTAAATAAACATTTATTAGATCGCAATATATTTTCCTAGTAGGTCATTCAAAAAAAAAATTTCATTGACATGAATAGAGTTGTATTAGGCCGGCCTACAACTAAAAAAATTTATTTGGCTTGACTAGGATTCAGTTAAATGTACTAGATATTTTTTCTGGGTGTATGATTTTTCGGTTAAGTCAATCATTTCGGAGATAACAGCAAAAAATCGAGAATTTTGGGTAAAAAAACAACTTTAGGGACCCGTACCATCGCACCAGTGTAAGTTACACTTACATTGTCCTGGGCACTTTTAAAGATCGTTCAATTCTACGTAAATTCTAACCAAAATCAATGTGATAGCATAAAAAACCGCGGAGTGGTAAAATTTTGACGAAAAAAGTTTTTCATTTACGTGTATTTTAGATGGACAAATTTATCACGCGAAGAGAAAGTACTTAATAGTAATATTAAGTGCTGTAACTTTCGGGGAATTTTCTTTCAGACGTATACAACGAAACTTCGAGGGTAGAGTGGAAGAAATAAAAAAAGTCAAAAAAAAAATCGCCCTATTATGTATACAATATATATCGCATAACTTTGCGAGGCGTCCGTGAATTCGTTTGTCTCGATCTAGGACTCTCGCGAATCGAGGCCGTCTGTTTTCTCGTGAGATCTTTGCGCACATTGCTGCAGAGTTTGCAACAGAAATCGAAAAAGGCGTTTTCCTATGTTTCTTTTTTTTATTTCACGATGATTTGCAACGATTGACTGGCTGTTTAATTGCCATATAGAGTAGAGACGTGATCCGATCATCGCGTCAATTTATAGTGAATTTATTCCTTTGTAGTATTTATCGCGACAAGCCATTTGCACCTTTTACTATTTATCGATATTTATTAATTAATTACATAACAATTAACGTGATATATTGTTAATTATGAATGTTTATGATAATTATAATATCTGTGGTCATAAATCCTTCGTGGTCACAATTCTAATCGTAACACGGTGGTCACACATGCATAGATCATTGTGACTCCAGTCACACCCAGAAAAAAGATCTAGTACATTTAACTAAATCCTAGTCAAGCCAAATAATTTTTTTTTAGTTATAGGCCGCCCTAATACAACTCTATTCATGTCAACGAATTTTTTTTTTTTGAATGACCCACTAGGAAAGTATATTGCGATCTAATAAATTTTTATTTATTATTAATAAATATTATTTCAAACTGAACAAATATGTATTTAAATGAAATAATTTTTTTTTTAATATTTACACAATATATTTTTTTAAACATTTCAATCTTTGAATGTATAGCTACACATATGAAGTCTACAATTTCGTAAAGCTCTTCGTCGTCTTTTCTTTAACAGAAGGGAAAAGAACGAAAAACCTTTTTTTATGGGAATCCTTTTCGGGGATTCGACCATCTTGCGTTTTGCCGCAATGTTCAATGTATTAAATATCCATACTGAAAAATAAGGATATCAAATATAGACGAGCTTGGAAAGGATATAGGCGTCGAGAGGCAGGTTCGCTTGTGCGAGAGGTAGCCACCTGGCGGATTTTTGGGGTACTGACAAATCTGCAGATATGATCGGATGAGATTACGGTTGAATAGGTATTTAGTAACAACGAATAGAATTTTTCTTCAACGCCTGTTTCTCGATGACAGGGAATTCAAATAAATAAAAATAGTGGAAATAAATATCGCCCAAAATTGGATGGAAAGAAAAATAGAAAATTTTCTTTAAAGTAACTAAAAAATAATCAAATAAACGATTATAGTACCTATGACTAGATCTTTTTTCTGGGTGCATCTTTGAGCGCTTGCCATGTCCAGGGTGTTATTAAGGTTGGCAACTTTTTTTCTTCAGCTACTAACATCACGAATTAGATACTGGATATAAAATCTTCCATCGATGAGTAAACAAAATTATAAACCTCATTAAGGATAGAATTTTGACCGTTGCTGAAATACATAAAATTATAAATAATATTGAATTATATAATTGAGTGAAATAATGGATTAATTATGTAAAATTACAAACCCAATGGAAACACTTTGCAAAAAGTGGACAAATCAAACCCAAAAACACCAAAAATGGTGTGCGAACATTGGAGACAAGTACATTTACAAAAATATCTATAGTTTACTCTTCTAACAAAAAGTTGTGAAATAAATAGACATGAAATTTGCAGCACGCATTGCCAAACACATGTAGTTTCCCAATGTAACCTTAGCTTTGCAATCAAGATTTTTGGGGTGGAGTTGGAATAAAAAAAATTCGAAAAATCCTTAACGGTAAAAATTAAAAAAATAGTGAAATCAAGTGAAAGTTGTCAACAAAGAGAAATTATCAATAAAAAAAAAGAATCAAAAAAATAAAAAGTACATGGCGAGTTTTTTTACTGAGCATACACTGACATTCTGGTGTTCACTTTTTGACTGAAAAACCGTTTTTACTCATCATCCGTTAAAAACAAACTCGCCAAGTACTTTTTATTTTTTTAATTCTTTTTTTTTATCGATAATTTCTCTTTGTTGACAATTTTCACTTGATTTCGCTATTTTTTAAATTTTTACCGTTAAGATTTTCTCGAATTTTTGTATCCACCCCAAAAATCTTGATTGCAAAGCTAAGTTTACATTGGAAAACTACATGTGCTTGGTAGTGCGTGCTGTGAGTTTCATGTCTATTTATTTCACAACTTTTTGTTAGATAAGAGTAAACTATAGATACTTTCGTAAATGTACTTTTCTGCAATTTTTGCACACCATTTTTGGTGTTTTTGGGGGTTCAAAATGACTTCAAAAAATTCAGAATGATACTTTCAATCATCCTCAATATGCATGTCCCCTGATTTTTTATTCTTTAATTTGTAAGATGGTCAAAAACAATCACGAACGAGTGAATACGTGAAAAAAAAACCATTTTTTACGAAAAAAAATCATAACGTTTGCTTTTTTTCATAAATTTTTAGGATAGCACTCTTGAGATATGGCACTTTTCAGAAAAAATAGCTCCATAGTGGGCGTTTCGAAAAAGTTATTTATTTAGACATTTGAAGAAGAGCTTAGGGAGCTCTATTTCGAAGTAAAAAAATACAATAAATACTAAAAATACTTCATTTGTTTAAAAAATTTCGTATATAAAAATTGAAAAATTACGTTCCCTTATAGAGACTGAGACTGTTATTTGAGAAATATTTGAAGACTCGAAAAGCCGTAAAAATTCTGCAATTTTCATTTTTGGAGTTTCGGAGTAAATTTTAATAGTTTATTTAAAAAAAAAACTCAACTTTCATGATGTTATTCATCTTGTATGCTGATGTTCAACACAGAAAAAAAGAAAAAAAATCAAAATTTCCCGCAGAAAATTACACAAATTGACTGGCGGTCAAACTGACCCCAGCTCGCGCGCCATGTTTTCTTTTCGAATTCCACAGCGAAACTGTTAGCGCGATTATTTCTCTATTACGCTGTGCTCACTAAGGAGAACACCAGAAGTGCCATAACTCAATTTACCCGGGACTTTGCTCAGTGAAAGAGAGGTGAAAATAAGCGAACACGTGTCTCGGCTTATGCTCGGACACTCAACCGTTTCCGAGAAAATGACGGTCAAAATTTTCGACGTTCCTTAGATGCTTGTCAGCGCGCGTCGAGTAGTACCGAAGCGGCGGCGCAGCGGCTAGCATCTCGGCATTACACTTTTGCGTCCCGTGTTCAAACCCGATATTAATTTTTTTTTTTTTTTTTTTTTTTTTATCTTACATTTATGCATGTCCGCAGAAGATTACTTCGCGAATGTTTCTTGTCAATGTATTTCGAAAGAACCCTGTCTTTTTTCCTCGATTAATTTTGTGTCTGGTACATGAATAAATGCTCCAAAGCATCCTTAGACGACAGGCCAGTGCTCTTGATCGCCAAGAACGGATTGAAATTTTGGCTCAAAGTTCCACTGGGGTCATTTTGACCTCCAGTGATCACGGAGGGTTAATGATCATTAATTATAATTAATTTATTGCGAATAAAAATGATTAGAAAAAAGAACTGTCAGAATGCACTTTCAGGCTCAGAGTAGAATAACACGTGATCGGAATAGTTTTTTTTACTGCTGTATGTCTATATTATTTTCGTCAGGCTTTAAACATGTTATAGCATGTTTTTCTGCGCTTATTTCTACCCGTCGTCAACCGGCTAATATATTCTTCAGCTCTCTATTTGAACCGTACGAATACACACACACACACACACACACACACACACACACACACACACACACACACACACACACAAACGATCTTAGCTTTATATTCGCGGGATGAATCATCGCCGAAAATTCTTCTTTCACTCCCTGACCACCAAAGGAGTCACACAGCGGCGAACGAAATATGAAAAAAATAGGTGAAATCGACAAAAAATGAAAATTCAATAAATGCACCGATATACGTTTTTGTGAATATACATGAAAATGGATATTTTAAGATCTCTGTAAAGTAAACAGAGACAAGTCTCCAAAATGAATTGAAAATGTATCAGAATTAGGTGCTTTTAGGATGCTAATTTGGTCCCCAATTGGAAATTTTCGACTATGCTAAAGTTTGGATCGTTGTAAAGTTACAATGCAACGGCAATTATTTATTTATTAATGGACCTAATTCTTCCTGAGTAATTTTTGAAATGAAAAATCGTTAAAATGTATTTTAAGATCTTTATTAAAGTTTTGAAATTATAAATGCACAAGCTAAACGTAAAACTCACTGAAAATGAATTGAAAAAACTTATTTTCGTTGCATTGCAACGATGCAAACTTCAACATCGTACTTCGGTTCATGGGCGACCTTTCTAAATTAACAAAATTTGTCTTCTCTTAAAAACGATTTGAGATGTTTATTTAGGCAGAAATTGGGGAGAAACATGAAAATCGTTTTAATTAATCGAAATTTCCAAGTTTTAGCACTGAAAAGATTTTTAAAAAAAACCTTCTATTTTTATATACCGAAAAAACTATATCGTCCCACAAGTGTTTTTATTAGCATATTTGGATTTAGCGAAGGACTTTGCATCGACATAGATTTTCGCTAATAAGGTCACAATAAAGACATGAAAATAGAGGTTGACTATAACTCTTTTGCTTGTTTAAATATATTTTAAATGCCTATTCAAAGGGAATTGCTCAGGAAACATAAAAAAGTGTGCTACTTTCGGGAAATTTTGAAGTTTTACTTCTGAAAAGATAAAAAAATCCAAAAATAAGAGGTTCGTCGAGCTTTCAAGCGTCGAATAAACGTTAAAATTGTTTTTTTTTAAACTGCGATTGCTGAAATCATAATCCCGTGATTTCGAATGTAAATAATGGAGTATCATTGGAAAGTAATAGTTTTCGGCTTTTTTAAATTGCACAAGAGATTAAATATTGTAATTTGAATGTGTAATTGACTCGACGAGAGAAATCTTGCCACTTTCACTGTCATCCATCCGCGATGTTCATTATAATGTAATGCAACAAAGTACGAGAACAGTAACCGTCGCAGGTGGCGAATCGTAGGCGTTTATTTTACCGTCGAGTGTTGACAAATGCGAATGAGTAAGTGTACAGGATTATTTGTGTAGTTGTATTGGAATCGCGGAGCCATTCTACTCGCTTGCTAAGGTCGATTATGCATTGTTGCACAGTTTTATTAATTTCGCCGCGTACACCGTCGCGTTTGTATAATCGTCCTGTTACAGTCTCTCTATGAACACACGGAAAAAAATGATCAGTGAGAACTGCTGAGATTCCCATTAATTTTTACAGTTTTCCCCATCAACAGCGCTTCCTGGAAGGGCAAACAGTGAAATTTGCATATTTCTTTAATACAATGTACAGATGTCACATATGACATGGTACATGCCCACCAGACGAATTTGTAAAAATTGTCTAGGGCCCGTGAAAAAATTACAGTGTACATTGTAAAAATTGAAAAGAACGTAGTATATTTTGCGGTACGTTTTTTATTTTTCACTGAAAATACTGCAATTTCTAAAATAAATTATAGTGTAGAGAAACGTTTCGATATTTGAATAAATTCCAATTTATTCAAATATTGCAATAAACCGTTATTTATCGTCGCTCAGGCTCATAACTATGAGGGCTTGTACTTGACTAATTAATCGTGAAATTAATTAATGAAGCGAATCAAGTTTAACCTCGCACCCGTAAAGAGCACGAGCGTGACGGAAATGCAATGGTGATCTGTTAAGAAAATGTAGTCTTCAGTCCATAGGACTGCTCGACCACAGAACGCGGGTGATGTTCCAACAATTGTATGTCAATTGAGGACGCCGATGTTGGTAATACATCGGGCCTTGTAGGTGCTCGGTGGCTCTCTCGCTGGCGCGAGAGGGCGCGCCGTCCGACGCCATCTAGCGGATCTCGGGCGAAATGCAGAGATCGTGGCCCGCCGCTGGTCGTCCCGTTACAGTGCCACACTGTAAAAATTGAAATTGACGTTGCACATTTTGCGGCGCGCATTTGATTTTTCACTGGGAACACTGCAATTTCTAATTATGTGCTTTGACCATTCTACAGAGACCATTGTAAATTTTACAGTTCAAACACAGTGGATTTCGTCGTTTCTGCTTGTTATTTCTACTTTGTCATTTTTTTGCGGTGAACATTGCATTTTTTACAGTGTAAATCAGCATTTATAATGATTTGAAAAGTAGAAACTACATTAAATCCATTAATTTATAATGGATTCCCAGTAAAACGCTTGAATTACAGTTCTGAACCGTATATCCTGCATTGAATTCAGTAATTTTTTAAATATTACACATGAATTGTCACTGATCATTTTTTTCCGTGCAGAAGGATCAGGCACAGTTTGAGACTATAGAAAGTTCGAAACAGAGCTGGGCAGTACTTGAAAGTACTCGGTACTTGCAGGTACTTGAAGTACAGTACTTGCAATTTCAAAGTACTTAAAAAGTACTTCAAGTATTGTACTTAAATTTTTTAAGTACTTGCTGTACTTGAAGTACTGTACTCGAAAATTTCAAGTACTTTTCTATACTTGAAGTACTTTTTTCAAGCACAAGTATCAAGTACTTTTGAATGTGTCTTGCTGATAGTTGCATGTGCGAAGCCCTTGAATATGGATCATTCCATGTCAAATCGACCAATATTTGGAATCGACCCCCTTCAATTTCGATGAAATTTGGTCAGAAGTTTTCTTTTATCATAAAACAAAGTTCTAACAAAGGAAAAAAATTACTTTTTTTTTTCGAAAATTCAAAATTTCACAGTTTTTTCAAGTTTTTTTTTTTTTTTTTTTATATTTCGAAAACTATTATAGTTACGAAAAAATCGTTCTGGGTTCGTCTTAAAGAGTATACTTGGGGCTAGGAAAAAAAAATATTCCGAAACAAATTTTTGAAAAATGATGAATTTGGAGAATTTTGAATTTTTCAAAATCGTGAAAATCCACGATCAACATTAAATTTTTTTTTTATATAACACCTTGTACTGATATTAAAAGATCCTGAAATTTTCAGAAATGTGTTTTTTTCGTTTCAGAAATATGAATTTTCGAATTTTGGTAAAACTTTTTTTTTTACCCCTAAGTTAAGTGAAGTTGATCAATCGTGTAATTTTGACTGCCTAAAATTACAAGATTACATGATCGCTCAACTTAAAAAAATGCATATTTTTTAAACAAAAAAAAACACCTTTCTGAAATGAAACCTTTATGAAAATCGTTTTAAAATTGAGTTTTTTTACTTGACCATTTTCCCTTGAACATGTAGACTTTTTTAAATGGCACCTTTTTTAATTCTTGACTCTATTGACCTTTAAAAAATACATTGTACAGCGGAAATCGTTTCTCGTTCAGCAAAATGACCCGCCGCGATCTTTTCATCAAGTCTCCCAATGGGAATTCGAGAAAAAAAATGTTTTTATCGCGAAAGAGGCAAATTGGCGTAGTCGACACGTAGCAAAGAGCAGGAGAGACCCAATGAGGAGAATATTATAAAAGTAAGACGTGTTTGTATAATAGAGTGGACGACGGGAAACCGGAAGTGGCCGTCGAGTTCGCGATGCCCGTGGAAAGGAAGTACGTGATGGCAGGAAAAGGGGAAAGGGGTAAAAGTCTCTTATCGCGATTCTCGTTCGATCTCGAATCTATTATAGCTCTTGGCTCACCCTGAAGGCGCTTTTTTCTACTGCATTATATCGAGACTCATCTTCGTGCTGCGGTGATTGGGCAGCCATGTTATACATATATGTAGTATTGAGGGTATATATGAAGCATTCCACACCAAGTGGGCTACTAAAAAATCGTGTGACCTCGAAATATTATGAAACATTTTTTCAAAAGTTATTCGAGTGTCAAAAGCAAGCAGGATTTTTTTCCAGATTTTTAAATCTGATTTTAGACCCCCAATTTGGCTACGAATGTTATTCATTTTTTTCGATTCATTTTGCATGCGAAACGATCCATTGCACACAAAAAATACCTCTACATAAAATTTAGGTTTTCCAGTATACTTTATAATCTCATCTTTTTTGAAGCTGTCCAGAATTCTTTTCGTGTATTTTTCAGCGAAACAAAGCAATAATATTTTTTTTCGTCGAGTTCGCCGTTGCCAATTTTTCTACAACTTCGAAAGAACTTTCGTTGATTTCACAACACACCACAGAAAAATTAGCATGATGGTAAATCCATATCTTCCAAGTGTTTTCCGAGGTTAACTGATGAAAACCCTTGCAACTTACGAAAAAAATATTCGATGTTATCCAACGCCCCCATTAAATTTGTTAAAAAAAACATTAAATATACATTATTTACCGCGTTTCAACCTGGGGTTAAAGTCAAAAGTTGGGACCTCACAAAATACTTTGATATTTCCGAACAATAAACGAATTAATCATACATTGACCCCACGCTGATACAAGGCCTGTTCAATGTTTTTTCAAGGAAACATTTATAAAAAAAACATTTTCTATTTTTTTCGAAATTTTTATCTTTATCCTTCTATGACTGCAGTAGTTGATTCCAATGCTGTTAAAATAGTTAATTTAACTTCTCTCTCTAAATACTATATTAAAAAATCAAAAAAACCGAAGGAGTTCAACGACAAAAGGTCGTTGAATTAACATGGAATGACCCATATGGACATAGATATATACTATATAATATGCTTTTGCCTAGGGAGTGTGTACTGGAACTTTGCCAGCGGTGGAAACGTGGTTAACGAACTCCGGAATCGAATCGATAGCGTTAAATTTTAAAATGTTGTAAACTTTGTTTTTTTTTTGTGAAAGAAAAAACACCATGGAATTTTTCAACTTTTATGTGAATACTTTCCATATGAACTTGAAGGCTGGATTAAAAAATTTAATTTTTTTCTTTGTTTTTAATAATCCAATTGAATATTTTTTAATGATACTGAAGTTTGCATCGTTGCAACGCGACGAAAATAATTTTTTCTGAATGCATTTTTAGTGAGATGTACTCTTTTCTTGGGCATTTAGCATTAAATCCTAAATGAATACCACAAAATATATTTCAATTATTGCAATGCAATGAAAATAATTCTTTTAAATTAATTTCTACAGATATTTACACTTTGATCGTGCATTTGGCATATCAAGTCCTTGATAAAGACCCCAAAATGCACTTCAACGATTTTTCTCTTTGAAAACTTTCTAAAGGAATATTTTTTTCAATAAACTATTTTTGTTGCATCTCAACGATGCAAACTTCAACCTCATTATATATTTCAACAATTTTTTACATTGAAAACTTTTTAAGGAGAATGCACTTTGATAAAACATAAACACATGAATTTTTAAACAATGATCTCAACAATATCTTTTTTAACGATAAAACTTTTGAAACATTCAAGAAATTTTTTAGATCCACATGGAAAATGAATGGAATCAAGAAATACTTCAGATTTTTTTTTGTTTCGGAGAAAAATTTCGCAACATCGGAGTGTAATTTGTAATTACGCACACGTACAAAAAATTCTGCATGTATGCGTATAATTATTATGGATTATGTAATGTCGAAATATGTAACAAAATATTGTAAAAATAAAAATAAAAACCACGATTTAATTACTTGGATGGTAAAAAATATCATTAACCTGAAGATCCGAACGTTCACTTTCACAAAAAATTGAATAATGTAGTTTTTTCAAAGAAATTGCAAAGATCCTGTCAAAGAAAAATAATGTGATGCTAAAATTTGCATCGTTGCAACGCAACAAAAATAATTTTTTCTCAACTCATTTTTACTGAGATGTATCTTTCCTTGGACATTTAACATTAAATCCTTGATTATTACCGCAAAATATATTACAACAATTTTTTACTTTGAATACTTTTTGGGAGAAATTACAATTTTGCTAGAAAATAAACTGTTTCAGTTGCATTCAAAGGATGTAAATTTCAACATCATCCCAATAATGGGTCAATTATTTTTTGAACTTTTTTTATTATTTAAAACAAGTATTCACCAAATACTGTCGGGAGTTTTTTTTAAATACAGTCGAACCTCGGTAACTCGAATCTCAGGGGCAGATTCTTCGAGTAAGAGAGGTTTCGACTTATCGAAGTTTTCGAGTTATAGAGGGTGACCATAACAATATTCGACTTACAGAGGCTCGTAAAAATTCGCCAAATATAGTGGAAATATTCTTTATTTTTGAACGTACATAGAAGTTATGGAAAATGTAACATATTTTAGTAAATATGTACATGGTAGACAATGGTTGTTCATTCACTATCATTTACAGGGTTTTGCAAAAAATCTGTTATTTTACTCTGTTTCAACTTATGCTGGCAGTCAATTGCATTTTTGATCGCGAACAGAGTTGCGAATTGCATTTTCAACTGCGAACAGAACTACGAATACGTTATCATCAATGTTAATAAATTTTTCTATGAAAGTTCGAACTTCGTTCGATGTCCGTCTTTTTTTACGCCAAATTTCGTCACTCGTGGCGCTAGTAGTCTTCTGCACGCCGTAGAGCGTATTTCAGAGATAACTAGCGCCACGTACAGAGTGAAAGAGGAACTATAATATGCGGACAGAATGCGTAGCGTTTTACGTCATTGCATAAAGCGCTTCGAGTTGTAGAGGTCAGGGTATTGGGACTTCGAGTTATAGAGGTAACCTTCGACTTGTAGAGGTCGGGTATCTTTAAATTCGAGTTGGAGAGGCGAAATAATGGTCCTTGATACGTTCGAAAAACTTCGAGTTATTCTCTGTTGTTTCTTCGAATTACAGAGGTTTTCGCAAAGGAACAGACTGAGTCTCAGACTTATCGAGGTTTTCGAGTTATAGAGGTTCGAGTTAGCGAGGTTCAACTGTGTATGTTTATTAAATTTATATTTTATTTTAATGTTTTAATATCAATATTTTTATTTGATATTTTTTTTAATACAACATAAAATATTTTTAACCCTCTCGACTTCATTGTCAGGATAAAAAGGCACAAAAAATTGCTTCGAGTTCCGGCTTTTCGGAAATCTCTCTCTCTCTCTCTCTCTCTCTCTCTCTCTCTCTCTCTCTCTTTCGCTCTCTCGTTCTCGCCCTTCGCGTGTTTGCAAAGAAACATTTTCGCGAAAAGTGCTCGTAATGCTAAAACATCCGTTACTCGTCGTTGCTCTTGGTGTACACAATGGATCGTAGAGATATTTTCAGCGTTACAGAAAAGACAGAGGGGCACCCGCGTGCGCAGGTGCGCAGCGCAATAAAGTCGCCAGTGAAACGCCAGAGAAAATTCCCTTCGAACTTCACTCAAGGAGCGAACTTTTATTGCGCCCGTTTACTCTCGAAGAGCAAGACAGACAGAGCGAGAGAGAGAGAGAGAAATAAGTTCAAACTCTGCATGTCCGAAGTGTTACAGTAAGGTCGACGGAGTACAAAGACATAAAAATAAAATTTCGTACAAAAATGAATAAATCCTTTGTTATTTTTTGTCTCCGACGTAATTTTGTTATGCTGATGAAAGAGCAAACTATTTCATATTTTCTAAAACGTATAAAATGCTGAAAAGTATAGCTTCAATATTTTATCAACTTCTTTCAAACATTTTCAAGCAATAGGGTTGTTTTTTTAATCAACATTTTTGTGGTAAAACAATTATTTTAGTATGTTTGAAAATTTAATTAAATTGCCCAGGAGCTTGGAAGAAATTTGCTTTATCAGAATCGAAAAACAAAATCGCCCTCCTCCAGATTCCCCCCCCCCCCCCCCCCCAGAAAGAATTTAGAAATTTATGAATGTTGAAATGTACAGGAGTTTATGTAGGAATTTAATGAAGAAGAAAGTCAACGTTGATATATATGGGTTAGTGTAAAAAAAAATTTGTAATAATGACTTGGAAAAATCTTGTACAAGATTCAGAGGAGAAACTATTATAGTGCGAATTAAGGTGATTCTCTTTTTCAAGAGTTTCTACTTAATGTCCAAAAGAAATTTCAAGAATGACTTTCCAGCAAAAATATTCACTTTACTCCAAAAAGTTAATCATGATTTTAGGCACTTTTTGCAAAAGTTGAATTTATATTTTATTACGTTTGGATTTTGAATAAAAAAAGAATTTCCTAACGTTGTAGCTCTACTTTTTTTTTTACAAACAAATGACTATTCAACTCTAAACTTTTTTTAAAATATTGAGATTGCTCAGAGTTATTATCGTTGTCGTTTTATTCGTTTCTGCTGCGATTGATCGGAAAATTTCTTTGGAATATCGACGAAAAAAATGAAGTTAGTGAAATTTAATCTGAAATTTAATGAAAAAATATCCCAGCAAATTTTCATTTACTTATCCCCGCTGTTCTAGAATAAAATATTAATCGATGCAGAATATGCTAATGAAATCTTTCGAGAGCCGATTGTTCATTCGAAATATTCAAGGACAAAATATCATTTCATAGAGGGAAAAAATAAATAAATAAATAAACTAATATCGCATTAAAATATACAAAAATGTGCTTGCCAATTTATTATATTCGCGTAAGATGAATGATTTTCTGTGCAAATTTAAATGTTGTACATTTTTTCTGACAATAAGTACAAATTCTTTAATACCGATCTCGATTTTCACTGGTATCTCGATTAAAATGTAAGCAAACAATTTTTGAAATCTCAGTGCTTGGTTAACGTGACCGTATCACAGGAACCATTAACTTAATTAAAAGGGCGGATAAAAGTCATCATTTATTTTTTTCAATAATTCAAAATTTTTAAACACAATTTCAATATTATTTATTTTTCAGTAAATTTTATTTATCTCGATAAATTTTCGAAATCAAAGATTGTTAAAATGTATTTTTAAGTCTATATTAAGGCCTTGCAATTTTAAATGAACAATCAAAACGTAAATTTCACTGAAAATAAATTGAAGAGACTTATCTTCGTCGCATTGCAACGGTGCAAACTTCAATAACCTCAAAAAAGGAACATCGTTTCTCGAACTTTCGCAAATTTTGCGATATCAGATTACAAAAATTGATACTGATAGTTTGAGTGCGAAAGACTGTTGGTATTCAATTTTGCGAAAATCCTTTACGGGGTTTGTGCTTTACAAAATTTGGATTTTTCTGCAAAAAACGCGTAGGCGCACGAGCTTGCTCAAAAAATTATCGGTTTCAAAATTTCTCTATGAATAGCTTAGTGGATGATGATGATTTTCTCTATCGTAAGCAAATTTCACGATGTACATAAAGCTTGAATTTTTTAATTTTTTCAGAGATAATCTAGAATTTTTTTTTCAACTTGCTAACTCGAAATTTGCACGTCACTTTCTCATAATTTTTTCATACGTACAAAAATTCCTCTATGAAGAAGCCAAGACTGTTAAAACCTGTCTCATAGAGAAGCATTTGCAAATAGGAAAAATACTGAGAAAGCGCGATGTGCGAATCTCAAATTTGCAAGTTTTTAAATAAAAGTTATTTCTTCCAAGAAGGTTTCAAAACAAAAAATCGTATATCGCGACCTTCATTAAGGATACTTTGCCCTTACCGTCGCAGCCAAAAATTTTATCTGATTGAAATTTCCGTAGTTCGTGATGCAATAAAAGTCTGAAAAAAATTCAGCAACATTTGGCATGCCGTAAACAATTATCAATAATAATATTGCCCAAAAGTTAACAATAAATTGTTAAAACAAATAATTATTCAACAACTTTTCGATAAGTTCTTATTGTTCTTAAACAAATCGAATGCGTTAATTTCTCTAAATGCATATGAATTTTTTCTACATTTACTCTTCATTTTGAAAATCCCGTTTTGAAATTTTTAGAATGGCTATATTTATGTATTTTTTGGCCTAGTGTCTTTGAAACTTTTAAAAGCTGATGATAAACCTGCATGCAAAAACATATACAGGGTGTTAAGTAACTAGATAACCTGACTAGGTTCACCGTGTAGAGCGCGCCAAGACGAAAAATGAGCTTTTTTTTAAATTGTTATACGTCAAAAATTGGCTTAGTTATAAATGTTTTAAGCTGACCAATGACGACTTGAATCTAGGAGCAATGTTACTGGTGAGCCGCGTGGTGGGAGTAACGGTGGGCGTGGCGTAAAAACCCCCCACTAGCGCCACTAGCGGCATTTCTTCTAGATTCTAGCTGTCATTGGTCAACTTTAAAAACATTGATAACTCAGCCTATTTTTATCGTACAAAATTTAAAAAAAACGCAAATTTTTTGTCTTGATGCGCTCTACACGGCGAACCTAGTCAGGTTATCTAACTGCTCAACATCCTGTATAAAATTGGTAGTTTTTTGTTTGTATTTCAGAATGTTTTTTATAACAATTCAAAATAGAGAGAAAATGCTGAAAAAATTCATATGCGCTCAGAAAAATTAACGCATTCGATTTGTTTAAGAAAAAAAAATAATTTATGGAAAAAATTTTGAATAATTATTTGTTCAAACAATTTATTAATAGCATTTGGGCAATATTATTATTGATAATTGTTGTTTATGGCATGCCAAATGTCGCTGAATTCTTTGAGATTTTTATTGTATCACGAAGTACGGAAATTAATCGGATAAAAATTTTGGCTGGGACGGTGGGGGCAAAACATGCTTAAAGTGGGGTGTTAATGCACAAACAAAGCGTAAATCTCACTAAAAATGATCGCGTTCCAAACTTTAACGCCATTCTTTTTTCATGTGAGTAGTTTTCGAAAAACATATTCTTTTCTCGTTTATTTATAATTATAAGCTGTTATGTACAATAACAATAAATAATTTCGTTGAGGCGGTTATAAAAGAAAGTAAGTAGAGGTAGTAGTTGCATCCATCGATGCACGCCACTATTGGTTTTTACATGGTTTGGTTTTAATTTTTATTGCATTTTGTTTTCTAATGGTCAAATCGTTGCCGAAGGTCTAGCGGTTTGTATTTTTTTAGTCCACGTGTGACGCGTTCGAAAAACATAATGTGTTAGAAATTTAAGCTTATGATCTCTCTCACACTCACAATGGATTATCCTGGCCTTAAGGCACCTGCTACAAGGTCTCCATTTCTCTCGAAAAGCGCACCAATATTATTTTGCGTTTCAGCCTCGAACACATTCTGCGGGATTAATAATGCGAGAGGCATATTTTTTGTGTATCATTTTTTTTTCGTCGAATCGGAGAAGATTCAACGAGGTGCGAATAATCGGGATAAGCGAGATATGAATTTTCGAGACCACCGCGTAAGTTTTGCGAGAGTTAAAAACGCTCCCAACGAATATTTAAAAAAACCGGGACACGGTAAGAAAGAGAGAGAGAGAGAGAGAGAGAGAGAGATTGAAGAAAGAAGATATCTTTCCACGCACGACTCTCGTTCAACTTGGGTAGGGGGGACGCATATTCGGGCTTGCTTCTCTTTCTCTCTCTCTCTCTCTCTTCTGCTTCTCGAGAGCGCTCTCCGAGGAGCGCGCAGCGCTCGGTTGCGCGCGCACGCGCGCGCGCTCACACAATTCCTATCCCGAGACGACAAAAAAGGAAGAAAAAAAAACGGACGACACAACGCGAAGCAGCAGATGGCGATCACGAGTAACCGCGTGTGTACCAACCGGAGAATATACGTATTTAATTTCGTGTACGTACTCATTCTCTCTATCTCTCTCTCGGTTATAATGCTTGAAAAAAAAGTGTAACCGAGCGCTCGGCATTCGTTTGGTAAATGTATAAAATAAATGCAACCAAGAGTGACCCCCAGGATCGTGAATTTTCATATTCTTCAAGTTTCGAACGTTCGGCTGAACGGAAACCCGACGGATTTATATTCTTTTGACGAAAAATTGAGGGACTCGTCTGATACTTGATAAATAATTTTTTTTAACATTTTGTCATTATTTAAAATAATTATTTACTAATTAATTGTCGAAGGTTTTTTAAATTAATTTTTTTGGAGGAATGTGTAATTCGGTAAATCGTACAGAAGGATTGAAAAATTTGCCAATAATTGGAAAATAATTATTTTAGTCCATGTGAAAGAAAGTTCTAGAATCGGTAATCAAGTATCGAAGAGTTCTTTATTTTTGTCATTAAAAAAAATTTTAAATAACGATGTTAAAGTTTGCATGGTTGCAATGCAACGAAAATAAGTTTTTTCAATTCATTTTAGCGAGTTTTATGTTTAGCTTGTGCATTTATAATTTCAAAACCTTAATGAAGTTCTTAAAATACATTTTCACGATTTTTTACTTAATAAATTACTTAGGAAGAATTAATTTCATTAATAAATGAATAATTTCCGTTGCATTACAACGATGCAAACTTCAGCATCATATGTTGAAGATTGCATCGTTCGAATGCAACGTAAATAGTTGATTTATTAACAAAATTCATTTTTCTTGTAAAGGTATCAAATAAAAAAATTTTTGCACTATATTTTTGTACGGTATTTATTGAGGACTTGATGCCAAATGTCGAAGATTGAGAAAAAGTATTTTCATTACGTCGCAAAAAATTGTCAAAATTATTCTCTTACCAAACAATTTTGAGAATTTGTTAACACTTTGAAAACAATTCTTGAAATATCTTTGAATTTTTTAAATTATTTTTTATCAAGTATTTGCAAGCTCTTGTAACTTTATGTCAAACGAATACTTTTTCTGATTTTTCCTTCAAGCTGAACGGTCGAAACATCAAGGACATAAAATTTGAGCATGATAAAAAAAATACACTCCCAGATTCTGAAGTTCGGATCGTGGAAATCGTCGTAACGAAAATAGGTTCATGTTTAATTCATTCCCGTTGAGTTGAGATCTTAAATAAGTAAACTAAGTGCGAGGAATACTAAAAATAAATAAAAATAAAATCTATTCTCGATGCATTTCAAGTAAGCAAACCATGCACTCCAAACTTTAATATCAAACGTCATAAGACTCGAATATCATCTTTAAAAAAAAAACACGGCGTTCCGAAATTAATAAGGACGATTGTTTATGCACTTAAAGTTTCGGAGGTTCAGCTGAACGAAAAATCAGAAAAAGTATTTGTTTAACAAAAAATTACAAGAGCTTGCGAATACTTGATAAATAATATTTGAAAAAAATTCAAATATTTTTTAAGAATTGTTTTCAAAGTGTTGACAAATTCTTAAAATTGTTTTGTAAAAGAATAATTTTTGCAATTTTTCGCTCATCCGAACGTTCGGAACTTCAAGTCCATTATTGTTTAATGTTCAAAAACGAGAAATTTTGAATCGATAAAATTTTGCATAAAAATTCAATATAATGAATTCGATCGATATTTCAATGGTTGCTCAATGAATGGATCAAACGTTCCATGTATTCTAAGAATTAACCACGATCAACTGATAATATTTGATGGAAAAAATAGCAGGTCGATTTGAAAAGAGTAAAATAAAAGAAAAACAAATGAACAAGAGAAAAAAATTATTGGAGTAGAATTTAGAAATAAAATAAAATATAATAAAGATCTTGCAAACAAAGATTAAAATTTTTAAGATTAAGATTTTTTAAGAGCATTTTTTTTACTCCAAATCATTAAAAACCAAAACCAAAATATTTGCCTGAATTTTTATTATTTTTTTTCCACTGTATAAATTATATTTTATTAATTGATGAAAAAAAAAATTGCTATTATTCACGTAGAGTCAGACGAAGGAAGAGCTAATAAACACAAATAATTAACGGAACAGAATTTATGTACGAGAAACGATTGTGCGGACAATGGATATTACGATCGATCGAAATTCCGTGTAATCGTGACGTTTGTATTCAAATAGGACTCACCGCGATAACGCTTAGCGACGATTTACGAAGAATCACAATTCCAAACACCTCGATGTTCCCTCTTTTGTAACCGCGTCGACCACGTGACTGTCCGAGCTGGTTTTTATAGTCGGATATCACAATGTGTGTATACACAAAAACTCTTCGCACGATCTCACACAAAAACAAGCACAGACGCACGAATTCTGTAATTTCGTTTATACAGCCGCGAAATTGATCTTCGACGATCACGCGTTACGTCGATTGAATCATTCGCTCGGCACATTTATTTTTCCAACTCAACTGAATAACGCACGATTTATTTATTACTTTTATCTCGTCCCTCCGAAAACTTTTCGGACCAGACCGGGCTTTCGTAACGTGTATATGTGTATATATATTTCGTTGGAAATGAGCGTCCGTTTGCATGCAACTCGAGAGCCACACGAACTCCTCACCGCTCGACGGACTCGACTCGACTGAATGGAAAAGTGGGGGTAACGGCCGCGGCAGCATGGCGCGCGTCAAGGTGGGGAAAGAAAGTCGCCGCAGCGCGGCGCTGCTAGCGCACCTCTCGGGTAAGGTAACCCGTGCACAAAGTTTTCCTAATTACCGGTTCATCCAACGACTCAACATGGATCGAGCGTTGACCGGCACGATTTTTGGTCGCTGGATTGGAGATTAGATCGCCCCCCCCCCCATAATTCGTGCGGAGCCCAAGCAAACTACGGAAGTGAAAAAACCCTGTCTCGATTTTCATTTATTTTATACTCCGTTGATAAATATTTAAGTGACTTAATTGATTTCGTTTATGCTATTATTCATCTTGTTTATTATCATTTCGATAGTCAATATTTTCAACGATCTTAGTAAAACATTTCATTTAATAGCATTTATTTCTTCAATTTCATTTTTGTTCATTTTTTCAATCACTTGATCGTTGGGAAATTTGTTTTTGCGGAGCCGTATATAGCTAACCCGAATTAGAGGGATTTCATGTATAAAAAAGGAGAGCATGGCGGGCGATATACTTCCTCGTTCTTAACTACTTCGCGTACTCCCCATGAATCATATAAACATATATATGGGGCGTTCCACACCAAACCGGACACCATTTGGCTTTTGCATCTCCGATTTTTTTCAAAAATTTTTATATTTTAGTATTGGTTGAAAGAGGTCTTCATGATTTTTTTCAATTTTTTTTTGTCGAGCCGTTTTCAAGATATCGACTTTAGAAAAATTAGGCTACTTTTTTTTCAAACGCCCATAACTTTGCGAAAAATGGGTCAAATGGGACGTTTCTTTTCTCAATTTTTGTTTTTAAACGTACTTTTGATAACAAATGTCGAAACAAAATTTCAAACCGTATTCCTATGAGATTTTCAAGTTTTAAAAATAAAATGTTGATTTACAAAAAACATGTACTGATCGATTTTCTTAAGAATTTTTGGAAAAAACTGTAATCCATTCCACAACTTTTAACCCTAACGAGATAATGGGTAAACGATGGGATCTATTATTTCGATTTTAAATTTAGCACCATTCAGCTTTTGTATCTCCGATTTTTTTCAAATTTTTTTATGTTTTAGTATTGGTTGAAAAAGGCCTCTATGATTCTTTTCAATTTTTTTTGTCGATCCGTTTTCAAGATATAGATTTTTCAAAAAATATGTTTCTTTTTTTTTCGTAAACGTCCATAACTTCGCGAAAAATGGGCCAAATAGGACGTTTTTTTTCAAAATTTTTGTTTTTGAACGTACTTTTTATAAAAAATATTGAAAAAAATGTTTAAACCGTATTTCAAAAATAATCAAATAGCAATTAATGCGGTAATCATATATTGTGGTATATTCAAAAAAAATTATCGGTCATCGTTCATTTAATGATTAAGATATATCTATTTTATTTAAAAAAAGATAAATATTTATTTCCAACATGGATAACTAAAATATGGAAATTGAAAAATCGAAAAAAAATAAATCCCATCGTTATTCCATTACCTACTTAGACATAAAAGTTGTGAAGTAAGTGACAGTTTTTCACAACAAATTTTTAAGAAAATCGATCAGTACGTGTTTTTTGTAAATCAACAATTTATTTTTAAAACTTGAAAATCTCATAGAAATACGGTTTGAAATTTTTTTTCGATATTTTTTATGAAAAGTACGTTTAAAAAAATAATTTTGAAAAAAAACGTCCCATTTGGCCCATTTTTCGCAAAGTTATGGGCGTTCGAAAAAATAGTAGCCTAATTTTTGAAAAATCGATATCTTGAAAACGGCTTGACAACAAAAATTGAAAAAAATCATGAAGACCTCTTTCAACCAATATTAAAACATAAAAAATTTTGAAAAAAATCGGAGATGCAAAAGCTAAATGGTGTCCGGTTTGGTGTGGAACGCCCCATATGCATACATATATTTGTCATGGTTAGGTTAAAGGGTCGTTGTTTCCTTGTTTCTATCTACTTCGCGAACGACGCGACCACGACTTCTCCTCTCCTTCGAGCATATATCTCTCTTTTTGGCCGACGTGCTCTGAACCATGTTATTTGCGGTATCGGTGGTTCATTCCATGTGTGTGCGTCTGTTATGTGCCGCAACGCAAAGACGACGCCGCCGCCACGAGAAAGTTGCCGTATCTATTCCCGGCTCGCCTCAAACCATCGCGGCGGATCGATGACGGCTAAATATTTACGGACTATATGCAGCCAGAGAACACGAACGAAATTACTCACCGGTGTGCCCCGTAAGACTCCTATTATACATTTTTCATTCGTTCCATTAAAAAAAACACACGAATAATGCGATCTCCGATCGCGAAATAGGTAACGACCATAACACATAATTTTTGTATCGACAGTAGCGCCGACCCAGTGGCCACTTTGGGAATCAGTACTGAGAGAGAAAGCGAGAGAGAAACACGAGCATATGCGTATACTGTATATATAGCCATCTCGCTCTCTCTGTCTCGCTTTTTTTACCGGCTTCGGCGTTACTGAGATGGCGCCACCGGTCTACGAAAAAATATGAAATTTAAATACACTTTTTTTTCGATGGCGATTGAAAAACTTTTTTGCGTTATAAAGTTTCGATCTCCTGATTGACGTTTCAAGCATTTTTTTCACGTGAAATTGCAAACGATCTTCAATTAATATATTTCAGTTTATTACGATCGTAATAGTTTCGATGAGTTTTTCTTTCGAAAAAAAATCTCAAGAACTTTAATAATGGAACATTTCTCTACACAAGCACGAAAATCATGCATGCGTGAAAAAAAGCATTATAAATATTCGGGCAATAGTTTATCAATGGGCAAAAGCACCCAACTTAAAAGTATGTGGAGCTAAAAAATAATGAGTCAGCAAAAAAATTCTCTCAACGAAGAGGAAAAAAAACAGCGCGGTTTCTGCAAAACACGAGTACAAAGCAAAGGGTGCTAACTCCTTGCTCTATATCTATATATAGTTAGTCGACTCGCGAAGCTTTTATCAAACTCACGGTGTAAAAAAAAAACATTCCGGCGTTTAGTACGAAAATGTCCCGCAGTGGACTTGTCGCTGTAATACCTTTTTTTCTTTCTTTTCGTCTGTTCTCTTCCAAACATCCAAACGAAAAACGAAGAGGAAAAGAGCGAGGAAAAGAGATAAAAAGACCGCAATCTCTACTCAGCATCGTTCGTTCGCGTTTTAAAATCATTGTGAAAAGAATGGAAGGAGAAAAAAAACGGGATTTTTAATGCGTCGGTAGGCAGACGGACAACCCTTTCAGCATCACACTCGAACGCGACGGCAGCGCCGTATAGCGGCACGATTGTATTCCACGCGCATCCAAGAATCCAAAGAGAGCGACGATGTAGATTGATAATGAAGGGTAACCGAATGTGCAACATCGAGGCGCGTTCTTCTATAACGGAGGTGTCACGTCGAACATACACACCATATATATATGGGTCATTTCATGTCAAATCGGCCAATGGTTGGAATCGACCACTTTCAATTTCGATGAAATTTAGTCAGAAGTTTTCTTTTGTCACAAAACGAAGTTCTACGAAAGGAAAATCATTATAAAAAAAAAATTCGAAAGTTATACAAAATTCAAAATTTCACAATTTTTTCAATTTTTCAAGTTTATTTTTTCTATATCTCGAAAACTATTGTAGTTACGAAAAAATCGTTCTGAATTCCTCTGAAAGAGTATACTTGGGGCTACGAAAAAAAAAATACTCCGAAAAAAAACTTTGAAAAATGATGACTTAGAAGAATTTTAAATTTAATGTCAATCGTGAAAATCCACGATCGACATTAAATTTTTTGTTTAATTTTTTTATATAATATCTTGAACTGATCTTGAAAGATTCTGAAATTTTCAAAATTATCTTTTTTTCACAAATATGAATTTTTGGATTTTTGTAAAAAAAAAAAATTTTTACCCCTAATTGTAAGGTAAGTAAAGTTGAGCAATCATGTAATTTTGTAATTTTGAGCATTACAAGTTTCACTTAATGACATAAGAATGTAAAAACAAAAACGTAATTGAATTTGCGTTTTTATTTATTTGGTAAAGCGCGCGTTTTAAGCGTAAACTTAATATACATATTAATATACATGCATTAAGTTTACGCTTGAAACGCTCTACCGAATTAAAAAAAAACGCAAATTCAATTATGTTTCTGTTTTTACATTCTTATTGACATTAATTGAAATTTTTACTGCTCCAAACAATAACAATAATACATGATTGCTCAACTTTGCTTAACTTAGAGGTAAAAGAAATTTTTTTTGCCAAAATTCAAAAATGCATATTTTTGAAAAAAAAAACACCATTCTGAAAATTTCAGGAACTTTTAAGATCAGTACATGGTAAAAAAAATTTTAACCAAAAATTTGATGTTGATTGTGGATTTTCACGGTTTTTAAAAGTTAAAAATTCTTTGAATTCATTATTTTTCAAAAAAAAATCGCAATACTTTTTTTTCGTAGCCCCAAGTATACTGTTTAAGATGAATCCAGAACGATTTTTCCGTAACTATAATAGTTCTCGAGATATTTGAGAAATAATCTTGAAAAATTGAGAAAATGGTGACATTTTGAATTTTGCATACCTTTAAAAAAAAATTTAATTTCTTTTCTCAGGTCGAACTTCGTCTTATGACAAAAGAAAACTTCTGACTAAATTTCATCGAAATTGAAAAGGGTCAATTCCAACTATTGGTCAATTTGACATGGAATGCCCCATATATATATATAACGCTCTGTACTCTATTAGAAAACGTCTTCGCGAAATATGGTTTTTTAGCAGAGATCCCTGACGTACGAACGGTAGATAAATTCATATTTATCAAGTTTACCGCTAGAGTGGAATTTCATGTATCTTCACATCTTGGATAGACCATATTCGCGTTTACAGTCAAACTTTCGACGAAGGCGAAATTTTTGTCATTGATGATTTTCAAGCATTTTTTTCCCGTAGTTTTTTTTGCTTTACCCCTTTTCATCTCAAAACGATGCTTGAAAAAAAAGCTTCAAATAACATAAAAATAGCAATTTTATAAAAAACGTGCATCATGGCTCTAAGTCAAATTATTTTTAAGATACCGTTCTAAATTTTGATTATATCAGAGTTGAGCAAAGTACTTGAAAGTACTTCAAGTATTAAGTACAAAGTACCGTGGGTATTTGAAATATCAATTACCGGTGGTACTTGAAGTACAAAGTACTTGTTACTTGCAAGTACTCCTCAAGACGAGTACTTGAAGAACAAGTACTTGAAAAAATTAAGTACCAGTATCAAGTACTTTTCAAGTTTTCGGGTACGTCTCGTAAATTCTGGTACTTGGATCATTCCATGCCAAATCGACCAAGAGTTGGAATCGACCACTTTCAATTTCGATGAAATTTAGTCAGAAGTTTTGTTTTATCATAAAACCAAGTTCTACCAAGGAAAAAAATTAATTTTTTTTTTCAAAAGTTAAACAAAATTCAAAATTTAACTATTTTTCAATTTTTTTTCTCAATATCTTGAAAACTATGATAGTTATGAAAAATCGTTTGTTTCTTCAAAGTATACTTGGGGCTACGAAAAAACAAATATTCCGACAAAATTATTTGAAAAATGATGAATTTGGAGAATTTTTAATTTTTTAAAATGGTGAAAATCCTCAATTAACATGGAATTTTTTGTTCAATTTTTTAAATATAATACCTTGTACTGATTTGAAAAGATCCTGAAAAATGTGTTTTTTTTGTTTCAAAAATATGAATTTTTTCAAGTTGAACAATCATGTAATTTCAAGCATTCAAAATTACATGATTGATCAACTTCACTCAACTAAGAGGTAAAAAAAAAGTTGTACTAAAATTCAAAAATTCATATTTTTGAAACGAAAAAAAACATTTCTGAAAACTTCAGGATCTTTCAATATCAGTACAAGGTGTTATATAAAAAAAATAAAACCAAAAATTTAATGTTGATCGTGGATTTTCACGATTTTGAAAAATTCGAAATTCTCCAAATTCATCATTTTTCAAAAGCTTATTTCGGAATAGTTTTTTTTCATAGCTCCAAGTATACTCTTCGAGACGAACCTAGAACGATTTTTTTCGTAACTACAGTAGTTTTCGAAATATTTAAAAAATAAACTTGAAAAAATGGTGAAATTTTGAATTTTCGAAAGAAAAAAATAATTTTCTTCCTCTGTCAGAACTTTGTATTATGATAAAAGAAAACTTCTGACCAAATTTTATCGAAATTAAAAGGGGTCGATTCCAAATATTAGTCGACTTGACATGGAATGACCCATATTCAAAGGCTTTGCACATGCAACCATCAGCAAGACACATTCAAAAGTACTTGATACTTGTACTTGAAAAAAGTACTTCAAGTACAGAAAAGTACTTGAAATTTTCATGTACAGTACTTCAAGTACAGGAAGTACTTGAAAAATTTACTACAATACTTGAAGTACTTTTTAAGTACTTTGTACTTGCAAGTACTGTACTTCAAGTACCTGCAAGTACCGAGTACTTTCAAGTACTGCCCAGCTCTGGATTATCCTCCAATATATAGATAAAATGTCGCTGAAGAACAAAAGGGCGATAAAAAGGGAAAATAATGAATAAAGATTATATCTGAATTAAGTAAAAGAAAGACGTAATAAGAATCTCCTGGGATTTAAAAATTGCCCATTGATTTTTTCAGAGATGTTGACATTTTCGTGCATTTTGCTTCTTGGAGCCAAAAACATTTCAAAACAATGGAAGAAAAAACGTCCTCCCATAGAAAAGTTTTCTATACAATGTGACGGATCATGTTTTGGGGTATAAATTTGCAGAATTCTTTTTTTTTTCAATGGAGAAAAAAAATTTCTCTCAAGGGAAAACAATTTTGTATTATCGATAAAATTTTATGACTCGTTCCACTGTAGAACAGTTTTACTGTACAACAAGTTCTACCGTAGAACGAGTACTCTCTATTTAGCGCATATGCGCAGCTTCTTAAGGAGGTTCTATCGTTTTTCATGCGCTTGATAAAATCCAAGTTTAATTGTTTAAAATTTGTATGAACCTTCTTAACAATAATACTCTACTGTGGGTAAAATTTGACAAAGTTTGAACGTCTAAAAATCTAGTTATTTGTTGTAAAATGTCGTCTTTTTTCGTAACTTCCCATAAGACCTTATGTTAAAGTTGCGATTTTAAACACTGAATATCTCGATTATCAGACGATGAAACCTTTTCAAATTTTTTACACATTATAATACGACGCTCAAGAAGATTCACGCAAAATTTCAAAAAATTATCTTGGAAATATTGTTTCTGATGATTTTGCCGTTACTTTGTATATACTATTATGATTATGGCGATAGAACCTCCTTAACAACCTTCGCCTTCGTTACTGAAGTTTTCCACGCGCTTGAGCTTATATTATTTCCCCATTGTCCGTCCAGCCAAACCTCTCCCTCTCTTTATCACTTTATCTCTCTGTCTATCTCTCTTTGCGGTAACAATAATGAAACCCCATAAACAGCAGCTTCCTGTTTCACGAAGGAATACCGTAACTGGGTCAATGAGCGACAACATTTTTTGTTTTTTTTTTTTGACGCCTTATAGAAAAAGCTTTGTTTTCGCAAAACAAAACTTTCGTCCCAGGCGTCAATTATTTGCAAAATGTTTGTGGAAACTATAACTTCCGTAATTTTGCAGTTATTCAGCTCAAATTTTTGATTATATATGCAGCTGATAATAATAAGAGTTGGTGTTAAATTTGAAAAGAATCGGTTCAGAGAATCGATTTTGAAA
Organism: Alloplasta piceator; assembly: GCA_946863875.1. Taxonomy (NCBI): domain Eukaryota; kingdom Metazoa; phylum Arthropoda; class Insecta; order Hymenoptera; family Ichneumonidae; genus Alloplasta; species Alloplasta piceator. The sequence continues at coordinate 28,568,713 of OX333072.1, forward strand.
AAAAAAAATTAATTTTTAAGCTCACTCATCAACGCTTTAACTTTTCTAATTTAGCAACCATCCATGTTAATTGTTTTTTGGAATTCACGGAGTGACAAGAATGATGAGTCTTCAATTTTTTTAGAAATAGATCACGGTTTGAGTATTTAAAAAAATTCTAAATTAATTTAAAAAAATTGCTTATTCGCACAACTGATTACGGAAGTTGATATTAAATTTGTCAGGCTTCAGGGTTAATAAAATTTTGAAATTTTTGAAGGTTTCAATAAAGGCAAAATATATAAATTTATACATTCACTGCTGGCCAAAAGTTTGGAAACACTCGCCCCGATTCCACACCGCACAAAAGTTTCACTGCTCTTTCAAAAATAAAGATATTTTGACTCGCCAAGCGGCGTTTTAAAGGGGACATATTCGGCTCCATTTCGCTTTTTCCAAAAAATGTATGCGATTTTTTTTTAACCCGGTACTCCTTTTGAAACATGGTCGTTTTTCGGGTTTTTCTTTTTGGCATTGTAACTTTGGCGCACGACCCATGAAAATTTTGTTCGACTGTTTTTCGCATGCAAATCTTGTGGCGGGGAGTAACAGCTTCAATTTCGTTTTTCAAAAAGTTTCGTACGATTTTTTTTTCGCAAAAATATTCAATTTTTCGCAAAAAACGACCATATTTATAAAATGTAGCCTAACTCTAAAACTACTGGGTTTTCCCGAAATCACTAAGAGGGTAAAAAGTTGCATGCAATCATTCTGAGTTGAAATTTTTTCAGATTTTTTTTCAACATTTTTTTTCCAATTTTTCCTGTACACGAGATATTTTTTTTGTCTTGAACAATCGGGTCTCTTACCTCATCTACACGGCTTTTTCATCGAAAAACCTCATCCGCAGGGCTTTTTCATCGCAAAACCCGTGTAGATGAGGTAAGAGACCCGATTGTTTAAGATTTAAAAAAATTTCTCGTTTATAGGAAAAATGAGAAAAAAAAATGTTTGAAAAAAAATCTGAAAAAATTTCATTGAATCCGGAATGATTGCATGCAACTTTTTACCCTCTTAGTGATTTCACGTAAACTCAGTTGTTTCAGAGTTACGCTACAATTTATAAATATGGTCGTTTTTTGCGAAAAATTGAATATTTATGCAAAAAAAAATTGCACGAAACTTTTTAAAAAACGAAATTGAATATAATACTCCTCGCGTTAAGTTTTTCATGGGAAAAACAGTAAAAAAAAATGTCCATGGGTCATGCGGTAAAATTACAATGCCAACAAAAAAAAACCGAAAAACGACCATCTTTCAAAGGGCGTACCGGGTTAAAAAAAGATGGCGCAACAATTTTTTGGGAAAAGCAAAAAGAAGCTGAATATGTTCCCTTTAAGGATGTAGTCTGGAGGTTTTGCACTTTTTGTAAGACTATTTCAGGAATTTTTTTTCTACTAGAAAATACAACTCAATCATTTTAATTTTTTTATATATTGTTATTTATGTCTTTGACGTCACAAAAAAAACTTTTTAAAGTTTATTTTTGAATATTTAAATGCTTCTTTTTTTTTGTGTCCACTTTGGCCAAATAGAGCACCATTTAAATATTCAAAAACAAACTTTAAACAATTTTTTTTGTGACGTCAAAGACATAAATAACAACATATAAAAAAATTGAAATGATTGACTTTTATTTTCGAGTAAAAAAAAATTCCTGAAATAGTCTTATAAAAAGTGCAAAACCTCGAGGCTACATCCTTAAGGTTGTGCAGAAGGAAATCACGTTTAGTGAGAAAATTCTGAACATTTAGTATGTTTTTCAATGAAGTATTCAAGAGGTCGTGTAAAAATTTCACGACGATTTGGAAGCTCGTTATCGAATAATTAAGATTAACAAATTAAATAAAATTAAATGTAGTCTTATGGAAACTGATATAACTTTGCGATAAGATTTTTTTTTGACCTCTCAATTTTTTAATATCCACAATATACTGGAAGCAACAGAAAGAAAATGAAGTTTATTGATAAATATTTTTTTTATTTGTTTAAAAAATTGTTTTTAACAAAACGTTAATTTCTTAATAACGAGCTTCCTAATCGTCGTGAAATTTTTACACGAGATCTTAAATACCTCATACAAAAACATACCAAAGTTTCAGAATTTTCTCATTATTTTTTATTTTAACCCTTAAGGAGGTTGAAGTAATGATGATAGAATTCTGAAAATTTGGTATGTTCTTACATTAAGTATTCAGAAGGTCATGTAAAAATTTCACTACGATTGAAAAGCTATTTATTGAACAATTAACATTCAAAGGTTTCATAGCTTCTAAACAACCTTAAAACGCCGCTTGGCGAATTGAAATATCTTCATTTTTGAAAGGACAGTGAAACTTTTTCAGCAGTGAAACTTTATTTTTCATTTTTTTTTAAATAAAAATGAGGAAGCTGTGTGTAAATTTATAATTTTTCCACCTTTTATCATCGAGTGAGAAATAATTTATAACGTACTGGAATAATATCTCGAGATGCGGGAGATTCCACTTGAATCGAATATTTGAGGATCGTGCATGTATGTATCAACGAGATGGTGCAAAATATTTGAAGTGGGATTATTCGGGGCCGAGAAATCCATTGCGTTGCAATTTTTGCGATAAAAGCAACGAGGCTGACACAGGAAGGCGATAAAAATACGCTTTCGCGAGAATCTTGTGAGGACTTTCTTTTTTTTTTAAGCTGGCAACGATCTACGAGAAAAAGAGAGACAGAGAGAGAGGAGAAACCCCTTTTGAGTTGGCACGATGCCACAAGTCTGCCACTTTGTTCCCCGTCTTTATATCCTCCAACTATTTCTCTCTTCTTCCCTTTGTCCAACGTTGTGTCGGGCGGCGATTGTAGGAAACCAAGATCACCTTCAATTTCCTTCTTCATTCTCGCGGGAGTTACCGAATTCGTCATAATCCACAAACTTGAATCATCCACGAAAAAAAAAATTCCATTCTTACACGTTTTGCCCCTTTGTTCGTTTTTTTTTATTAAAAAAAAAACAAACAAACAAAAACCTCGACATTCTTGCATACGTGGATAACGAAATATTAAACATCTATAAAAATATATATTCATATAACATCATAGTACGGTAGATAAACCTTCGTGCTTTCAACAAGAATGGCATAAAAGGCGATTGTCTTGAAAAGTCCGCGTTCCGTATTGCAATGACTTTTTTCCATCCCTCCAATTCCTCGAATAACGTACGTACAGTTATACCCGGCAACCCCTTATTTTTTGAATAATTATTATCAACGCGATACAATTCGCGTATAACGATAGAGAGACAACAAAATTTGTAATTAGTCAAAATCGCGATTCTGTGTAAAGAAAAAACGACGGGACGCTGCCTCTTTCCTCTCTCTCTCTCTGCGACGAGAAATAAAATTTTTGCAATATTGTACGAATGAAAAATTTCCTTCTCAACTTTGAACTCGCGAAATTCAGGAATGCAATTCGTCAGAATGTCAAATATTCGACCCGTAAGAGAAATTACGAAAAAAAAAATTATATCCATCACGATCCCGCCGATCCTCACTTCGTTCTTCGAATTCTCTCTTTCCGAGAAAAAAAAGAAATGCCCGGTCATAAAAAAAAAACCGAAGATTATGATTCTAGAGCTTCGAGCGCAAAACTTCGATTTTCTTTGCGGCCCTTTTTTGCAATTCCGGCAATTTCATGGCGAGACCCATGTTACCCTTTATCTTGACTTTGCCCTGAAAGAATGCCTGTTGGGGATTCAATTTTCCGGATATAAAATCGAGTATGTCGGTGTCGCTTATGGTGAAGGTGACCTCGGGTTTGGTGCCGCTGTTGAATTCAACGGTTCCTTTGCCGGTTTTGGCGTTGACGATCCACGATGCCTCGGCACCACCGGGTCCGTTTATTATGTTGAAGCCGTAAATACCACGAAATTTCTCGATAAGGTTATCCTCGTCGTCCTGCATCGCGATCTCGAAGGCCTTGAAGAGTACATTTGCCTTGAACATTTCCGGTTTGACCTCGGCGGCGACGTTATTACGACGCAAGCCAGTGGACGAATTGGGAAAACCCAATGTATAGAGAGCAACGACGACCGCGCCACCGAGACCAATATTATGCTGAAGGGCAAGTTGAGCATTCGGCACTTGACGTTTGCCAGCCTCACCCCGTAATTGCCAACACAATTCGGCACACTGAGCGAGACCCGTTGCACCGAGCGGATGTCCCTTCGAGATTAATCCACCGCTCGGATTTATCACGTATTTTCCGCCGTACGTGTTGTTGCCGGAATCGATGAGCTCCCCCGCTTTTCCAGGCGGACAAAGACCAAGTGCCTCGTACGTTATCAACTCATTCGCTGAGAAACAATCGTGAAGCTCGACGACGTTCACGTCGATCGGCCGGTATCGAGTACTCGAGAATACCCTCTCGGCAGCGTTTTTCGTCATGTCGTATCTAGCGATAAAAACATTTTTTTTTTTTAATTGCCGAAATACTCATTTTCTTCACTCCGAAATATTCTCTGTCGAAAATTTGCATAAACCTGTCGATTTTTCTTGCATCAATTACATTTTTCGTCATGTCGTGTGTCGGGCCGCGAAAAAATTATTTTTTACTTCTCTTTCAATGAATGCAATGATCCGTCGTGTCGATGTTTATGAGGTATTCCCGTTCAACGGGACCCCCTTTTAGGCCAACCTCTTTCGATTTTCTTGAAACTCGAGTATGTTTCAGTGTTGCCTGAAAGTATATTGTACACCAATTTTCAGATCTCTAACTATAATACTCTTTGGAATACACCAAAAGTTATATTTTGATCTTTTTGCGTATTCAACGCTTCGGAGCTTTGGCACGGCGCGAAATAAAACCGAAAAAATTCTTTGACAATAGCTTTCGATCGGAAATTTCCTGCGCTTTTCGAAAAACACATCAGCAATTCTGAAAAAAACGAATTCATTTGAATTTCGGTCAAAAACGGAAAAAATTGATTTACAAAAAAAGAGCATAATTTAATTCGGCGGAACAATTTTTTTCATGTTTTGTATATATCTGAGAAGTCACGATATAAGGGGAGGCTAAATACCGACATTAGCACCTCGAAAATGGATTCCAAACTTGCTCTGGCACGAATGGATGAAAATCAATAAAATTTTGACAGTATCATCAGAATTATGGCACAAATGGAACCCCACTAAAATTTTTTCGGAAAACGAAAGGAAAAATTACAGATCCGATTAATCATCAAAAATCTGTAATTGAAAATATTAAATTATAATGTTTTTACGCCATTTCGGCTAAAACCAAGAATGGGGCACCATGACCAACACCAAAGTACGAATATCGATACGTCTTTGACATTATTTTATGAAAAAACCGCGACGTACGTTTGGAATCCCAATCACGAGATAAATGTTGATAAATTTCGTGTTTTGTCGAAAAAAAATGGCGAAATTAAGTTCACACAAATCCGAAAGAGGGCAACCCCATGTGGAATTCCTATGAAATAAACATTACTTTCATCAGACTTCTATCCAAACTGTCTGACAAGTCAGTAGCAATTAACGAAAACGTTGATTTATGTCTCGCATTTGCATTTTACAATTCCTTCATATTAATTCATAAATTTAATTGATATTCATCCACCGGTATTGGAAAAAGTTTGGACAGCGATTTTGAGTCGATAATGTAGGGCTTCAGTATTAATGTCGGTATTTAGCCTCGCCTTAATTTCAAGTTGGAACTCGCATCCGTTTACTAATGCCAAGTCTTTTAGTAGGATAAAAATTCTTAAATATTGTGTTTTTCGTATTCAACAGTTCTCTGATATATTATATAGTTTCTTTAACGAATTTCGAATTTAATAAATTTATTTAATTCAAAATTTAATAATTTCGATTTAATAAATTTAATTTAATTAATTAAATAAATTTACTAAATTCAAAGTTCGTTAAAAAAAAACGCTATATAATACATCAGGGAACTGTTGAACACGAAAAACACGATATTTAAGAATTTTTATCCTACTAAAAGACTTGGCATTAGTAAACGGATGTGAGTTCCAAGTTGAAATTTATATCGTGACTTCTCAGATATATACAAAACATGAAAAATATTTTTCCGCCGAATTAAATTATGCTCTTTTTTTATAAATCAATTTTTTCGGTTTTTGGCCGAAATTTAAATGAATTCGTTTTTTTCGGAATCGCTGATATTTTTTTCGAAAAGCGCAGGAAATTTCCGATCGAAAGCTATTGTCAAAGAATTTTTTCGATTTCATTTCGCGCCGTGCCAAAGCTCCGAAGCTGAATACGCAAAAAGTTTGAAATATAACTTTTGGTGTATTCCAAAGAGTATTATAGTTAGAGATCTGAAAATTGGTGTACAATATACTTTCAGGCAACAGTAAAACATACTCGAGTTTGAAGAAAATCGAAAGAGTTCGGCCTAAAAGGGGGTCCCGTTGAGCGGGAATACCTCTTATATTAATCGTAAAAAAATTACGAAACTGAAATACTCTCTGTCAAAAATCTGTATGAACCGGTCGATTTTTATTGCATCGTTCTCTACGGCATAGGTTTCTATATTGACGACACGATTTATAATTGTCATCTGATTCGCAACTACTTACAAAAATAATTGCAATATTATACACTAGGGGAAAAAATTAAGGGATCAAAAAAATTTCGTAAATTTTTAGTGGTTTTTAACAATGCTGTATTTCAGTCAAAAATGGTCGTATCGAGGTCTAAAAAAAAGCGTTCGGAAGCTTCATGTTTCTAATTCTAATGATTATGACGTTTAGAGGCATAAACATTAGCCTTTAATTATTTTCAAAAATTTGATTACTTGAAACAAAAAAACCGTTCGATAGATCAAATTGAAACTTTACAGGATTATTGTGGGTATATTGAGCTGTAAAAGTCACGCTCAACATTAGTCGTTTTGTCAATACTTTTAATTTAGCCGTTGATTTTCTAAAAAACCATAAATAGCCCTTTTTCTCCTGTTTTTGAAAATGCATGGCAAGGATAGAATTTTTTTTTCAATAAACCAATGTCAATCCTTGTAGAGCATTAATTCAAGTTTTTGACACCCCCCTTTTATTTTCTGTCCGATCATTGGTTGCTGAGATATCAATGGTCAAACACAAAAGGATCTTTTTTCATTAAAAGTCCGATATCTCAGCGAAAATGGTCGCATCGAAATCTTAAAAAAAGCAAATTGAAGCTAAATAAACAAGCTATCCGTTCCATGGAAAAGCTTAGCTGGAAAAATTTTTTACAACTAACTGCAGCCAACAAAAAAGTACTAAAAATTTGCCACATTTTTCGTTCTCACTATTTCTTAGGATAGCGTAAAATCTGTAGCTTCGATTTTTTTTTGCTGAAAGATCTTAAAACAAGAAACTTGAAGCTTCAAAATGCTTTTTTTAGACCTTAATCCAACCATTTTTCACTGAGATACAGCATTGTTAAAAACCACTAAAAATTTTAGGAATTTTTTTGTTCCTTTAATTTTTTCCAGTAGAGTAGGGCAAGAAAAAAAGGTTTTTCATTACTCCTTTTTTTACAATTTCAAATGCCTTATCCCGACCGGATTAAAAAGTAAATTTTTTATGTTCTTCCCTCAACACTCACGAATTTCGCCCAAGATACAAAATTTGCGGGTCTATCTTGATATTTACCACTATTTAATTCTGGTTTTCTTTAATAGTAATTAAATTCGGGAAGTACTTTATTGCGATATAATTTAATTTTAATTTTGAGGAAATTCATTGATTCGAAAAAATTTCATCCATCTTTCGGAATACAATATTTTGAAAAGAAAAAAACCTCAGCAACTTTGAGTTTCAACTTTATCTCGCGTCAAATATTATTATAACACTGTTCAAACAATTTTTTGAATCTGGGAATTCTGAAAATATCGTTAAAACATTGAATAATTTTTTTGTTATCACGATCTTATCTCCGGAAGGAAATCGATATCTTACCCAACAAGCTTAATACTGCTACGCTCGGCGAATGTCGTCGGCGTATCAGTTGACATTTCCATTGCGAGAATTTCGACTGCCTGCGACTCGAGATTGTGACGTCGCACAAAATCCTCGTTCACTACTATAACAGCAGCGCCACCGTCCGACGTTGGACAACACTGTAATTTCGTCAGAGGTCCAAATATCTTCGGTGAATTCATTATTTGCTCGAGGGTGTATTTATCTTGAAACTGGGAGTACGGATTGTTGACGGAATGAAGATGATTCTTGTAGGCTATTTTTGCAAAATGCTCGGGCTTCGTGCCGTATTTCTTCATGTGCTCGATACCAGCGTTACCGAACAATTGCGCCGTTATCGGACTCTCGTTCATGCCTTTGAGGGAAAAAAAAAACAATTCCGGACGTTGATTATTATCATCAACAGATTCATCGGTCTGTAGACATCAAATAAATTCCTTCGGATAAGAAAAAAATCCTGCAAATTGAAATTTGCATATTGCTTCCTCATCTTTATCCATAGTTCACATAGCTTCCTTTAACACGCAGTATGGCGATCAAATTTGGCTTCCTCATAAAGGAAGCTTTGTTAACTATTGAAAAATATTAGTAATCAATGTGCGAATTCGATCGATTTTCGCGAATTTGATAGCGAATAACATTGATAGCTATACTGGCTCTTCACAAAATTTCATTGCAATATCTAAAAAATTTCAAAAGTTATAGCGTTTACGCTTCTTTTATAAAAATTAAAAATTTGATAAAAATTTAATCATTCGATCGATTTTCGCCAAATTTAATAACGAACATCCGCGATAGCTATATTAGCTGTATGCAAAGTTTCAGTGCAATATCTTAAAAATTGCACAAGTCATAGCATTTACGGTATTTTTCAAAAAATTAAAAATTTCATAAAATTTTAATCCCTCGATGGATTTTTGCCAAATTTGATAGCGAACAACCTCGATAGCTATATTAGCTCTGTGCAAAGTTTCAGTACAATATCTTAAAAATTGCACAAGTTAGAGCGTTTAGGCTATTTTTCAAAAAATTTAAAATTTCATAAAATTTTAATCCCTCGATGGATTTCCGCCAAATTCAATACCAAACAACCTTAATAGCTATACTAATTCTGTACAAAGTTTGAGTGCAATATCTTGAAAATTGCAGAGGTTAGAGCGTTTACGCCATTCTTGCAAAAACGAAAAAAGTCGATAAAATCTCAACACCCGTTATAATTAAAACAAATTTTTTTTCATAATGAACAGCAATTCGTGCTCGATAAGTGTGCAAAATTTTAGCTTGATATCTCGAAGCGTTTTCGAGATTATTAATTATTTACATCTGAAACTCAGGATACACACACGCGCGCGCGCGCGCGCACACACACACACACACACGCGCGCGCGCGCGCACGCACACACATCCATCCGGACATTTTTTCTCAATATGATTTCTCGATGTTTTAGGACATTTTGAACATATTGGCATAAATATTGCGAAAAAAAAATTGTTCACGAAAACAAAGCTTCCTTTATGAGGAAGCAAAATATGAAAAATACATGAAAACGTGGTCTCTAAATTCCAATGACATTTTAAAAAAATTATCTCTACATTTCATTGAGAAAACCTTAAAAACCTTGAAAATCGAACAACGAAACGAGCCCTGAATAATCGAAATGAGGAAAAAAGATGGTCAGTGAATGAGGATAATTTTAATGTCAACATCATTTTTTTCAAAATTTCGATGTACCGGGAAGAAATTATGTACATTTTATATCAGTCATTTTTCAAAAAGTTAAATATTTAAAATAGATAATTATTTCCTCTAGTTTTCTGAGAAATTTGCATGTCTCAAAAAATTATATTTTAAAATAATGCACCGACGTCCATTTTTCAAGAAGCGCTGTAACAATAGGAGTGCTCGATCGAAGTTACGCAACCTTTTTTTTGTCCAGATTTTTTTAATCTTACCGGTGCAAAGTGCAAGGAAGATAATTGCAATTCCAGAATGCTGGGTCAAAGAAAAAAAATGCATTCACCTGCGATATCGGCCATAAGCTGTACATGCTTGTCCAGGGGATTCGTGCGGTCCATGAATTTCGAGGACAGAGACCCTCTCTCCATTTTCTCGAAGCCGAGAGCTAGAACGCAATCGGCATTTCCAGTCTCTACTATCTGTTTCGCCATCATCAGAGCCGTCGAGCCTGTGGCACAGTTGTTGTTTACGTTGTAAACCGGACAGCCGGAAAGACCGACTTCGTAGAGGGCTCGCTGCCCACAGGTAGAATCCCCATAGACGTAACCGACGCAGGCGGCCTTGATGTCGCTGTAAGTGATTCTGGCATCCTTCGTTGCCTTTACGATTGCCTCTTTGGCCATATCGGGATAGTCAAAATCATCGCGTTTACCAGGTTTTTCGAATTTCGTCATTCCGACGCCCACGACGTAAACCTTGATTCTTCGAACCATTTTTTATATCCGGAGTATCGAAAGTCTGGGGGAAAAACATTTGGAAACGTCAATTAGTGATAAATTGGACTAGTAATGACGAAAATTGGGGCAGGAGAGGGAAAAATTGGAAAACAGAATACGTCTTGGGACGAAAAGTGAAAGTTAAGAGGAAAACCATCTGTTACAATGCAATTAGACATTTTATTATATACTTTCTCCTCGTTTACGATTACCTGCTTGATGTTTGTACGAAATACGATTTTTCAACGGTGTCCTGGAGCGCGCACTTGGGAAGTTTTCGCGAGATTTGACTTTCCGATAACGAGGCCGTCAATGATCGTGTTTTTTGTTCACTCCGAAACGAGTGTGATTATTTGAAAAAAAAAAATTACAATGGCGCGTGAAATTGAACTTTGAGCTTTGACCGGTTTGACGAGTCGCAAAAAAAAAACGAAATAATAATAATAGGTGTTTTTCAGCGATTCCAAGCGTCAAGGCTCTCGTTATGTATTTCCGATATTTATCAATATTATCACTGACACAAGTATCGGAACTATACGTGTGAATGTACAATTCTCAAAAAGGGCGATTCCGCGACTGGACCTCGGATGAAAAGAATACATTGCTCAACACAACGATAAGAAAATAGCACTGCGATCGTTCTTACCGACGGTGGAGGGAACGTACACGAGAGGCCATCTTTGATACAAAGAGATTCTCCAATATCTCAATTTTTCGCGGCAGAGGTGACGTTTGAAAATCACAACAATCCGAAGAGAAGAACATCGCATCGATGCAATATCTTCCGGCGAAGTGCATACAAATAACGTGAATATCTATGGGGCATTCCACGCCAAATCGACCACTTCAGAACCCGACCCTTTTCGATTATTTGGCTGAAACTTTTTTATCTTTTTTTACCCTATCAAAAACATTTTTCGGAACTTTTTCAAATTTTTACACCTAGCCGATAAAAAATTATTAATTTTTCGAAAAAATTGGCTTTTTATTTTTCAAATAGCTAAAACTTTTTCAAAATTTGACGTACCGGGACGATTTTTTTTTCAAAATTTTCGTTTTTTAATGTACTTTTTGAAAAAAAAAATACAAAAAAATTATAAAAACCCATCTTCATCGTTTTTTTTTTTAGATTTTCGGAAAAAATCGAAAATTTCTCGATGATTACAATTTTTACCATTTTTTCATTACCTTTTTTGATTTTTTTTCTTCTTTTTATTATATCAAACTTTGACATTTTCTACAGATCCTCAAATTTTTTCAGAGTGGTGTTTTTTCGATTTCTATTTATTTTTTCCAATTGAAAAAATAACTTTCTTTCAACTAGCCTTATTTCTTATAACACCATTCTGCAAATTTTTGAGGGTGTTCAGAGGACTTGCAAACTTGAAAAAAAAATAAAAACAAAAATCGAAAATGGTAATCATCGAGAAATTTTCGATTTTTTCCAAAAATCTAAAAAAAAACGATGAAGATGCGTTTCAATAATTTTTTTATAGTTTTTGTCGAAAACTGTTTTTGAATGTAGTTTTCGAAAAAAAATATAAAATCTTGAAACGAATAATTGGTAAATTTTTAGAATGGATGTTCAAGTTTTTTTGTTATACAGGGTGGGCCACGAACTGTTGCCACCTTAAATATCTCTGTAATTATCGATGGCACAAAAAAAATTTTCAGACCAAAGTTGTACGGTATGGAAGGGGTCATCAAATGCGACATTTTTTTTCATTTCGGTGGAGGCGCTGACGCACAGTAAAGGTCACCTCCACTTTTTTAAATGGTAAGGTACATTTTTTTTTCGACCATCTTGTAGAGCATCGCAAACTGCATAAAAAACATTCGGGGGTCAGAGTCGTCCAAGGTCATTCAAGACCGATAAGTGACATGAACTTTATTTTTACGTGATTCCAATGGTGGTGTCTTTGAACACCTTCTGTAAAAAAAAGTTTATTTCACATAAAAATAAAGTTCATGTCACTTATCGGTCTTGAATGACCTTGGACGACTCTGACCCCCGAATGTTTTTTATGCAGTTTGCGATGCTCTACAAGATGGTTGAAAAAAAAATGTACCTTACCATTTAAAAAAGTGGAGGTGACCTTTACTGTGCGTCAGCGCCTCCACCGAAATGAAAAAAATGTCGCATTTGATGACCCCTTCCATACCGTACAACTTTTGTCTGAAAATTTTTTTTGTGCCATCGATAATTACAGAGATATTTAAGGTGGCAACAGTTCGTGGCCCACCCTGTATATTATGTACATTCAGCTATTTGTACATCTATATACATAGATATGGGTCATTCCATGTCAAATCGACCAATAGTTGGAATCGACCTCTTTCAATTTCGATGAAGTGTGGTCAAAAGTTTTCTTTTATCGTAAAACAAAGTTCTACCAAAGGAAAAAAATTAAATTTTTTTTTTCGAAAGTTATGCAAAATTCAAAATTTCACAATTTTTCCAATTTTTCAAGTTTATTATTTTAATATCTCGAAAACTATTATAGTTACGAAAAAATCGTTCTGGGTTCATCTTAATGAGTATACTTGGGGCTACGAAAAAAAAATATTCCGAAAAAAAATTTCGAAACATGAGGAATTTGGAAAATTTCGAATTTGTAAAAATTGTAAAAATCCATAATCAACATTAAATTTTAGATTCAATTTTTTTGATATCCTACCTTGTACTGATCTTTAAAAATCCTGAAATTTTCAGAATGGTGTTTTTAATTTAAATATGAATTTTTGAATTTTAAAAAATCGTGCAAATCCACGATGAACATTAAATTTTTTGTTCAATTTTTTAAATATAATACCTTGTACTGATTTTAAAAGATCCTGACATGACCACCTTTCAGAATGGTATTTTTTTTCAAAAATATTAATTTTTGAATTTTGCTAGAAAATTTTTTTTGTTTACCTCTCAGTTAATTAAGTAAAGTTGAGCAATCGTGTAATTTTTTTATTTTGAGCAGTAGAAATTTCAATTAATTACATAAGAGTCATAAATCACATACAAGCTTTATAAATATATTTGATGGTCATTAATCGAAGGTTTTTATTGCCGATAAATATTTTCCATTGTATAACCAATTGAAGGCAAAAATTTCCATCGAAAATCGATTTTTTTTACGAAGCCGCCATTCTGTTCAAAATAAATATTTCACTCATTCCTTCGATTAAATACTTGATTATGCCTTCTAGCAACGAAACCTTTTTTATTTTGTTATTTTTTGTAGAGTCATTTTGTAGAATCATTATTTTTTAAGAAAAATTTCAAAATTGAGTTAATAGTTACAAAAATGTGTATATAATTTTTTAAGTTCATAAATTAAAATGTCTTTCCAGGAAAATTCTTGAAAAATCGCCTTTTTTCAATCTACTGACTGCGTATAACTCCTTAAATCCATGTAACAGTTGTACTCATCATCATGGGTTCATCATCATCATCATATCATCATCATCATAGGTTACAAGCAGAGTTGTAAAGAATGCATTATTTTGATAATGCATTACTGTATTCATTACCCATTACACTGCATAATCTGAAATGGACAAGTGTACCATTACAAAATACAAAAGTAATGTGTGATGGATGCATGCGCCATTACAAATAAAAAAAATAATATGTAATGGATGCATGTGCCATTACAAATAAAAATAATAATGTGTAATGGATGCATGTGCCATTACAAATAAAAAAATCATGCAACTTTGAAATTTGCCCATAGCTTCCTCATTTTTTTCCGTCGTTCGCCTCAACCCTCCTTTATGGGGAGATCTCTTTGACCATCTTAATTTATGACATTATGTGTTTATTATCATGGCTTCCTCATAAAGGAAGCTTCATGAACGACGGAAACAAATGAAGAAGCTATGTGCAAATTTCAAATTTGCATGATTTTTTAGCAATTCCGTTCAATTACATTATTAATTGTTTTTGTCGTCCAGTGTATTGGTGCTAAAGAAGTGAACTCGATAGCTGCCAAATTAGGAAACTTAGGGTTAACAAGTATTTTTCGAAAATTTCAAAATTTTTTTGCAAATGAAAATCTCGAGCGTTTTTCACCAAATTCAAACCTAACCATTCTTGTCGTCTAGTGTATTTGGGCAAAAAATTTTAGCTCGATACTTCTAAAAATGCGAACGTTGGAGCGTTAACAAAATTTTATGAAAATTAAATTTTTTTTTTCAACCGAACCTTTCACGCGATTTTGATAAAATTCAGTATTATTTTCCATTGTCATTGAATGTATCGTCACAAAAAAAATCAGCTCGATAGATTCAAAATTACAAAAGTTAGAGAACTTACAAATTTTTTGCAAAAAATTAAAATTTTTTTAAAGCCGAACTTCTTGAGCGATTTTTCCCAAAATCAATCCCAACCGTCCTTATTATAAAGTGTATCTGCTCGTAAAATTTCAGGGTGGTAACTGCAAAATTGCGAAAAAAAATTTTTCGCGAAAACAAAAAGCTTCCTTTATGAGGAAGCAAAAAACAAAAAGAAAATTATATTAGTGAATTTATTGGCTAGATTATTTATTATTATTATTATTATTATTATTATTATTATTATTATTATTATTATTATTATTATTATTATTATTATTATTATTATTATTATTATTATTATTATTATTATTATTATTATTATTATTATTATTATTATTATTATTATTATTATTATTATTATTATTATTATTATTATTATTATTATTATTATTATTATTATTATTATTATTATTATTATTATTATTATTATTATTATTATTATTATTATTATTATTATTATTATTATTATATTGACTCTGGTCACGCGCATTTGGCACTTCAATTCGCAAACGAAGACAACACGACACCCCTTAACGTTATCATATTAGTTTTGTATTTTTCTTTTGCTAAAAATATTTGTGTATTTTAATAATCGCTTACAAAGAAAACTTTTCGAAATCAGATACCGCGGGATGACACGCTTTTGCTTCAAAATTTTTCGACATGAACATTGTCGCCCCTTCCAGAGCTTCTCGGGGATGCGCGGGGGTTGTTGAACACTCAACAGTCACAAATGGATACACATATCATTATATTTACATGCATACATTCATTTATAAATCCGTGTATGCATATGGAATATGTGGTGTACCCTCGCGGAGCTCGGCAGGAAATAATAATTGGTCATCTCTCTTTGCTCAGCGCCAGCGTCTGCATTAGCTGCTTTTCCGTTGTATCTATGGATACGCGAGCGCGGGATCCAAGTTTAGACGCACAAAGAAAAAGCCGAAGCTTTAAAAGGGAGTTCGTTGGCTTTTCCATGATTCATTTGTCCGCGAACTGTGAGACGCGAGTTGCGCGAAAATTATATTTTTTGCATATGTATGATTGTAATTCAATGTATGATTCGCAAATAAAAAATATATTAAATAAACATCAACGAATAAAGTTTCGGAAGCACATACGGAATTTCCTTCGACAAAGCGGGTGTGTGACGAAATTCGACAATTCAAATCGCAATAAAATAATCCGAGCGTAACGGTCGCATTTAATCCTCGTTCGAATTTCATGATATTCCTCTGTCGCTTGAAATCCATCGGTCTCTCTCTCTCTCTCTCTCTCACACACACACACACACACATAATCAGTCCAGCATGTGCGCTTATACACACCGTGTGCCGCGTCCTCATCGTTTGTTTTCGCTGCTTCGACAATGAAGAGAAAAAAAATGTCAACTCTCGCTTTGTTTACATGGGAAGGTCATTTCTCTCTCTCTCTCTCTCTCTCTCTGTCTTTCTTTTGAGCTCTGAAAGATCAGTATCACGCGATAGCCACGCGCGAGCGGTAGAAGCGAAACTTTTACACGTTATATTACACACAAAAGTGAAAGAGAAAACGCGCCGTTTAAACGCTTACGAAATTTTGGTTTTTTCCCCTCTCGTTAATCTACTCTCGCTATGTTCATTCGCGTGGGCGTCAATATTTGAATAATTTATACGTAATCATTGCCGTTAAACTAGAGTTGTTTTTTTTTTGTCTTATTACCCCGCGAAGGTCGCCTTCGCGTGAGATATAACTTTTATTTTCTCCATAAACTGACTTGTAGATTTTGTTTGTTTGTATTTTTTCGTTAGAAATCGATGAATTCGTCGCGATTTAATGTAGAACGATATATTTGCTTTAAGACGAAGAAAGATTGATAAGGGGTGAGAGAGAAAAATGTCAGGAAGAAATTTGCACAGGAGAGCATCGAACAGAGCGTTGTTGGCGGGTCCTCAGCAAGCGTCGCGGACCTTGACGCGGCAGCGCGGCGGTGGCGGTAGTTCGGGCAGCGCAGTGCGTTACAGCCGTTACAGACCGTTTGGAGCGAGTGTTATGACGGACGCGGAGCACCGTCTCACGAAAATTGCCTGTCCGTCAACAGCGGGCCTAACGAATAATTTCAACGTCGATGAAGAAAATGATAAACAATTCGTCTTCCAACAGGACGATCTGTTCTCACTGGGTTTTCCTCTTTTCGAGGAAATACGCAGACAGGGAAAACTGTGCGACGTCACGCTCAAGGTATATAATCGCGAACACTTTTTTAACCTCCTTTTGTATTTGTTACCATCACAACAAAAAGGAATTTATGATAATGCTCCGATTCGAGGGAAACATTTTTTTCACCCCTTTTTTTTGTTCTCTTTTCTTCTAAACCGCTTTTTTTACTCAACGTGAATCATCAAATTACCGAACGACAATTTACGCATAATTCTCCATAAGTAAACTAATCTTTATGAACAATTTTTTTTTAATAATTTTAATTTGAGCGAAAAATGTTGAAGCAAATGGTGAATTTGGCAACTGTGGTAAGGACCGAATAGTGACGGGAATGCAAACCAGAGATTGAAGAAAAACTACAAAGTAAACTGCTATTGAAAGTAGCATGAAAAAAAATAAAAAAAATGGTCTTTTTGTCTCAATTTCCTATCTCACAATTTTCGCTGGTTCTTTTGACTTTTTTTAAAAAATCGTTTCAATATTTTTTCCAGTTTACTCAACCGGTTTATCGAATCGCTCTTGATCGTGATAAGTCTGCAAATGAAATGAGAAAACTTCTAAACGCATACAAATTATCAATGACTACAAATATTTTCTCGCTTAATGATCTAATATCTAAAAAGTCAATCAATTGTACTGTTCGAAAAATAATTTGTACTGTGTTTTCATGAAATCGATAAGTGTGTATCTTATGTGCGCCCTGGATTCGAAAATATGATAAATCGGAACTTTGTTCCTTGCTTGAAAATCTTTCGATCAAACATGAAGAAACTTTGATACAAAACACTAATTCTACTTCTGCTCGACAGTATTTTTTATTGAAAACAAAGCTTTCTATGTAAGGAAATAACAAATTAAACTATATTCCAAAGAATAAAACTTTCACTACTTTGAAACCATGTAATGAATACAGAAATGTAATATGAAATTGAAGTTCCAAACAGTAAACAGCGAACGAAATATTGACAAATGTTAATGAAAAATGAAAGGACGCCGCTGAGGCTCGATAGTTAATTGCAAAAAATTTCTCCATAATTCAAAAGAATTACTCACCAAGCATTACCGAGCAGCCATCACTTTTTTTATGATGCTGAAGTTTCGATCGTGTAATGCAACGACAATTATTTATTTATAAATGAAATTAATTCTTCCTTAGGAATGTTTGAAATGAAATATCGTTAAAATGTATTTTAAGATCTCTATTGAGGTATTGAAATTATAAATGCACAAGCTAAACGTAAAACGCACTAAAACTGAATAGAAATTTTGTTTTTTCGTTGCATTGTATTAATGCAAACTTCAAAATATTTTTTTTAACTAAAAAATACATTTGTCGAGTTTTTGTTCAGCTTAACATTCTAAACTTCAAGTACAAAGATCGGTGGTTCAATTTATTCAATTTCATTCTAAGATACATAGTGGCGCTGATTAATTAGAAATTAAATTTGTTACACAGAGCTATTCGATGCTACGAAAAAAAACTTTGACCATCTGCCAGAGTGTCGGATCAGCCAAAGTTGATTTGCGAATAGACAAGCTTTAGGGGGTCAAAAAATCATGATTTTCTGGTTCAATTTGTCTTTGTGAACGTCTCAAGTTCTTATATCAATGGGAAATCGACCGCTGATCACGCACACTACCGGTGAAAAGGGGAAGAATTCATTTTGAAGAGGAAGAATTTGGCTTCATTTCCTGATCTTTTAATTATTTTTACAAATTATTTTTAGATTTGGACTCTATTTTGAAACAGCAGTTTTTGGGTTTTTTCCCCCTCTCTTCAGATGCACCCGTCTTCTAGAGGAAATTTTTTAAATATATTTTTACGATTGGATTCATAAAGAGGGAAGTTTGAGCATCAATTTCTTTTTTTTTTAACTTTGAGCGATTTTTTTCCCCAAAGTTACTCTGTTTTCTGTGAAAAAAGAGGAAATTCAAAAAATCCCGTATAACACGAAAACAAAGAGGATTCATGAAAAACTTCAAAACAGTAAAAGGTTGCATCTGTCTTTGTTGAGTTAAGACGAATTTATGCAGATTTTTGTTTCAAAATTTTGTTTTCTGATATTGAGGCTGGAAAAAAAATTAGGGAAAAAAAATTGAAAATAGATTCCAATATGTTGAAAATGGTAAATTCAAGTATTTTTCTCTCGTGAAATTTTATCAATAATCCCATAATTCTCGAGTTATGGTAATTGAATGATCTGGGGAAAAATCTGAAAAAATTCCTCTGCACTCATAAAACCAGACGCAACTTTTTCCTATGTTGAAGTTTTTTATGAATCCTCTTTGTTTTCGTGTTATACGGGATTTTTCAAATTTCCTATTTTTTCACAAAAAACAGAATAACTTTAGAAAAAAAAATCGCTCAAAGTTTTTTAAAAAGGAAATTGAAGCCCAAACTTTCCTCTTGGTGAATCTAATAGTAAAAATGTATAAACAAAATTTCCTCTGGAAGATGGGTGCACCTGAAGGGAGGGAAAAAGGTGAAAAATAGCTGTTTTCAAAATAGGGTCCAAATCTAAAAACAAATTGTAAAAATAATTTAAAAAATTAGAAAATGAAGCCGAATTCTTCCCCTTTCAAAAGCCGCTTGTTAAATTAGTCTACATTGACTTCCGGCGAAATGACATAACAAAACGATTCAGACCTTTTTTGAAGTTTTGTCTGGAAACTTTTCGCTGGTAGTGTAAATGCAACGAAAAAAATTAAATTCCGACGAGAAACAGGTGAAAAGACTGTTTTTGTGCAATTGTAGGCTCACAATAAGGAAATGATATGTCGTAGGGAGCAAAATAAAATGACATTATCTTCAGTATTTCGTCAAGATACAATCACAATTATATCCACAACGAAAAAGTAGAGGATATTTTTTTTTTACATTTTTGAAACTTTTCAAGCCCCTCAAAATGGTTTTTGGCACAAATTGGTCAGGAAAAAATTATGCTTTGGCTCTGGAAAACCGGGAAAAGTCAGGGAATTTTTTTTCATAAGTCTGCTGTACACCTTGCATTATTATTATTATTCAAAATTCAAGTACCAGTTTTGAATGTATTGATTTAACTAAACAGGCGGAAGATCAAATATTCAGCGCTCATAGAATTGTCCTAGCGGCCACCATTCCATATTTTCATGCAATGTTTCTCAACAACATGGTAGAGAGTAAACAAAAGGACATAACGATGCAGGGTTTCGACGCAGGGTGAGTAAAATAACGATTCTCCGGCCTGCTTTGTTTCACATTCGATCATGGATCATTTTATCTACCCGAAGGTCTTTTATTTCTTCAGAACACTGGAGGCTCTGATAAACTTTGCCTACAGCGGCAAGGTCACTCTGAACAACGATAACGTACAGAATATGATGGTCGGAGCGTCCTTTCTTCAGTTGCACAAAGTCAGAGATGCGTGTGCTGATTTTCTCAAGAAACGCTTCAATCCTCACAATGCTCTCGGAATAAGTCACTTCGCTGATACCCTCAATTGCGCTACGCTCGTGGCTGAGGCAACCAATTACATTCATCAGTATTTTCATCAAGTTGCGCAGTCGGAGGAATTTCTCAATTTAAGTTTCAATGATCTCCGAGAACTTGTATCGCGCGACGAACTCTACGTCGTTTCCGAAGTTCAAGTATTTGACGCCATTATCAAGTGGATAAATCACGATGTCGAGCATAGATCCGACAATTTGCCGGCTCTCCTCGCTCATGTGAGATTGCCACTATTGAGTCCGGAAAATTTGGCCGATCGTGTTGCCAAAGAAACCTTCGTCAAGAGCTCCCACGCTTGCAGGTATTTTTCACAATTTTTTTCACGTCACGCTAAATTCAAAAACTCTGCAAATTGGATATTTGCACATTGCTTCCTCATCTTTATCCATAGTTGACACAGCTTCCTTTATCACAAAGTATATGGCGATCAAATTTGGCTTCCTCGTAAAGGAAGCTTTGTTAACTATCGAAAAACATGAGTAATCAATGTGCAATTTTGCCAAATTCTTTCAAATTTATTTCTTGTCAAATTTTATTTTTGCCAAATTTATTAGTGAACAACCTCGATCACTATTTTGAATGTGTCCAAAATTTCGGTACAATATCTCGCAAATAGTCGAAGTTAGAGTACTCTATTTTTCAAAAAAAGCAAAATTTGATAAAATTTTAATCATTCGATCGGTTTCGCCAAATTTAATAACGAAAATCCTCGATAGCTATATTAGCTCTGTGCAAAGTTTCAGTACAATACCTCAAAAATTGCACAAGTTAGAGCGTTTACGCTATTTATAAAAAAAAAATCATAAAAGGCCCTAGGGGTATAAGGATGGTGAATCTGCCCCCGAAAGGTTTTTAAATGATACTTAGAGCATAAGTAGGTACTAATAAAATAATAAGATCCTGAAAGTTTCAGATCCCTAACTCAATTGGTTATTGAGAAAAAGTGAAATATGTAAAAAAACAGAAAAAAAAAATTTCTCAGAATTGACTAAACCGATTGATCTACATTTTTTATATGTTTTGGGGGCTGATAATAGCTCCGAGAAAAAAATTAAGAGCTATATAGCTCTATAAAATCTTTGAAAAAAAAATTATTTTTCAGTCATTTTCAATTTTTAACCGTGATACAATTTTGGCGCAATTATGAAGCAATTTTTTTTTCAAACCTTCTATATTTCACTATAACACTATGAATTTTTAAAAAATTAAAAAACGGTACGCCTTAGTAGAGAAAAATAAAAACGACTTTTTGGCTCAAATAATGAATTTATTTATATGTTTTGAGGTTTAATTTTTGGTATTTCAACGCATATTTACATAATTTGTATTTATTAAAAATAATATTTCATATTCAAAATAACAACAAATTTTTTTTTTGCCACAGTCAAAAATTAATAAATTTTATAGTAATTTTAACAAATATTTTTAGGAACAACATTTCATTATAAAACTCGATTATTTATATATTTTTTATAGACCAGAGACATAGAGATAACCGAAAATGATCGAATTGATGAAAGACAAGAACATTTTTTTTTCTGAACAAATGTAAACTTTCAAGAAAATTTAAGTTTAATTTTATTCATTTATTGTTTTTTCTTAGAAATTAAGGAACCCAACGGTTCACACTAATAAAAGAATTTGTTAAAGACTGCGCACATATACTGTAAAATACAATTACAACATAAAAAAAGTTTTTTAAAAATAAATAATAAAAATTTAGACCAATCGGTTTGGTCAATCCTGAGAAATTTTTTTTTCCTGTTTCTTACATATTTCACTTTTTCTCAATAACTAATTGAGTTAGGGATCTGAAACTTTCAGGATCTTACTATTTTACTAGTACCTACTTATGCTCTAAGTATCATTTAAAAACCTTTTGGGGGCAGATTCACCATGCTTATACCCCTAGGGCCTTTCAATCTCTCGATGGATTTTCGCCAAATTCAATAGCGAACAACCTTGATAGCTACATATACTAGTTCCTTACAAAGTTTCACTGCAATATCTTGAAAATTATGCAAGTTAGAGTGTTTACGCTATTTTTCGAAAAATTCAGTATTTGATAAAAATTTAATTTTCCGATAGATTTTTGTCAAATTCAATACCAAACACTAGCTATACTATTTCTCTACAAAGTTTGAGTGCAATATGTCGAAAATTGCACAAGTTGGAGCGTTTACGCCATTGTTGCAAAAACGAAAAAAGTCGATAAAATCTGAACACCTGTTAGAATTGAAACAAAAAAATTTCAAAATAAAGGGCAATTCGTGCTGGACAAGTGTGGTAAATTTCAGCTCGATATCTCGAAGCGTTCTTGAGTTATTAATTATTTACATCAGAACCTCAGAATACACACACACATCCATCCAGAGATTTTTTCTAAATATGATTTCTCGATGTTTTGGGACATTTTTAATACATTGGCATAAAAAGCTCGAAAAAAAAAATTTCACGAAAACAAAGCTTCCTTTATGAAGCAAAATTGTAAAACTACAAATTTTTTACAATCTCGCTAAATCAATGTAAAATTATTTGAATCGAACGATCGACGTTTCAGAGATTTATTGGACGAGGCCAAGGATTATCATCTTCTGCCCGAGAGACGTCATTTGTTGGCCTGCTTCAAAGTTCGTCCTCGCTGTTGTTACAAAATAATGGGACATATTTTCGCATTTGGTGGACTATCGAAAGTCGGCAGTTCACGCAGCACCGTCGAGGTTTACGATCCATTCACCGGTGAGGATCCAGATATTAGAGAAAAAAAATGTACTTCACGTTGTGGACGTTCGGTCGAATGAAAAATTTACAAATGCATTACTTGAAGAAAAAAATGGAAAAACCCTGAACGTATTCGATGAAAATCAATAACGAAAGAAGCTTCAGGAATTTTTAGACCGAATATGTGCAGGTTTTTGCAGTTTTTCATTAATAGAATACATTTGTTGGTTTTTCATTTAGTTATAGATCCGAAACTTCAGGTTAAAAGAAAGCTAGAATATTGTGTAGATGGCAGCTAACCCATAAACCCAAATCGGAAATTTGCACATCGCTTCCTCAGTATTTTTTCGTATTCCTCCTCTATGAGGAAATGTTAGCAAATTTTAGTAAATGTTAGCTGTCACAGTTTTGACTTCCTCAGAGAGGAAGCTTTGTAAATACGGAAAAATACTCTGGAACCGATGTGCAAATTTTCAATTTGCGAGTTTTTTTTACTACCTCTGGTTATCGGAGTAATAAAACGGCAGCTTTGTATCGTACAATTTTCGATCAAGCTTTTTTTTTGAAAATTTCAAAATTGCATAAAATTTGCGCGGTTCAAGCGATTTCTGCAAAATTGAATACCAATTAACTTTTTCCATTAAACTACCATTATAGAAATTTTGAGCCTGATATAACGAAATATGTGCAAGCTAGTGCGATCATGCGCTTTCCCAAAAAATTAAAAAATTTATAAATCACGAACCTCTTGAGCAATTTTCGCGAAATTCAATACCAACAATATTTTTCACTCAAACTATCGGTAGAATTTTTTTTTAACCTGATATCGCAACACTTGCGGACGCTAGAGCGATCAAGCTTTTCCTTTGAAAATTTCAACCTCGCATAAAATTTGCACAGCTCAAGCGATTTTTGCAAAATTGAATACCAAGTAACTTCATTCATTAAACTACCATTATAAAAATGTTGAGCGTAGTATCACGAAATATGTGCAAGCTAGAGCGATCACGCGCTTTTTGCAAAAAATTCAAAATTTTATGAATCACGAACCCCTTGAGCGATTTTCGCGAAATTCAATAGCAATAATCTTTAACACTCAAACTATCTGTATAATATTTTTTAACTCGACATCGCAAAATTTGCGAACGCTGGAGCAACCACGCCCTTTTTTTGAAAATTTAAAAGTCGCACAAAATTCGCACACGTCAATGAATTTTTGCAAAATTCATAACAAACAAAGGGGCTGTGGAGCTCAGCTTATGTGCAAAATTTCGGCTCGCTACTCCAATGTGGCTTGAGATACAGATGTTCGACTTTTTCTACGTAGCGACACACACACACACACATACATACATACATACATCCGGACATTTTTCAAAAATATGATTTCTCGATGTTTGAGGACATTTAGAACATACTGAAATGAAAATCTCGACAAAAAAAATTTCACAAAAACAAAGCTTCCTCTATGAGGAAGCAAAATCAACAACAATCTACATTCGCACTCTTTACATAACATTTTGTCACTCTTTGCAGCAAAATGGCAAACTTCTGAGGCCATGACGATGGACCGAAGTAGAGTCGGAGTAGCTGTGCATAAAAACAAATTGTACGCTTTTGGCGGTTACAATGGTCACGAGAGATTATCCACCGTCGAGGTTTACAATCCTTGCCTCAAAACTTGGAAGCTCATTGCTCCTATGCATTGCAAAAGAAGGTTGTTATATCGATATAGAGCGAAATTTATATTTCGCGGTTTGAGGCGAAATTCTTATAATTTTTTTTCGTCCAATTTTTGCAGTGCTGTGGGAACAACCGCTCTCAACGATTACATATACGTTTGCGGAGGTTACGACGGTGAAACATCGTTGAATACCGCTGAAAGATATTGTCCAGATACTGACAAATGGCAAATGATACGACCGATGAACAAGCATCGTTCCGCTGGCGGAGTCGTGGCTTTCGAGGGATACATATACGCTCTTGGTGGTCACGATGGATTATCGATATTTAACTCGGTAACGACCTCATGAGAGATTTTTGTAACGAAAATCTGCATCCTGATCAGGATTGCATATAATGCATTACTTTTTTTAATGCATTTACATTTTCAATAACCATTAACTCTTATTGATTAACTGAAATAATTTCCATTAACCATTAAATGTTAATGGTTAATGGTTAATGAAAATAATTTCCATTAACCGTTCAGCATTAATGGGAGTTATTTCGATTAACCATTAAATGTTAATGGTTAATATAAATTATTTCCATAAATATACAAGAATTCATGTTTAATGAAAATGATTACAAAACCATAATGCTAATGGTTAACGGAAATTATTGCCATTAACCATTGACATTGAATTTAATTAAAATTGTAGTAATCGATTGGTTTTATTCTGGGTCAATGACCCAAATAAAACCAATGACCCTGGTATAATGACCCAAAGGTACTAACCGAGGTTGCAGTTGCAGTTTCTTGGTTACTTGTAGCGTTTCGTTATGGGTCAAAATGACCCTAAGGTACCTAAGGTACTAGCCGTTACATATTTACCAATAATATCAGTAGTTAAGTAAACGAAATATCAATGAGGAACTGTAAAGATTTGTAGGGCCAATCAGCAGCGGCCTGGTTGACCAATTGATTTAGGACCAAATAACCCAACGATAAAATTTAGCGACAGAGAGATAACGATGTAGGAGCCGGAAAACGTTTCTTCGTTATCCTACATCAAGCTCGTTGGGACCAAAACCGCTAAGAATAGCTGAATAATCGATTACGACCATTTTAATTAGATTAACTGTTAACAGTCAATGGAAATTATTTTCACTAACCATCAACACGTAATGGGTAATGGTGATAATTTTTATTAACCATTAATTCTTATTGATAATTTAAAAAAACTTCCATTAACCATTAACATTTATTTTCATTAACCATTAACGTTTAATGATTAATGAAAATAATGTCCATTAGCCATTAAATTTTAATGGTTAATGAAAGTAATTTCCATTAACCATTAAATGTCAGTGGTTAATGAAAATAATTTCCATTAACGAGTAGCCATTAAAAAATAATGATTAATGCATTACTTTTTTATTAAAAATTTCGCAATCCTGATTCTAATAGAGGAAAATTTATTTTCTTTCATGATGTATTTTTTTCATAAATGATTCTTTGCGTTAATATTGAAATTTTCTTCTATGAACAAAATTAAAAAAAAAGAAAGAGTTGAGCCTTCAAGATAGAAAGAAAATTAAATTTTTATTTTCAATGTTTTCGAAAAAAATGGAAATCCTCGATGTTCTCATCAAACGGGTTTGTAACGGGTAAAAATGATCCCCCAGAGAAAAACTATAATTTTTTTTTTTTAAGTTTGGACTTTGCAATAACGAAGAAAAAATCATCTTGCTAATCATGAAGATATAAAATTATTTTTTTCCTTGGGGCTGAAATATTATAAATTATCGATTCTTCACACAAGGAGATTTAAGCATGTGCAAAATTCTTTATCAACCAACATTTTTAAAGGGATCAAATTTCATTAAATTTTTTTTTTTTCTCATACGAAGGTCATGACCCCTCCAACTCCGGGTGAAATGTGTGTTTGGTATTGAATTTCTTGAAAATCTTCTTGAAAAGCCTCGATAAAATTATGAACTAGAAAAACAACAATTTCAGGAATTGTAAAAAATCGTAAGAATTGGAAATTTGCACATTCTTTCTTCATAATCTTCATGCATAGAAGTTTGCTTTATGAAGACGCCATACTTGAAAAATCTACAAAATTAAGATATCTTGATTAAATTCATATACGTTTGAATGACATTACCCGTGGACTTTCAGGTCGAGCGATATGACCCTCAAACTGGCGTGTGGACTCACGTAAAACCAATGCTAACACGAAGATGCAGACTGGGTGTGGCCACGCTTTTCGGCAAGCTTTACGTTTGTGGTGGTTACGACGGTTCGACGTTTTTGCAAAGCGTCGAGGTTTACGATCCGAAGACTGATACGTAAGTAACGTGTTTTTTTCACTTCTTTTCAATTTCCATTTTTTTTCCATAATCTCTCGAGATTCGTGAAAAACCCAAAAATCGTTTTTTAAAAAACGATGGAGGTTCTAGGGTAAAAAAAATGAAACCACACAAATTATTATTATTTTTTTTTACCGGAACCTCGATCCGTGCCACTCTGGCGATTTTTTTGCGATATCGTCAGACATACTGGAAGACTCTATAATTTTTTCAGCCAAATAAAAAGGGCTGTTTTGGTAAAAAATCCGCGTTACCGAAACCTAAAAATTATTTCAAATATTCCGCTCGAAAGCTAACACAAAACTACAACTTTTATGTGCAGACATTTTTTTTCAGTAACTTCGAGTTTCCGAGATATGTTAACGAGGTTCCGGTAGAAAAAAAAATTAGTTTGTGTGGTTTAATTTTTTTACTCTAGAACCTCGATCGATTTTTTTGTGATATCGTCAGATATACTGAAAGACTGTAATTTTTTCAGCAAAAAAATGGCCTTTTTTAATAAAAAAATAATTATCCCCGTTTTTGGTAAAAAATCAGCGTTACCGGAACGTAAAAATTATTTCAAATATTCCGTTCGAATGGTAACACAAAACTATAACTTTTATGTATAGACATTTTTTTTCAGTTACTTCAAGTTTCCGAGATATATTCATTTGGAAAAAAAACGGCGATTTCTAAAATTTAGAATTAAAAAATCTGAAAAAATTCACATAGAATGCCTTTTAGTAGCACTTTGATATAATCAATTATGGGGCACATCTGAGATGGTCGAAAAAAAAGTGGCTGAATTGACAAAGAATCCTTCATATACCCTTTGGGCTATAATTTTGTCATTTTTTTTTGAATTTGTACTTGAAATTTTAAGAACCCAAACTTTAAGAAAATGTAAAAATTGAAAAGACGATTTTTCCGGGCTTGCCAGGTGTATATTCCCCTTGAGCAATCAATATTCTCAAAAAATATGAAAGAGTTCTTCATTCAGATGTTAAAATTGCTCAAGCAATCAAGCTGCTCAAAAGATTTCATTAATTTCACGAATACGGCAAAGACCGAATCTTTAAGGGCTTTGCGATACTCTCGTCGGTGAAAAATATTGGAAATCGCTGCGGTTTTTGGTCTCCAAGCTGATGCAGATTCATTAGAAAACGAGAAAACGATTTTCAATTTCCAATTTTTTTTCTCAGATGGGAATACGTCGCGCCTATGAACGTGATGCGAAGTCGCGCCGCTCTCGTCGCTAATATGGGAAAACTTTGGGTGATCGGTGGCTACGACGGCGTTTCAAATTTATCAGCGGTCGAGATTTACGATCCAATGACTGACAAATGGTCCTTCGGTGCTCCGATGTGCTCTCACGAAGGCGGCGTTGGCGTTGGGGTCATCCCAAATCCATTCGGGGAACTTCACCTTTTCACATGATTCGCGAATATTCAGGAAATTTTTTATTATAGGAATTATTTTTATTCAGGAGACGTAATTTTGTGATTCACATACACACGCGCATTTAAAGGATGATTGTGATGAACTTCTTCCCGTTCTCGAAGGAGCTTTTATTCGTCGTTGGCGACCCGTTCATTTTCCTCGCAATCGAAATTATACATCTTGTTTATATGATAAGTAGTTCTCTATCGCCATTCGATCAATCTTTATTGTTCTCTGTTCCTTTTTTATACAAAACTTTTGTCTATTTTTCGTCGTATTAGAACGTTTTTTTAAATTTTATTTACTTTGACTCTGCAAGTTTTCCAATAATTGTCGATTAATCGACTGTAATTACGGCACGTTTCCTGCCTCTTAGGACCAAGCATAGACCGTTTATGAATATTTCCACGACTGGGAAAAAACGAGAAGACATTTTTTCGTCATTTTTAATTATAAGAAATCAAAAAAGGCTTTGTCGATTAATTGATCTTCTCTATCTCTCTGCTTCTCTCTTCTGTAAATTTCTCGTACATGATTTTGCAAACGCGAGCGAGTGCAGGGCATTGATCTCATTTCGTAATTTTATCATGTCTTTTTTTTAGCTTTAATAAATGTACCTGTAAGCCAAGAAGAGACGAAGATGAGAAAAAAATAAAAGTAATTTATATATTTGTCGTAATTGCGATGGTTCTCCTTTTTCTGTTTTTGGAAAAATGTTTTTTAGTAATTCTCGACGATTTTTCTAGCTCCGAGTGTACTAATGATTTTCGTTTGTTCCTCTATAGCGGCGGCCAGTCGATTTATCGCGGTGGTTTGACTTGCGAGGACGACTTTTTGATCGTTCAACGCGTCCCTGTGAGACTCGATGATTGACAAGAAGAAATCGACTGCCAAACGATCATTTCCGTACGTCGCCGTTCCAGCCTGGATACCCGAACGATTTTCCGGCCTCTTTTCGGCAAATTCGAGCTGTGAATTATCGGGAATCGGACGTTCGTTGTCGTCGATCATCGATGAGCATGCGCAGGTCGTCAGATTTACCGGAGTTTTCTCACTCGTGATCCAATCTTCGGTTTGCTTCGTGAGACTCTCGTCAAGGTGTATCTTTCTCAATGATTCGTGAATCCCAGCGACTCTCTGATAGCCCCAATAATCGGGTGATATCGGTGGGGTTGAATAAATTCCCTCTGTCAACGACGTTGAATTCAGACAATCCTCGATCGATGCATTATCGATATTCGACGTTATCGATAACGATCCATTTTCCGAATCGAAACTATCCTGCTCTAATGCTTCGATGATTTTTGTGGATTCGAAAAAATCGTCTTCCTCCAATTTTACGATGATTTTTTCCTCATCGTCCGAGGACAATGTTATACACTCGGGAATATCATCGACGATGTTTTCCTTTCTCTCCGGGCTCGCGGTACTCGTAGATATCTCGTTTTCCTCGTTTCCATCTTCACGGAAAGTCCCGGACATTATCTCCTTGTTTATATATTGCTTTTCTGTACTCTCAATAAATTTAAATCGCGTATTTGTGTTACGATTAACGGTTATTGGCTGCGAATTACTTTTTGTTCTTTGATGTATTTGATGAAATTTTTCGGTGTACGAAACATTTGCACGACTAAATTTGACATGGCCAAGCTGATTCAACTCGAAATCTAAATTTGTGACAAGATCTAGCGCGAATCGTTTTTCATTTCTTCCCCCCCTTTGTTTTCATGCAATGCAAATAATGTGTCTTTGTCTTTTGAGAAATATATATGGGTCATTCCTTGTCAAATCGACCACTTTTGAATCCGACCCCTTTCGATTTGGCTGATTTTTTTTTCCTTTTCTACCCCATTAAAAACTTTTTCAAAAATTGTCTGATCGGGACGTTTTTTTTTCAAAATTTCCGCAAAAAAATACAAAAAAAAATTAAGATATTAAAATCTATGAAATCTTTTGAATTTTGAATTTTTTTTTCACTAAAAAAAACTGATCAATTCCGAAAAAAATGCCGCTCAACATGACGTGGGCCGAAATTTCGTTCTATTTTTTTTTCACACTAGAAAAAAAAATCGAAAATTTTTCGAGGATTTTACCACTTTCGATCTTTTTTTCTTTTCAATTTTTCAAACTCCGAGGTCCTTTATAAAAGCTCAACAATTTCCAGAGTGGTATTTCGTGAAATAGCCCAGCTCTGGGAGTTTTTTTTTCAATCGATTAAAAAAAAAATATAGAAGGAAATGTCGACCCACTTCATGTTGGGCGGCATTTTTTCCGGAATTGATCAAAGTATTTTTCGAGTGAAAAAAAATGAAAGTGGCCAACTTAAAAAAAAAGATGATTTTTCTCGAAAAAGTGAAAAATTTCATAAATTTTAATATCTTCAAATTTTTTTGTATTTTTTTTCGGACAGTACATTTAAAGACAAAATTTTTGAAAAAAAACATCCCAATTATTCCATTTTTGAAGAAGGTATAGCTATTTTTAAAAAAAGCTTTTTTTGGGTTGGGCAAAAAAATTTGAAAAATTTCCTGAAAAATATTTTTAATGGGGTAGAAAAGGAAAAACCAACTTCAGCCTAATCGAAAGGGGTCGGGTTTAAGAGTGGTTGATTTGACATGGAATGCCCCATATACATACGTAATGTTTTTCTTCGACTAGACGTTATATTGTTTTGGCTGATATAAATTCTCACTAATATATTGCGTATACTCTTTCAAACTCTCAATCTTGATTGAAATGAGGTTAAATAAGAAAAAAATATCCCAACGCTTTTCGAACCTTTTATCGTTAGAATAAAACAAACTGAATTATGAATCCGGAAAATATTGGTTATTTGAGGTTTTTCGAGACTAGATCAAATCTCAGCGATGGCTTTTTTTCGATTTTAACGAAATGTTAAGGGCTATGTTGATGGACGATTGTTTCCTAAATATGAAATATGAAAATAGCATTTGAAAAATCAAAATCTCCCGAGTTCGAACAACGAAGAAACGTTCCAATTGGAAATTTGCACATCACGTTAAAAAAAATTAATTATTCATCCAAAAGTCCTTCCAACGTGCAATACGTGCATTTTCAATATATTTATATTCTACTCGTTGAAATCAAGCAAACATTAATTAATATAACATTTACCTGCATTATAACATCCGCGTTATAGATTGAACAACGTCGCAATCAAACTCGTGTCGGTTATGCGCCAACGTTTGGACGATGCATGTCGTGCCATCTGTCGACAGAATGCTCATTTAAACTCGCCGTACCATCAGTCGGACAAATGCTAAACCCAAAAAATCATAACCTCAAACTTTGTCATTGTATGTGACATTGTATTTGTATGATCGTGTGTCATGAATTGTCCTTCTACGCAACAACGGTCTATGTTTTGAAAGAGTTTCTGACAATTGTTTATTCTTATCCGGAAAACAACAGGCGGACTATTATCGAAAAAAAAAAATAGCGTTAATGCTGGAAATTCGTCAAAAATATAAAGATGTATAATCCAAGTCAAGAACCGGATATTCCAGCTGCTCTGGGCCTTCTGAATCATCTCAACAACGACGAACTTAAGGAACTCCTGAATGATGATAGAAAATTCGAAGACGTCGTCAAAGACATCAAACAGGTAGAAAATATCTCCTATCCATCCATTACCTTTTACACACAATGGATCGTTACTTATTCCACAATTGAATATTATTGAAATTTTGTCGTCCAAAACCAAACCTTCATTTATTTCAAAAAATGATTGAGCTTAGCTTCGTTTACTGACGAATGAATAGATTTCTGTTGTTCGAATATTTTAATTCGAGTCATTTATTGACAAGTGAGTAAATTTGAGTTACATATATCTACAAACAATATGCGAGTCAATTTTAGTTACTCATTGATTAATTAATCGATTCTAGACATTAGCTGATAACAAAGTTGCTTTTAGTTATTTAGCAACAAATGAGTAAATTTAAGTTGTTTAATGACAAGTCATTTTAATACTTTTTTTGGAAAAGTTCAAGGATTTAGAGACGGAAAAGGAAATGTTGATGGCAAGCAACAGATCACTTGCCGAATTCAATTTAGCCAAACAGCCAGAATTGGAAGAAGGAAAAAAAGAATTGAGAGAATTAGGCGAAAAAGGCAGCGATTTGTGCACATCCGTTCAAGAGAAGTTACAAGCATTAAGTGAGTACCGATTGTTTACAAATTTCGTGAAAACTGTTGCAAACATTTAACAAGTAAAATGAACAAGCTTTTTTTCCACACTAGTGGAAAAAAATAAAGGATCATAAAATTTTCCCAAACTATTAGTAGTTTTTAACAATGCTGTATCTCAGTGAAAAATGGTCGTATCCAGGTCTAAAAAAAGCATTTCGAAGCTTGAAGTTTCTAGTTTTCAGATCTTTCAGCAAAAATACCAAGAAAAAACAATTTGGCATATTTGCATCACTTTTTTTTTGCTGTAATTTTTGGAAAAAAATTCTTCCAGCTAAACCATTACATGGACCAGGTAGCTTGTTTATTTAGCTTCAATTTGCTTTTTTTGAGACCTCGCTGCGACTATTTTTTGCTGAGATATCGGGCTTTCACGAAAAAAGATACTTTTCTGTTAGACCATTGATATGTCAGCAACCAAAGATCGCACAGAAATCAGAAGGAGCGTTTCACAAACTTGAGTGAATGCTCTACAAGGATTGATGATGATTTAAAAAAAAAAAAAAAATTTTCATCCTTGCCATGAATTTGAAAAAACAGGAGAAAAAGGGCTATTTATGGTTTTTTAGAAAATCAGCGGCCATATTAAAAATATGGACAAAACGACTAATGTTGAGCGTGACTTTTACAGCTCAATATACGCACAAAATCCCTGTAAAGTTTCAATTTGATCTATCGAACGGTTTTTTTGCTTCAAGCAATCGAATTTTTGAAAAAAATTAAAGGATCATGTTTATTGCCCCTTAACAATTCATAATCATTATGAAAATGAAATAAATTCAAATTCATGGCAAGCATGGACAAATTTTTTTTTTTTCACAAAACCATCATCAATCCTTGTAGAACATTAATTCAATTTTGTGAAACGCCCCTTTGATTTCTGTGCGATCATTGGTTGCTGAGATATCAATGGTCAAACAGGAAAGTATCTTTTTTCGTAAAAGCCCGATATCTCAGCGAAAAATGGTCGCAGCGAGGTCTCAAAAAAGCAAATTGAAGCTAAATAAACAAGCTATCCGGTCCATGTAATGGTTTAGCTGGAAGATTTTTTCCCCGGAAATTATAGCAAAAAAAAAGTGATGCAAATTTGGCAATTTTATTTTCTTGGTATTTCTCAGTATTGCGTGAAACCTGTAACTTCGAAAAAAATTTTGCTAAAAGATCTGAAAACTAGAAACTTCAAGCTTCAAAATGCTTTTTTTTAGACCTCGATACGAACATTTTTCACTGAGATACAGCATTGTTAAAAACCACTAAAAGTTTAGAAAAATTTGTTGATCCTTTAATTTTTCCCACTAGTGTATTACAAGGAAAATTAGTGTTGATGAGGAATTTTTTTTATCGTACTTGCTAGTTTTCACTCATAGAATGGATTCTTTTTCGTAATCATAATAAGTAGTGTTCCCATTTTTGTTCAAATGAAAAGCTCGTGGGAGGAAAATTTTTCCCATAAAAAATAAAAATTTCAGGCTAACAAATTAATTCATAAATTATTTTCCTACAATGCAACAGCATGACGATTATTCTGCCCTTAACATAAAATTAATAATCGTGAAAAAAACCGATAAATCCAAAGAATTAATTATTTATCATTCATAGAGGAAAAGTCTGGTTCAATGTCAGTTGATACGGCGCTCGAGCTTCTTCAAGCTGCTGCTAGTGAAATAGAGGAGGAATCGGAAGTAAGTTTTTTTTTGCGCATTGTCCGCACCTCCTTATCAATAAAATGTACTGAATTGGATGAATCTTTTAGAAAACAGCGGCGAAATTTCTCGCCGGTGATTCGGAGGTCGAAGAATTTCTGGACCAATTTATGACTATCAGAAAGCTAATGCATCTTCGGAAAGTAAAAGTCGACAAGATGAGGGAATTAAGAAAAAAATCGTCGTCAGTTTATCCGCCCGTCGGTCCCGGTTATCCCATTGCGAGTAATTATCCTGGTATAGGATCAAACGTCCCATATCCAACTGGTCCATTGTCCATGCCGATGCCGGGCTATCGTCCTTATTAAAAAAGATCTAAAATGGGCGAATTTGTTCGTGAGAAGTTCACGATCACGATTTGCCTGAATTATCGCAACTGAAGAAAAAAAAACCGTTGGTACCGTATCATACGTTTTTTTCCCTCACGCGACTGTTCGTGTCGCGTCATATTATTCTATCCGGAAAATAAAAACTAAATTTTTTTTCTCGCATCTGTATAATGAACAATCTACGATAAAAATTATTATATATAAATATATATTTCTAGTTTTTTTGTTAAATATTTTCACTTAGTATTCCGTTGTGTGATAAATAAATTTATATTTCTACATCTGTGTAAAGCTGCTGCTAGTGTAATTATGAAGAGGCGCGGCAGCATCTCGATTAGACTGCGGAAAAAAATCGATATTTTTTTTTTCGGTTGCATCAACCAAAAAAAGGTGAATTAAGGTGAAAAATTAAGAATCCCCGAAGGAGAGCTCAAAAAAAAATTATTTCGAACGGCGCATTGCATTTGAATATTTTCCATGAGAATAATACAGGAAAATATTGGCACTTCTAAACGTCGTGGTAGAACTCTTTAGAAAAAAATCTCACAAAAAAGTCATTACGATATTTTGATAGATAATTGAATTCCCTACAGAAAAAAGTCCTTACGAACAATTAGCTTAGAACAACCGTTCAAGTGGTATCGCTGTCTGAAATTGAATTGATAGAAAAAAAAATTCAAAAGGCTGAAAAATCGAATTTTTCGCTTTACGAAAAAACTTTTTGGGGTTTTTTTGTAGAGAATGTTCTGCTCTAACATACAATGTGCATGGAATCGTTCTCAAAATATTTCTCTAATATAAAAAAGAATCAAGTACAACAAGACATATAAAAGAAACGACGTCCATCATTGATCGTGTTTCGAAAAGTTTTATTGAATGAATTTGGTTTAATAAGATAAAATAATTTGTTTTTACATTATAATGCTTAATAATCATCGTTCCTTTTTTTAAGAGTCTGTTTTTTGCAATTGGGGTATTTCTGTCGATGATTTTGCACTATGCCCAATAAACAGCGACACCACTTGAACAGTGGTTCTAAGCTAATTGTTCGTAAGGACTTGTTTTGTAGGGAATTCAATTCTCTATCAGAATATCTCAATGACATTTTTGTGAGATTTTTTTCTGAAGAGTTCTACTACGACGTTCAGAAGTGCCAATATTTTCCTGTGTTATTCTTATGGAAAATATTCAAATGCAATGCGCCGTTCGAAATAATTTTTTTTTGAGCTCTTCTTCATTTTTTACCTTAATTCACCTTTTTTTTGGTGGATGCAACCGAAAAAAAAAATATCGATTTTTTTCCGCACGGTCTAATCTCGATATATAAACACCAAAAATCACGGACCAGCGTGCAAAGTTTATAATAAAATATCCGCGTAAATATATAAACCCTGTAATTTCAATGTTGCTGAATAATCACAAATTTTAGTTTTTTTCTTCAACTGTATTTACGTTTATATTCCATAAAATTTTTACTAGTATTTACAAATGATCGTCGACGATTGGATACGGAAAATAATTTCTTTTAATTTGACTAATTGTTCTTTCTCAATGAGGTTTGAGCGCTTGACAATATTCAAAGAGGTGCTAAATTTTGGAAATTATTTTTACAAATTTCCGTCGATTAATCGCCATCAACGATTCAAATTAAAAAATGGCATTAACTAATGAGTCTTCATCAAGAATAATATGCAGCGTTCGTTAAATTTCAGAAATTCAAAGCCTGTTCGGATCATCAACAAATTTTCCATCATTCCTTCCCATATATTTTCATCAGTGCAAAGTTACGATCATTTGTTTATCCAGCAAAGAGACAGAAAAATTTAATTTTTTAACGATAATCGTGAACAATTGAATTATCAGTTGGGCATTTTATATGGAATCGTTCACGAACCAAGTGAGTTCGAGACACAGAAAAATCGAAAGACTAGCGAATTATTCATGAAAAAAAAACTGAATAAAAATGCTTTGTTATAGGCAGAAATGAATTTTGACAAAAAAGATATTCAGCTAGTAAGAACAACTGCAAATAATGTTATTCAAAAAAGCTTCAGATAAAAAAAAAGCAAATTCAAGGGCTACAGTTTATAGATGGATGTAATCTAATTTCTTTTTTCCATAGTCCTTCAAAATGATGATTTCAAAAATTGTTACTGTTTCTTTTTTCCACCCGTGTGTATTTTGCATGATCTCAAAGCTCTGTTTTATTGCAAATTTTTAGACAGAGTATTCTCATAGCAAACTTTGAGAAAAATCGAAACGTCATGAACCGTATCACGACGTTTCTCTCTTGTAAATATTTTTAATTTCTGAAAAATCTTTTCAAAAACTCCAACTATCTCTCCAGCATTCCATGTGTGTTTTTGATGACCTCAGATGTTAGAGTGCAAATTAAACGAAACTGATACGTTTTTCCAACAATCTGCAAATGTGATGCCATCGATGAATCGCGATTTTTGCCACACTGTGCTTAATGAAAAATATCATTTGATGGTTATCGATCGATGTGCAAATATTCTTAGGTATTATATCCAAAATTCAGCACTTATGTCAGAAGTGACAGTGCTCGAACCTCCTTAATCCAGATAAATTTTAAAGACCTTAGGTCTTTGTCAACGTTGATTCTTTCTCCTCCGGCTTGTCCATATGACGTACAGCGGAGAAGGTATTGTCGTAATGGTCAACATTGCGCATACCCAAGTATGAAAGCATCAGGAGAAACGCCACAGCGGCAGTAGCAAAAACACCGTCTCTGCCGTAAAACGGGGTTGTACGATTCTCCAATCTCTCCTGTCGCCTTCTCAATCCTTCGGCTCTCATTTTCATGGTTCTCTCAAATGTTCTGCCATAATGAGCCTTTGTCCAAGCGTCAAAGTCATAAAGAGGCTGACTTCCGCCTGGTTTTTCGCTCTTGAATACAGCGGCTTGAGACTGATAATATTTAATTTTAGCATCGTCGGTCTTGACGCTACGCTGACGTCCCTGATAGTGTGTATTAGTGAGCAAACTTCTGTCGTAATTCTTGCGGGAGTCGAAATTTCCAATTATCTCGTAAGCGTCCGCGACGTTGCGAAATTTCTCCTTAGCTTCGTCGCTGCTGTTCTTGTCAGGATGATACTGTTTAGATAGATTAAAGTATGCCGATTTTATCTCACTCTGAGTAGCTCGAGGATTCACCTCGAGGGTTTCGTAGTGCGTCGGTGACTTTTTGTTACTCGACATTCTCGCTCTCGACGTGAAAAAACATCCGACCAATGGTCTCGTACGCGCCGTCGAATTCATCTTCTCTCTCTCACCTTTCACGATTTTCGTACTTGGCGGGTCGTAACATAATGCCGTTTTTTCAAGTCTTTTTCTCCTTCACTCTGAAAGAAGAAATAGGAATATTTTTTTCCAAACATCAAATATCTTTCATCCCTCAAGGTGACATTATACGCATACCTTTGAACTCGGGATACATTTAAAATTGTGGTTATAAGTGTGACACAATTTTGCACGTGAAGATAACTATGTGAGAAGGACAGAAGAAACGGGTTAGGTTAATTGCGGAAGCAATTAACTAACTATTAATTAACGCCAAGTTTATTTTATTTCTTTTCAGTCTCAGAGAAGAGACTTTAATTTTTTATATCCCTACGTGGAATATATTTTATGTCAAAGTCACATAACGCGTACCTTCGAATTCACGATTTAAAATTGAGGTTATGAAACCTTTGACAGTTTTGCCTGGTGAAATTAACGACAGAGAAGAAACGGATCA
This sequence comes from Alloplasta piceator, assembly GCA_946863875.1. NCBI lineage: Eukaryota > Metazoa > Arthropoda > Insecta > Hymenoptera > Ichneumonidae > Alloplasta > Alloplasta piceator. The sequence continues at coordinate 28,607,393 of OX333072.1, forward strand.
GGTGGTTCCCGGAATAAATAATGCGAGCAAAATCTGAGAATAATTCCAATTGATGAATAATTTAGTTTTGATTCGGAACGGATTGTATATATCATTTTTTTAAGTTTTTATTATTTTTTCTGTACGACGACCAGCCTGATTATCATTTGCTGGTAAAGAAACACGAAGAATTTTGTTAGTCGGAGACCATGACAAAAATAAGAGATAAGGAATAAAAATCAGCCATCTGATTGGCGCAGATTCTCTAAAGTGCACGGCGATTGGCTGATTCTAATTCTTGTGATTGTGTATTTAATCCCCCCCTCCGTGTTCGCCGCTCTGTCAGTCAAAACTGTTGACTCAAGCGCTCAATTTTATATATACGATCTCCTCATAATTACGAAAGTCGTATGAGCCGAAAAAATTCGCAAAAGTAAGTTCAAATGTTTTTATAATTTATCAACGATCATCCGAAATCGCTCGAAAATTTCTTCACAATCTTCTGTTTTCGATGTAAAACGCGCATGTACTTACCGCTTTTCGATGGCCGTATAAGGAGCGTTGACGAACCGCTTGCAGACTGCGCCTTTATAACGTGATAATAACTGATTGTCCGAGAAAAAGTATTTCTCTCGTTATTTCCATTAATACGGAGTGAAATAATCAGTATAATTCGAGCGCATTCAAGTATAAAAGCTTTCAACAGAATTGCTCCAAAATTTTGTTAATCGTTTCTTGTTTTATTATTTTTCTATAGATAAACTAATAAAAAAAAATACATCATTTCACGAGTAAACCATGGAGTCTCTGATACAGCAGAAAGTTTTGGAAGTGGCTAATCAGGTGGAGAAGCAAATTGACACAGAGCTAGAGCAGCTTGAAAGGCTCGATGTCGATGATCTTGAGAAGTTGCGAGAAAAAAGACTCAAAGAGATGAAACAGATTCAACAGCAGAAACAAGTTTGGTTGGCTTCGGTATGTTTTTATTGCTTTCTTATGAGTGAAGTTGTGATTTTGGAATTTTTTTGCTCTATTCCGAATTTCCAAAGTTTTTTAATTCGATTAACTCGTTATTTATTTATTTTTTTATTATATTTTTCAATATTTTCAAATGAGATATCATAAAGAGGAAAAAAGTCTGGTTAAATTACACTACCGGCAAAAAGGTCTGGAACGTTTTTTTGTGTCATTTCGCCGGAAGTTACTAAACTAATTTAACAAACGGCATTTTAAAGGGGAAGAATTCGGCTTAATTTCCTGTATGTAAATTATGTTTACAATTTGTTTTTAGATTTGGACTCTATTTTGAAAACAACTGTTTTTCGCCTTTTTCCCTCTCTTCAGGGGCACTTATATTCTAGAGGAAATTTTTCTTATACATTTTTACGATTGGATTCATAAAGGGAAAAGTTTGAGCAATTTTGTTTTCCTAAGTTATTCAGTTTTTTGTGCAAAAGAGGAAATTTGAAAAATCCCATATAACACGAAAACAAAGAGGATTCGTGAAAAACTTTAAAATAGCAAAAAGTTGCGTCGGTTTTCGTTGAGTTCAGAGGAATTTTTTCAGATTTTATTTTCCAACTTTTTTTTCCGACCCAAAATAGGAGAAAAAAAATTTGAGAAAAAATGTGAAAAAAATTCCCATGTGCTGAAAATGGTAAAATAAAGCATTGTCCCCTCTTGAAATTTTATCAATAATCCCATAGTTCTCGAGTTATGAATGAATTATGAATGAATTATGAACCCAGAAAACGAGGAAAAAAAATGTTGGAAAAAAAATCTGAAAAAATTTCTCTGAAATCAACGAAAACAGACGCAACTTTTTGTTACCGTGAAATTTTTCATGAATCCTCGTTGTTTTCGTGTTATGCGGGATTTTTCAAATTTCCTTCTTTTTCACAAAAAACAGAATAACTTTGGAAAACAAAATTGCTTCAAGTTTTTTAAAAAAGGATATAGAAGCTGACTCTCCCATTTATGAATCCAATTGTGAGAAAGCCTTTAAAAAATTCCCCTAGAAGATGGATGCACCTGAAGAAAGGGGAAAAAAGGCAAAAAACAGTTGTTTTCAAAATAGAGTCCAAATCTAAGAACAAGTTGTAAAAATAATTTAAAAAACAGGAACTAAGCTGAATTCTTCCCCTTTAAAATGCCATTTGTTAAATTCGTTTACGTTGACTTCCGGCGAAATGGCATAAAAAAACGATCCAGACCTTTTTTGAAGTTTTGTCTGGAAACTTTTCGCCAGTAGTGTATATGTGTGTATGTCATTCTGATTCTAATAACTTCTGAGCATAATATTGTTAGGCAACACCAGAAATCAGAGTCGCTCACATCTGGAAAACACCTCAAATTATTATTTAAAAAAAAAATGGATTTAAAATATTTATATTAATTAATTTATAAATGTGGCATTTTTGTAATCGTTATAAAAAATAGAATTTAATTCGCGCTTGAAAAAACTATGACTGATAAAAAAAACAATTCAATTTCAGATAAGAAAAATTTGAAAACGGGTAATAAAGATAGTTAAAATATTGTTTCAACAGAAACAGTAAATTTTTTGAAACATATATTTTCAAAAGTAGAAAAGAAACAGCGACATTGCTTAGTGAGAGTATTTGCAGATTCCGTTAGGACGAAGCCAGTATAAAGAATGTTATTTGCCGATGGAGATTCAGAAACACGAAAAAAATATGTGCTCATAACAATCAGCTTGCAAATATATTTCTACTACTAGATTCGCTGCTGAATTAGATAGCAATGCCCATCTTTTTAATTTTCATTGTTCTTTACTTCCTTGCTTTCAGTCCTTTATCAGAGCATTCTTGACCAGAGCGTAACATATAATTGAACATTTTTCAGGGTCACGGTGAATACTCGGAGATTCCGGACGAGAAAGAATTTTTCGAGATATCAAAAAAATCGAAAAACATCGTTTGTCTGTTTTTCAAAGACGATTCACCGAGATGCAAGATAGCTGACATGCATCTTAAAATCTTGGCGAAGAAACACGTGGAGGCGAGATTTTGCAAGCTAAACGTAGAAAGATGTCCATTCCTGACCGGTAAAACGTCGATATCGTACTATCCCTAGAAAAAAACATTTAAAAAAATTTGCACATTGTTTCCTCATCTTTATCCATAGTTCACATAGCTTCCTTTAACTGGTTTTGTTAACTATTGAAAAATATTAGTAATCAATGTGCAAATTCGATCGATTTCCGCCAAATTTAATAGGAAACATCCTCGATAGCTATATTAGCTCTGTGTAAAGTTTCAGTGCAATATCTTAAAAATTGCACAAGTCAGAGCGTTTACGCTATTTTTCAAAAAGTCAAAATTCCATAAAATTTTAATCCCTCGATGGATTTTTGCCAAATTCAATACCAAACAACCTTAATAGTTATACTAATTCTGTACAATGTTTGAGTGCAATATCTTGAAAATTGCAGAGGTTAGAGCGTTTACGCCATTCTTGCAAAAACGAAAAAAGTCGATAAAATCTGAACACCCGTTATAATTAAAATTAAAGTTATTAATTATTTACATCTGAAACTCAGGACACACACACACACATCCATCCGGACATTTTTTCTAAATATGATTTCTCGATGTTTTAGGCCATTTGGAAAATATTGGCATAAAAAATGCGAAAATTTTTTTTTTCACGAAAACAAAGCTTTTTTTATGAGGAAGCGAAACGTCAGACTCTCAATATCATATCAATTGCAGAACGTTTGCGGATTAAAATCATTCCGACGATCACTCTCATCAGCGACAACAAAACAAAGGACTTCATCGTCGGTTTTACGGATCTTGGAAATTGCGACGATTTTTCAACGGAAATGCTCGAATGGCGTATCGCACAATCGGGCGCAATTATGTACAGCGGTGATCTCATGCACCCGCCAGAAAAGAGTAAGAAGACATGGCTGACAAAAGTACCGAAATCGAAAACCATAAGGGGCCGTGATTCCGATGGTTCTGACGAGGATTAGCGTTTTTTTTTTTTTTTTTTAACATCACCAATGACAAAAGTCGATACGAACGCGTCGATGATTATCGATCATTCAAAATTTCGCGTTGCAAATCGCATATTCCACAAGCATCTTTCAAATTCACCGCTTATCGTGCACGATTATTTGTTAGAACGTGTCAAACAACGGAATTGCAAATTGAAAATTATTGTCACGAAGAAAAAAATCAAAAGAGGAGCATCAAGGTTAAATATGAGTACATGATAGTGTCCATGCGTTTTTGTATTATTTTATAATCGCTTTTCATGAATATATAATATCTAATTGTTCATCCTGCCACTTTAAGTTTAAGGTTGCCATCCTCCTAAATATGAATATATTATATACACGGCGGAATCACTGAAAGCAAAAAAAAACACAGGATTAACGAAGAATGAGACAGAGAAATTTGAAACGTTGAGCGAAAATAATTAATAGCACATCGAACGGTAACAAAAAAAATTTAATGATGAATGACTAGTTTCGTGGAAAAAATAGCAATTTTGTTCAAATTATCGAGCATACTGGATTCGTGGATTCGGTGAATTCTTTGGCGAGCGTTTTGTCTCTTTCTTCCCAGAGTGTGAGTCCGTCACACGCACAAATTTTCTTTGTATTTTGAAAAACTCCCGAGGAACGAGCGATTATGCCACACGCAAGTCTGCAAACCAAAAAAAAATCGTTGCGAACATTGATTCGTGACAAAATTGCAATGTGAAAAAACTTATGATAACGAAAAAAATGTATCACCGATCGCCACTGTTTCCGTTAATTCTCGAAGCTGCGCTGGCGCCTCTGCCCAGATCATCTGGCTTCTCAGTAATTACCAGCGATCGGCCTATTATATCGGGAACTCTGAGACATTGATCTTTTAATCTGAAAGTCGCGCGACCTCGTTCATCCGCCAGAATGTTACCAAGGTCACCAACGTGCTGAAACAAGTAATAATAAAATAACAAATAATCATAAATCATGCTGAAAATCCTGTTACGATAAATCGCTACCGCGATTATCTCAAAAAATGTGATTAAAAAAATGTTCTTCTAGATAAGCTAAACTACAAAAGTTTCAAATAATATCCGATATTCAGTTGTACTTACACGTTGTGATATTTCGTCGTTTGGACCTCCGTGAATAGCATTGTGCGGATTATAATGTTCTCCCACACTGAAAAATTGTGTTTTTAACATTCATGAATATAACGGTTGACAGCATTACGGCTAAAGTTGAGCAACAAAATTACTCGTGTAGTTATGATTGTGATTGCAATCGTAATTATGGTTTCTATTGTTTGCAGTTACTCGCATTAATTGTCACTTTTTGTTGTACCAGTGACAATGCTTGTAATTTCGATAGGTTTGAATTTTATGACAATTATTTAGATAAATTCTAATGGATTTGAAATCGATATGATTTTTCCATTATCACTAAAAACTCAATTTTTTAACAATGATGAATTTGTAGGAACATTTCCTACAAATGATATGGATGATTGTGATAAATCTAAATTTTCTCCGAATTACTCTGAAATATGTAATGAGTTCAAAATCCGATAAAATTACCCCATGATAACGACATCGGTCGTAGTTAAATTCTAAGATCTTTACCAGTGCCTCGAATAACTTTTGATTGCTAATTTATCATGATTATTTTCGCAATTAGAATTTTTGAAATAGAAACTTAATTTTGCTCACGAATGCAAAAAATTCGAACCTTTCACAACCTTTGGAGATGTCGCCGCATTCATGAACGTGAAGTCCGTGAGGTCCTGGACTCAAACCGTCGATTGTGCCGTCAACTATGCAACCGTCGAGAGACTGAACGAATCTTACGACTCCTTTCACGTTGTCGCCTACACTGTAGCCGGAATTTCCAGCCAGCATTGAAACGGCACTTGTATTATCTGTAATAATTTAATATTTCATTTATTTTGCCACTCACATTGACAGGATGTCTGATCGGATCAGAAATTATTCCCGAAATCACGTGAAGTCGGACAGTCTTTGAAATCATTTGTACACCAAGTAGGATAGTGAGTGCCCCTTGGATTTATCAGCTTTCTATGATTGTCAGACATCTTAGAGGGGTCGAGTCAACGTTAGAATGCTAACTTTGGAACAAATATAGATGTTCGATGAATACGTGTAAATCTGATAAATGATCATTTGACGTATCAAATGAAGAAATTTTTGACCTTGAGGGTACCTAATTTATTTAGAGAAATTTTAATATTTAATTCTTTAATTTCATGAAGAAAATATTCAATTTTTATATTAATATTTTTATTATTTTTTAGTGCTTCATACAGATTATATTTATATAGGTATAGTCAACATGGTAAAATTAATTTATTGAATTATACTTTTAAAAGAATTTTAGTTAATGAATATTTAGTATTAATGTTATCTTGAATTCCATTAAATTTTTTATTTTTAATAATAATAGTTTTTATTTAATTTAAATAGTTTAATAAAAAATATTGATTTGTGGAATCAAAGTTATAAAATTTATTTTAAATTAATGATTTTTTATTTGTTTATCATTTATATATTCATATTTATATATTTTTTTATTTATTTAGCACTTAAGGGCCTGTGGACCAGACCCTAAGGTGTTCGGTAGTCCACTGTGACGACCGAAATTCCGACGTTTTTTCATTAATTTTTTTAAGTAACAAAATAAAATGTGATCGTTTTGAAATTTTTACTTGTTGTTATTTGTATCTTGAAGAGTACAAACAAATTTTGGTTTACTTAATTTTACATGAATTTGTTTATGACATTGTACGTCAAAGTGGAGTCCTTGAAAAAAAGATGATTTGTTTCGGGGAAGCACGCAGCCTTCTGTAGTCATCTGTAATCAAAAATCCAAAGAGATTATTGTTTTGTAGGTTTAATTCTAGGTCTATAACCCATATTATGCATATTTTAAGAAAAAAAACGAAATAGCGGCCTTGTGAACAAAAAGGACTTCGAAATCGATTTTTTTAAAATAAATTATTTAAAAAAATTCATTTATTATTAAAAAATTTAATGTTTTAAAGGTTATAGTCTTAGCTATGTGTGTATAAAATAACGGGTACATTTTTTCGCCAAATCGGTTGAATAGTTTTTAATCAGTGCTTCCCCGAAGTTTCGAAAACGTATTTTCGAGAAAAACGCGTCCAAAGTTTTCACAACAGATTTTGTATAAAAAAATTATACTTACATTAATCAGCTATGCCTGGTGCATAGAGCAATCCTTCCGTTTCCTGAAAGTTATCTCAAAGCTCTCTTCATTTCTTCCAGAGATTTACAGTTTCTGGTGATTGCCAAACCGTAGTAATTAGTCATTTTTAATATTAACTTATTAGTTAATTGCTCTTTTATTTTGGCTATAACTTTAAAAATATTCTTAATTTCGGTCTGAAACTTTTACAGTATATTCTTAAGATGTTCATCTTGCGAAAAATGTAAAAAAAAAATCGATTTTTTGAACGCGTCATAGTGGGCTACTACCTTAAGGTGCAGCGTTTCTCTCATAAATCAATTTTTGACCCATTTTTTGTTCTAAAAATTGAAAAAGTGGTCTGTAACTTTACAATAAGGACCTAAAATAAAATATGCCTCGCTTAAGCAGTCAGGAAAAGTGTTACCAAGAAAATGAGACAGCTTAGGATAAGATCCGTCAAGCGGTTTGGTCAGGACCTTGCACAGCATAGTAAAATTCAATAATTGATTTATGAGAGAACCGCCGCAGTTTAAAGGTTCTAACTAGCATAAAAAATTTCTTCATTCGATACGGCAAATTGGACCATCGGTCAGTTTCACACTTATTTAACGAACATTTATATTTATGTTCAAAAATCAGCATTTTGACGCTGACTCGACCCCCTTAATAAACTGTCAACCTCCGTATCCTTTTAAAACAGCCTTTCTCCCCGAATTTTCAATTTTTTCCTGGATCAACGAATAAGGAAGATTCGTGTCTACAACGACCGTTCCTCTTTCCAGCGATACATTGATGCTTTTTATTCCATCCAGTCCCGATAGAGAGCTTTCAACGGCGTTGACGCATTTTTGACATGTCATCTCCACTGCAAATTCAATCTGTCGTTCGACAATTTCGTGATGGTCAATTTGCGATACATTACTTATTTCTACAAAAACGAATCTTCCTTTTCATACAGAAGGTAGAACAAAATTTGAGTGCACTTACCTTCGCTGTACTCATTTTGCACGTAATTTATTTGACAGAAATATGTAGACAATGTACGTCAGCGATTTGTTCGTTATCACGTTGAAAATAAAATTTGAAATTTACAAAACCTTAATTTCTACTTCGACAAGACGTTTCGCAAATAATTATTTTTTTTTTGTCAAGTATTGATGACAATGACAATGTGCGTTTTTTTCCGGTACATTTTACGTCAATTATACCTAGTTTTGTATGGTTTTTTATTTTCACTGGTTGGTAACTATGAAATAGTCTCAAGATCACGGTCGGTAGGGTCCAGGGGGGTGACACTGGTAGATAAAAGTACCCCCGTGAACTTGGCCGGACAACTTGCGCTAAATTAATTGGCTTTTTTTATATCGTTAGGTGGTTGATAGGTAGTGTTAGGTAGTCTAATTAAAACGTTAGGTAGTCAATAGTTTTAATTGTGCTTCTATGTACGTCTGAATTCGATGGTCGTACATACAGGTCTTGCAACGACGGTGGTGGGGGAACGTCGCCTTAGCGTCCACTTTTTACCTCGACTTCTCGCCGCAAGGGCCGCGCTACTAGCGGGGTCCTGTACTGGGCAAGCGCGCTGCGCATGAAATCCTAACCTATTTTCTCATATGAAAATATGCATAAATCCTTCCAAACTAATAAAAGATAGGAATAAAGCAATTAACATTAATAATTATTATTTCTTGTCACAAAAAACCACAAAACTCACAAAAATCGAAAATATCATGCACGCAAGCCGTTCTCACCGTTGCCGCAGATTTAAGGTGTGAGGTTATGTTTCACATAAAATACCCCTACACTAGCGACTCGCTGTGGCGTCACCACGCACTAATTCGTGGACGCTAAGGCGACGTTCCCCCACCACCAAAATTTGGCTTCGTTGCAAGACCTGTATGTATGACCGTGCTCAAGATTTCCCGCGTTTTCGCGCGCTTCTCGATTTTTGTCCTCTGCGCTTTTATTTAACAATAACAATAAAAGAATACATATAATCATTAAAACCTCTACTATGTTAAACTAGTTTTTTTTACCTCTTTATTTTTGAATGTAGATAAAATTATGCGAATCGAACTGACGTCTTGATCTTCACAATGACAAATGTCAAATTGTTATTCGTCTCGCTCTGAACAGGTTAGAATTAAAAACTGTTTCAACGTTTTAAGATGAATTACATTAATCATCGAGACATTCAATGCTTGAAATCGGTTAATTAATTTTGCAATCCATTATCTCGCAATATTGTTGTGCAGGTATCGTTTTTATGCGAAAATAAAAAATACGAGTCTACTCTTGGAAAAAGTCCCTAGAAAATTCTTGGAAAAATCCCTAGTCTCACACTTCTAGTCGTTGATTTGTCGTAAATGGCGTCGAAACCCAAAAATCAATTCGTAGCACGATCTTAACATTTTGTGATTTTTCTACCGATCTTTGTACACGAATTTTCGTAAATGTTCGTATAATGTAATCTCGTTAACTCGTTACTCGTCTAAAGTACGATCGCACGTAGGAATGTTTAGATTGCGAGGGGCGAACGAGCAAATGAAACATTCTCTGCAAACGCCATGCAAGATCACGCATTCGTAGCAAGTATAATATTCGTCGGAGAATGAAGAATTACGTTAGATTTACGTCACAATCGATTTCTGAATACCCGATCGCTGGAAAATTTCTCGCTATCCAAATTTTTTTTACTCGCGTCCCCAATTATTTCCATGGAAGTTTCAAGCAATGTCCTTCCTAGGACTTCCTTATCTTCCTTTCCTAAACTCAAATAAGATTGTCATACTGCTTTGAAAATTTTCTATTCAATGTTTTTGTTTTTCAGAATACATTCAATGGATTCATGACCGATACTCCGTGTCAAAGATGGAGGCCATCAACATGAATCTCAAATGGAAATGTTTATGACTTGATTCAAAGGAATACAGGTACTCGTAAACAAATTGAGTTTTCCAATTTCTTGTCCATTTGTTAATTTATTTCAATATCAAATAGAAATTAGGTTGGGTTTTCTCAATGTCTCGAAATGAATTACCGATTCCCAAGAATTTTGTTGCCGCAAGGTGAGAATTAAAATCATAATTATTTCATCAGGAATAGCTTAAAGCCAAAATCATACACAATGCGACGACGATCTTCGATTCCCCTTTCGCCTCCAAAAGGGGAAAGGATATGTTGTTTCTGTGGTCTGAAGGATAACAATGAATTGAATTATGGAAAAATTCACGAATACAATGGAATTATCACACATTACTATTGTCTAGTAAGATTCTAAAAGATTGTTAACTCATACACTCCTGCCTAAACTTATCGAAAAAAATTTGAAAATAAAAATTTTCAGCTCCTATCCTCCAATATGCAACAGCGAGGTCGCGACGACGAAGGAATTCTGGGCTTCTTACCGGAAGACATCAACAAAGAACTCAGAAGAGGAAGAAGACTCGTGAGATTTCTTTTTTTTTTATCATTTCCTTCAAATTGATTCGTGTTGAAAAGTCAATAAACGATTATTGTTATATTCATAGGCTTGCTGTTACTGCAAGAAAATAGGAGCAACTTTGGGATGCTGCAATACAAAATGCAAGAAAATATTTCATTTTCCTTGTGGATTAAAATCCGGTTCGCTGCATCAATTTTTTGGTGAATTCAGGTGAGTCAGTGACTTCAAGGTTATCGTGTGTATAAAAAAAGTCAGGGAATTTTCTCAAACTAGAATTATCAAAGAATTTCTCAACTTATTCATAAAATCGTGCAAATTGGTTTCCCTCAAAAATCTAAATTTTTAACTGATATTTGGGAAAGAAGGCCAAACATTCTCAATGCGTTATTACTTATATTCAATTTTCGTCATTGACTTCTTATAGATAAAGATTTGTTTTTGAGGATCGAGGAAAGTGCCAGCAAAAGAAATTGCTAGATATGAATTTAAAATTTCTAAGAAATAGTCTTAAAAGTTTTTTTACGAAATTTGTATATTCTTACAATTTAAGGTAAAAAAATTAAACAAATAAAAGATTTTTTTTTTTTAAATACCACGTTTTTAAAACGGAGTAAAAAGTATAAAATAATTTGCCTAGGCTTCATGCAGAATTAAACAACACACATTTCTAACCACTTACAGATTGTCCTGAAAATTTGTCATTGCACATTTTTAATAGCTATTAAAATAAATGTGAGATTTAAAACGAAAAACGTGGGGCGCATGCAACAGATAATTAATGCATTAATAGTTCAGCTGTCAATTGGTATTGCACCGCAAATAATGTGAACTGATAAATAAGTTCTCTCATTGATAGCGACGATGTCCATGCGCCCCACGTTTTTCGTTTTAAATCTCACATTTATTTTAATAGCTATGAAAAATGTGCAATGACAAATTTTCCGGACAATCTGTAAGTGGTTAGAAATGTGTATGTTGTTTAATTCTGCATGAAGCCTAGGCAAATTATTTTATACTTTTTACTCCGTTTTAAAAACGTGGTATTTGAATTTTTTTTTAAATTTGTTTAATTTATTTTCTGATTTTAAGAATTGTGTAAGTTCCTTTTTTTTCCAAGCGTCACTTGCGTTGGGTCGCTGTCTCGTTTACCATAAGGAACTTTACTCAATAAAGACTATAAGAGACTTAAGATTCGATAACGATTTCGTTACAGGAATTGAAGAATTGATATGTTTGCATCTGTTAGCCAGATACGGGTTATCAAGAAAATATAGCAAATACAAAAATCCAAACCGTTGTTATGGTAACCGCTCCTGTACCAGTTTTTATTGAGAAAATGATTAAATTATTTTTACAAAAATATAATCACAATTACGATTTTTTTAAACATTTTCTTGCATTGTCATCCAATTCTGAGCTATGTTCAAAATTTCAAGTCTCTAGATCATCGGGAAGTTAGTTTAAAATCAAATACAAAATTCCACCTGGCATAAGAAAGCGACCTAATAAAAACGTGGTAATAAAAATAAAATTCCCAGAAGATGAATATTTTTAGAGGAAAACGCAATGACTTCGCGTTATATTTGTACGCTAAAGGGTCTGGAAAAACATTTTAAATATTGTCGGAAAAACGGACAAAAGTGAAACATTTTTAAGGGGAGGCTAAATACCGACATTAGCACCTCGAAAATGGATTCCAAACTTGCTCTGGCTCGAATGGATGAAAATCTAAAATTTTGACAGTATCATCAGAATTAAAATTTTTTCGGAAAACGAAAGAAAAAATTACAGATCCAACTACCATAAAAAATCTGTAATTGAAAATATTAAATTTTAATGTTTTTACGGCATTTCGGCTAAAACCAAAAGTGGGTATCCATGACCAACACCAAAGTACGAACATCGATACGTCTTTGACATTATTTAATGAAAAAACCGCGACGTAAGTTTGGAATCCAAATCACGAGATAAATGTTGATAAATTTCGTGTTTTAGCGAAAAAAATGGCGAAATTAAGTTCACAGAAATCCGAAAGAGGGCAGCCCCATGTGGAATTCCTATGAAATAAACATTACTTTCATCAGACTTCTATCCAAACTGTCTGACAAGTCAGTGGCAATTAACGAAAACGTTGATTTATGTCTCGCATTTGCATTTTGTAATTGATTCATCATTAATATGTACATAAATTTAATCGATATTCATCCACCGGTATTGGAAAAAGTGTTAATAGCGATTTTGAGTCGATAATGCAGGGTTTCAGTAATAATGTCGGTATTCAGCCTCGCCTTAAATGAAAAATTCGTAGTAATCATGGTACAGAGATTTTTTAAAACTATTTTTACCTTTCACCCAAATTCCGAGTAGCTTGAAGCAATCTTGAAAGAACGAAAATTTGCGGTGATAATTCGGTAGATCGTTGTGTCGCATCTTTCGTGCCCGAGCGCAATATTGAAACTCGCAGAAGGATCTGATCTGTTTTTTTTTTTTTCAGATCGTATTGCAAAAATCATCGTCCCAGGCAAAAAATCGACGAGCGTATAGTGAAAGAAGTGGCGGCTCGTGAAAGAATGATTTGTTACATATGTTACGATGACGTTGATTGTCACGACATGGTAGGGACGCTTTGGGCGCCGTGCTGCAAGAAAAATGCCTGGTTTCATCGAACGTGCGTGCAACAATTGGCGATGAGCGCCGGGTACTTCTTCAAGTGTCCCATGTGCAACAACAAACTCGAGTTTCAACGAGCAATGCTCGATCACGGTATATTTATACCGAGTCAGGATGCTTCGTGGGAACTCGTGCCAAATGCCTTTCAAGAATTACTCTACAGTCACAATCGTTGCGACGCTGAAAACTGTCTATGTCCGAAAGGACGTTCGCACACGAGCTCAAATGCAAAATGGGAATTGACGCTTTGCAGTACATGCGGCTCTCAGGGTATCCACATGGCCTGCGGTAATCTCAAGTGGGTCAAGCCAATATGGGAGTGTCCCGAGTGTACCGCGATTCTCAATAAATCTGTAATAGCCGGACGTCTTGGTCCGGAATCATTGCAAAATTCAACGAATTTACGTGGAGTACACAGCGATAGAGTACTTTTGTCCGAAGACGAGAGCAGCAACGGCAGTGAGATATCGGTCGGTGGTCCGACGGAAATACCAATGGAAACGACAACGAGCAGCGCGTCAATGTCAGAAACAAATGGGAGAAAAATGTTTAACGCGGACGATGATTCGGACGCAAGCACGAACGACGGAATTTCACCGATTCCGAAGAAACCGAGAATATCGGAGTATCACGGTAATGAGAAAAATTCAATCGACAGCGACGATGATGTAATAGTCTTGTCCGGCCCGAGTAATTCCTCGATGACGTCGATCAATGGAACATCACTGAGTGTCAACAACGATGAGAACGCTAAAATTCACAACAGCACGAAAGATCTCCAGGATGAGACGAAGAAAATAGATTCACGGGAGATCGATATCGTCGAGAAGGTTTATCGCGAAGTAACTAAATTCACGATGGAATCGGCGAGAATGACCAACGCGGTGACGATAGAGATGGAGAAAAAAGCGCCTCTCGAGATCGATCTGAGCGACACTGATACGATGGAAAATCCTATCTTTAATGCCGAATCGACGATGAATAAAGTTCCTGAATTGAACATTATAATCAGCAATGTAACGTCATTGGCACCGGAAGTATTCGCTAATGTGCCCGATGTCAATAACCAAATCCATGCATCGGCGAATAAGGATTTTTCGTCTTGTAAAACTCACGACGAATTGAAGATTGTGCGTTTCGATGAGACGAGATTGTCCGCTGAAAATCCAGTGACAACATCGTTGTACGGTCTCACGATACCAGGCACGAATAACACCGTTCCGCTGATACTATCGTCGGAGAACAATGATTCCTCGGCCAATAATCGAACAATGCAGGAAGTTTGGGCCAACAGTATACTGAAGCAACATACGACCAACAATTGCAATGATCTGCCGCCGATAATGTGCAGACCTGGGCCAAAATGTCGCAAAGCCGAAATTGCTCGATTGGCCAGTTTGAAGCAGCAATCAGCTATGGCATCTAACAATACGAATTCCGTAAGTTCGGCTTACGGAAATTTTTCGAATCAGTGTAATGTCGAATCGCCGTTTGGTCCGCAAAAATTGTCATATTCCGTGTCTCTGGAGGACGTTGTCAATGAAGAGATTTTGCTGTCTCGACCTAGCGTTAAAATTAGCGCCAAGAATTCATCGTACGATGATACGACGGTGCCGACGATGGTGACGATCAGAGGATCGCCGAGGAATAAAACTGCGCTGGGTAATTCTGAGGCAAATACGCGCAATTCCGATATTGGAAATTCTTCAGCTTTGAAAAAAACACTCGTTTCCGGGACTAATAATTCCGCGACTAACGGTTTTTCAACGAATCCAATATCGCAGATTTATGCTTTTTTGCAAAAAGATCCTTTGGCAATTGACGAAACTCCAAACGTTACATCTAAAATTTCACAAGTATCGTCTACAAACGTATTGAACGTTTCATCGTCAGTTTGCCAACAAAATTTATCGCAAATCGCTTCGTCCGGCGAATCGCAAATGTCACCACAAATCGGATCGTATCAGATTGGACAGTTGAATAAGGTTGGAACGAGCTGCGACAATTCGTCCAATGTCACCCCTACGAATAATAATGGAATTTGGCAGAATGTTCAAGGAAATGTGGGTGGCGTTGATCAATCTTTGGCTTGTGTGAATAACAATTTTACGGGTTATAATGGCCTGACGAATTTTCCGACGAAAAAATTATCGAATCTTGACATCATTCCATACGTCGAGATGATTCCCCCGGATCAGAATAGTCAAGGTCCTTCGGAAAACGTAAGTATCATCAGACATTTTTCATCACTTTCTTTTGGTAGTTTAAATTTACGGTATCGTTTAAAAACTCGGCTTCAATTATCGAACATTGTGGGATACTAAGGGCACGTTCCGAGAAACTCATAGAGCGCATAGCAGTGCATAGATGGCATGAGCGGAAGAAAAGCGTTCCGTAATTTTTAATCGGTCGAAGGTACACGATGCCTCTAATGCGAAAGCATAAAGCGCATGAATAGCATTTTCATGTGCTCCGTTGCGAATTTCGGAACGCTGTCCATGCGCAGAATGCGCAGATATGCGTTTCTCGGAACGCGACCTAAGTTTGAGGTTTGGGCTAAAATATAGGCCGCGTTCCGAGAAACGCATATCTGCGCATTCTGCGCATGGACAGCGTTCCGAAATGCTTTCGCATTAGAGGCATCCTGTACCTTCGACCGATTAAAAATTACGGAACGCTTTTCTTCCGCTCATGCCATCTATGCGCTCTATGCGTTTCTCGGAACATGCCCATAAACAAATAATGCGGGCACCATTCAGGTGATGAAAATTCATTATACTTATATATGTGTCATTCCATACCATTTCGACCTGGGTCTGACCCTTGACCTCTCCACACCTGTACACATTAATTACACAGGCGCCCCTACTCCTCTTTTTTTTAAATTCCATTAAGCCATCTCTGAGAAAAATGGGTTAAACAAATTTTGAGGTTATGTTGACCTTTACACTCCCCGTAAAATAATTCCACGATAGTACACGGTCTTTTCCCTAGTGGATGAAGTCACCACTGAATCACGGTGATTTTTTACGGTGACAAAGTGCCCACAAAATCACCGAGATCTTGGTGATTTTAAGGTGATTCCACGGTGATTCTCACGGTGATTGTCACCGTCCCAAAATCACCGTGACAATCACCGTGGAATCACGTTGGAATCACCTTAAAATCACCAAGATCTCGGTGATTTTGTGGGCACTTTGTCACCGTAAAATATCACCGTGATTCAGTGGTTTTTCAGGGTGAAAACATCGTCACCCAATCCGCTAGGGTTAGTGCCAAAAATTGTTTGTGACAACTAATTTTATCAAGTAAATAAATTTGATGGCGTTTCGGGATTTATTCGGCGTACTACTTGAAACCATTGGTTTCAAAGTTTCTCAATTTGTGCTCGCCCCCCCCCCCCCGCCTTTCCGCTCTTGTGAGTGCAAGAGAGAGCGCCTATAGGGGTCCTGTGAGAGCGAGAGAGAGGGTCCTTAGCCTGGCCTTGAAAACATTTTTTGGGGAGTTGTTTTTGTATTATTCGTACACAATGATACGAAACAAGCACGATAACTTTTAAGATTTGACATTTCTAATAAATTTATATATATATGGACAATAATATTAAGATTTAATTGATGAAACGTTGAAACGCCGTATCAACTGCATGTAATGATGGAGTAGACATGAACATTATGACGTCACTCGCGCTCGGGTCGGCTCGGGAACTGTCGGCACGTTTTCGGTACCGAGTTCAAATAGTATATTACGATCATATATGTAATTCTCCTATATTGCCAGCGCTGGCGGAAACTCTGCGAACACTTTACGGTGCAGACAATATCGTTCTCTCTCTCTCTGGCTCTTGCAATGCGCAAGTGCGAATGAAAGCGGGAGTGCGCTAGCCAATAACATTTATATATTATGTCTACGTAGTGGGTCGCGCGTGCGCAGAATGACCCTGTCTGAGTCTTCTATCTCTTTTTTTGTGGACCCACCACTTATAGGGAAGCATAGGCTGCTAGCAATATAGGAGTATTACATATACAGTAGAACCTCAGTTAACTCAACCCCGCATAACTCAAAACCTCGCATTTCTCAACTCGTTACCATGGCAACAACCTCGGATTTCTCAAATTCCCCTATGGCCGTTTCTCCCCACTTCAAACCTTGACTGTGTGTTACACAGGGTAACATAACCTCAAACTGTCAAATATTCTCGCGAAAATATGAATTCTCGGGAAAATATGAATTTGACTGAGTAATGATGTTCCTAAAACGTATTAATAATGTGAGGAAAACTTCGCTGGTAGGTGAAAAACAGTACGCATGAGCTTTTAAGAATGTGAGTGGAAGAATAAAGGGGAAATTTGAATTATGCGAGGTTTCCGGTCCCGACGAATTGAGTTATCTGAGGTTCCACTGTATGATTACGATACGAGTGCGATGAAACTTTTTCTGACGAGTGTGAGTTTGCAGCATGAGCCGAAGGCGAATGTTGTAATCACACGAGTTGAGAAAACGTTTCTCGCACTAGTATCGTACGAAATTTTATTGTACGATTGCGCAAAGTGGCACTTTGCGCACGGAGTGCGATATTAGTACATTACGATACGAGTGCGACGAAACTTTTTCTCGCACGAGTATCGTACAAAATTTTATCGCACGGAGTGCAATCAAATATATTTTCAATTTGTTATAACTTTTTAATTACAACAAAAAAAAAAATTGTTTAATTAAAAAACTTATATATGATTTTTCGATTTATGGCAAAAAAAAAATGTGTTCAAAAACCCAATTTCCAAGCTTTTTCCAATAAAAAACGTAAAAAATAATAGAAGCGGGAGTTATTTTACTGTGAATGGTTGACAAACATTTTCATATGTCATATCGGATTTTTGAAAAAAAATTCAGATTTTTCGGAAACATTTATAAGTAAAATAAATTTTTTAAAAAATCTTTCGCGAAAAATCTGAACAAAATTTCAAAAATCCGATATGACATATGAAAATGTTTCAGCAAACATTCTTTGTAAAATAACTCCAGCTTCTATTTTTTTTGCAGAAAAGCTTGAAAACAGTAAGAAGGAAAAATCTCCCCACTCCGGCTCTGAGCTTAAAAATTTCGATATCTGACACACGACTTTTCAGATTTTTTTCACATTTTTAAATTGTGTCGATCAATAAAATCATTTAAAAAATTGTAGAAATTTCAAATTGAATCTGAAAAATCTAAAAAAAAGAACTGACGTGAGTGCCTTTCAAAGTGAGAAGCATCATATAAAAAATCGCGAGCCAAATCCAAGAGGTCAAGGATCAGACCCAGGTCGAAATGGTATGGAATGACACATATATTTATTTCTTAAATTTTTCCAGTACTTACCGCTGGTTGAATACAATCGTATTTTAGGATTTTCACTTCAGCATAAAGTCACGGTCGTTTTTTCTCGTGGTCTTATAAAAAGCTTATAATTTTTCTTGCATATTCATGGAACTTTTGATGCAGTTATTCATTTTTTAAAAAGGTTTGGCTAGAATTATGGGATTGAATTAAAAGATGAAGAAAGAAAAATGTATTTTTTATTTTTGATCCATTGAAGTTTTTTCATGTATATATTTTTGCATTCTTGATGAATACTCGGATGTTTTTGACCAAAAATAATAATAAAAGAATTTTTTTTAAATGCTAGTCGGTTCGCAAAGAAAAATACAACTTATATTCGTTTTATGTTTCATATTCAATATCGCGTTCTCGCGAAATCGATTCAAAAATTAAACTTCTATTCAATGCCTGATAACAGTGTGAAAACAAGAAATAGATTGATAGATAGTCATTGGAGGTCAATTTTCTCCCGTTGTTAAAAATCTGTCTGCAGAGAAATTTCTTTCTCCGCCGAAAATTGCAAATACAATTGTGTCAATATCATCTAGGAAGCTTTAAACAAATCGTAGAGGAACTGAAAAAAGTATAATAAAGTTGGTTTTTTTCGACTTTGATATGCTGTCAGAATCGATTGTTAATCTTTCTCTAGCTGAAACATTTAAAAAAAATATGCTTTAGATAAAATGTAAATTTTAATCGATGAAAGTGATTCTAAAGGGGAGCAAGCTTTAGTTTCATCAAATATCGTTATCGAAAGTAGATTGAAGGAGGATTATCGTATTTTGAGTCTGAAAAATTAGTTTGAATATCAAAAAAACGTAAATTCTTGGTTTGACTATCTCTGGTGAGAACTATGGGTGCGGGGATTGTCAGTACGAAATCTTATCTCCCCGTACCTTCTCTCCAGTGTATTTGTTACGATTCTAACAGTGTGACGGGGATGCAGGCTCCGGTTCTGCTGTTCAGCCCACACCTCTTCTTGCAACAGATGCAAACTCCAATGGAAACGTCCCAACAAATGCCTGTCAACTCGATGCAGCCAATGACGACCGGGAGTGGAGCAATGCCGACGGAAAGTGAGTTGAAAAACGATTAAAATACTATGAAAGGAAATCGAAATTTATGGTTGCTTTGCGTATGGAAAAGAACGAATTTTATCAAATTGAAATGGTCAAGGAATTCAGCGAATTTTTAAAAAATTCTGGAAAAACAATGATTCCCGAAAATCAATTAATGTTCCCGAAACGATTTGACCAGTGATCGGCAAAAAAAAATTTTAGATTTTTAATTAATCGTTATTTACAAAATTAATATTATCATCTATTATTTTCTGAGGTATTTCGATAATCAGTAATTTAACGACCAATACTACGAATTATTTGGATATTGAATATGTGTATTCTTTGAATTATACATTATTATAAAAATTAGTAATTGAATTATGTCAATTATTAATTATTTGAACAATTAGTAATGTATGTATCTAAATTACTAATTATTCAAGTAATTAGTAATTGAACTGTTTTAATTACCAATTATTTGAATAATTAATAATTTCGATATACAAATTACTAATTATTTGAGTAATTAGTAGTGTTAATTATCAATTTTCGGAGTAATTAATTTTAAGCTTTTTGTATTTGAATCGGAATCTTGAGTTTTTCAGCATCAGCATGTTTCGAGCAATCGTAAGAGAAAAGAAAACTCTATACTTTAGCTTGAATTAGAAATTTTTTCTAGAATCCAGGGAATCCTTTTTGTCAATTCAGCGTAAAGATATTCAGATTATGTTACTTTTTCAATTCGAAAGGAGTTGAAGCTCTGTCCAATGATTTATCGCTAAGTAAACATCGATCAAAGAAATTTTTTTAAAGTTAGTAATTAGAAGAATTAAGTTTCTAATTATTCGAATAATCATTAAATGGAAAGAATAATCAACTAATTTTTTGAAAAATTAGTAATTAGAAGAATTAATTATCTAATTATTCGAATAATTAATAATTGGAAAAAATAATTAACTAATTTCATACAAAATTAGTAAGTAGAGTACTTAAGTATTTAATTACTTGGATAATTAATAATTAGATGGAACAATTACCTAATTTTTAAAAAAATCAGTAATTCATAAGAGCCAAATTTTAATTACTTGGTTATTGAGTAATTATTTGATCTAAATTACAAGTTGTAGGTTTATTGAATAATAATCGAACGTGAATTATCGAATTTTCGAATATTAAAAATACTTTACTACCTAATTACCGAGTGCCTTAATAATGAGTAATATTTATTGGAACAATTATAAAATTTTCTAACACAGAGTAATTAGCGGTAATTAAATTGACGAAAATATCGATTTTGCCGATCACTGGATTTTACTGAATGTGAAATAGATTTAAAAAAACATTCATGCTCAACAAATCTCTACTGACAAGATGCGTTATAAAACGTATTTTTATTTTTTTCCCGTAGATCAGGATATGTTTACAATGAAATAAGTGAGAAAAGTGATCGGAGAATATTCAAAATATCTAGACTTTGTAGACATGAGATTGAGTGAAATCTATGAGACGTGCTTGTTGTTCCTGAAAGTGTTTTTTAGAAATTCGATGATACTATAATCAAATGAAAAAAAAAGAATTACTAAACAACACAATGTCATATTTTTTGAGATATTTCCATAAGTTTTGATACATATAACGCAAATATCTTTAACGCGATAAGCATTTTTTTTGTTTAACTTCCTCTTAGCCAAAGATCCGTTTAATCGATTAAAAATCATTGGTCGATTATTTTTTCACCATCTTTTTTGACAATGATTTTTTGTTTTTATACTTTTTTTTTGCTCACGATTCTAGCTGTTCGGACAGAGTATAAAACGGTAAAACTGTTCGTACGATTCATGTATTATAAAACGTTAAAAAAATCGTACAGCTTAAAGTAATTGGAAAAGTGATTGCCCAATGACTTTATTTTCTATGATATTTCAAGATTTTCCGTAACGATAGAATCATTTTGGCATTCTGTACAAAAAAGTAGAACCATGGGATACAGATTATATACATAAAAACGATATAAAAATCGTTATTGCAAAAGATATCGGTTAAATAATTGAACTTATTTCTAGTATATCTAGAAAAATTTCAATGCTTAGCTGAAAATTCGGAATGGTCCGGAAATTGTGAACTAAATAATGCATAGTAACCATGGAGAATTACGTTGGCCAGTTGTCACGAAAAATTTGGAAATTCTTAAAAGGATTAAGGGGGGAAACCCATATAAATGGTCGAAGATGAAGAGGAATTTCGGGATTTTTTTCCAACGCAACTACTGGACCAATCGTTTCCAACTTTGGAGGCTATTTTATTGTACATTCGAAGACTTAAAAAACATTTTTTTAAGGTACCAGAGATTTTGATTAACTTTTTAACGCGATTTACTCGAAACTACATATTCGCAATTTGCGGCAGCGATAAAAAAAAACTATTCATCCGATTCATTTCAACTAGATATTTTTAGACACAACATTTCAAATCTTCGTCGATAAACCTCCATTTTCAAAAAAAAAATTAATTTAACAATCATTTTTTGCATAAAAATGTTCGGTGAAAATTCGATCTTTTTTCTCTGAGTGCCGCCATTATTACAATATTCAACTTTTGAAACTTTTTCTTGGTTTATCGACAGCGTACTTTCATATAGAATATAAAGGTTTCTGATTTTTTTGTTTCGGATGAAAAACAAAAAAACTACAGCTGCCGCAATTCGACATCGCGGAAAAAATTTGTTCAGCAACGATTGGTTGCAAGCTGCTGGTGAATACTTATTTCCGATTTTTAAAAATGTTTTTCAAGTCTTCACTGAGAGGAAAAATCACTAGAACCAATGAAATAAAGTTTTGAAGGCAAAAAATCATTTTTTTTCATTATTTGCCAAAACATATTAGATTGGTTCCCTTATATATTTACTTGGTTCATTTTTGTCAGTCAATTCCATAAATTTCTGTTTCAATAAACGGATTTACTTGAATCTAACAATATATTATCAATTATATGTAATATGTTGTTTGAATCAAGAACACATTTTATCATTCAAAACATGCATGTCTTTTAATACAGGAAGCACTGAGAAAAAAAAATTTGTTGAATAAACAAATTAATTAGTCCAATCAACAGGAAAAATGATTGATTCAATCAAATGCGTGTTTATTAATTGTTGCTAAACATTTTATAAAAAATATATACCCCTTGCCAAATATTTTAATATGCATAGTGTAGTGACCCCAAAAAGAGATAAATAGAAAAAAAAAAGACAAATCTGCGCCAATTCTCCGATCTAATTTCTCTGTCCGACCGAGATTCGAACCCTCAACCCTACCTACCATCATACCTATCCTACCTAACTACCTAACACGCTACCTATTATGCTATCGACTACTACTATGCACTTGAAAAAAGTTAGGAGTTATGAAGATTCGAATATAAGAAAACATTTAAAAAACCAGTTTCTTAATTTTTAACAATTTATGTATACTATTAAAGTATACTATAGAAACGATAGTTCTTTGCTTGAAGGAATTACAAATTTAATCATTCCAAATAAATATTCTATTGGAATAAAATAATGTCTTATTTATTTTACTACAACTTCTTTTCAAATAATCACTATCAATTTTGTATCTAATAAATATTGAAAATACTACAGAAATATTTGTAGAAGTAAAATAATGATGAATTTATTGCAAAGAAATCATTTTGTTCGAAAAAAATAATTTAATATTGATGTCGTTTTTTAGATTCAAATAATCTCATGTTTATGATGCGATCAATGTAATTAATCCAATGAATACAAATTTAATCAAATTTATTTAAATACAGATATTTTTAGAAGTAAAATAATGATGAATTTATTGCAAAAAAATAATTTTGTTCGAAAAAAATAATTTCGTATTGAAGTCATTTTTTAGATCCAAATAATCTCATGTTTATGATGCCATAAATAATTTTCTTAAAAAAAAATAATTTCGTATTGAAGTCGTTTTTTAGATTCAAACAATCATCATTTTAGATTCAAATAATCTAATGTTTATGATGCGATAAATGTAATTAATCCAATGAATACAAATTCAATCAAATCTATTTAAATAAAAATATTTTTTGAAGTAAAATAATAATGACTTTATTGCAAGAAAATAATATTTTCGAAAAAAATAATTTTGTATTGAATTCGTTTTTTAGATTCAAATAATCTTATGTTTATGATGCGATCAATGTAATTAATCAAATGAATACAAATTTAATCAAATCTATCATGCATTTAATTGTTACTATTAAATAAGAGTTTAAAGTAATGGAGTAATAGATTCGTGAAAATATTTTTTTAAATGAAGAGTGAATTTCTTGGTTCAACAAATAAATAATCGAATTAATACTTTCATTTAATAAATAAATTCATGTTCTCAAATTCAGTAACTTTTTCTCTCAGTGTTCGAATGTACAATAAAATAGCCTCCAAAGTTGAAAACGATTGGTCCGGTAGTTGCGTTGGAAAAAATCCCGAAATTCCTCGTCATCTTCGACCATTTATATGGTCTTCCCTCCTTGAATCCATCCTTCTATCCTTGGTCATACTGTGTCAGAATTATATTGTTGAGCGTTTTAAGAGTCAGCATGTAAATGAGCTAGTTGAACAAAGTTTTAATTTGATATAACAACGATTTTGAAGGTTCGATTCAGGGGAAGATGAATCTCGATCCACGGGCCACGATAACGTCGATGACACGGTTGACTGTACCGCTGCCACAGACGGGAGTGACGCCTTTGATCGAGCTGGACTAATAAACAAAACGATGAATCTTCGGGATCTAAGATTCACGGTCTTTGGATCGGGTATGGTTAAGGTAGGAACGATGACTTCTTAAAACGGAACCACACAATGGGGATGTAAGAAAATTGTTCAAATAAAAATCCATGCTTTTCTCCTTCGCAGATGACGATTTACGAAACTTATTGTGTAAATATGAGGATCGCTGGCGAAAGCAGATATGACTATTCCCGATGGGAGACGAGAAGTGTGTTGAAGAGAAAGAACGTGGATTCGTTTGTTCGAAGAATAAGTAGATCTTCGCGAAATCGTGGTAAAATTTGTGAAAAATATGTAAATAACGATCTCGAGCATCTTCCAGATAGTCCAAAAAATTGTTCGACTCTCGAAAACGGAGAGTGCGAAATGGTCAGTGAATCCGATTGTAATTCACGATGTAACAGCGCAATGGAGGAATCGGAGATTCCGTCCTGCGAAATGTTGCAAAACGAAGTGAATTCTCGGATTCAGGATGAATTGAAGGAAAATCGTGATCCCGTGCCATCGTCGACGAGTCTTGTTGACAAAACGATGAGTACGAACGATCGCAAAAGCAAGACACGTTTGCGCTCCGGAGCCTGCAATAATACGATGCAATTGTCGAAAGAACGTGATACAGAGGAGACAATCGGGAACGAGAGGGACAAAAGTTCGCGTAAATACGCAGCAAATAATTTGAGACTTTTTTATAACGGTTTGAAAGACAAAAATGTGTGTGGAGCCAATGAAACGTCGTTGATCTCGAGGGTTGAAGAAACACGCTCATCAATTGCCTCGCCCAATCGTGTGAACGAAAAAAACAACGACGAAACAACCGATAATCACGAATCCGCCGTTAAGAGATTAAAGTTCATCGAGGATGCAGATTCTCGCGAGTCTGATAATTGTGAAAAAATAATTAAATATCTCGAAACAAAAGATGATAATTCAACGAGGATCGATAATCATTTAGTCAAACAATCAGAAAGATTGGAAATATCGAAGAATCAAAGGTCAAGGCGAGACCATTCATCCGGACAATCCTTACATTTGAATGAGATATTGGAAAAAAGGCGGCTGGGTGGTCGAAGAACGACGAGCCGTGGTAGCTCAATGTGTTTCAAAGTTAGCATCGATCTCGAGAGAATACGATCGATTTTCGCTAACAAGCTTAATGTAAAGGAAAAATCGGTAAATCGCGAGTCTCACAAACGCACAAAGAGATCCTCAAGTTGCGAGCACAAGAGCGACGAAAATAACGTCTCTTGTGCGAAATCAGACAAATTTTTCGGC
This sequence comes from Alloplasta piceator, assembly GCA_946863875.1. Taxonomy (NCBI): domain Eukaryota; kingdom Metazoa; phylum Arthropoda; class Insecta; order Hymenoptera; family Ichneumonidae; genus Alloplasta; species Alloplasta piceator. Next base: position 28,633,207 of record OX333072.1, read on the forward strand.
TCAATGCAATCGCGCAGTCTCGAAAATTTGGTCAGTCGAGAGATTTCGTCGTTGGAAGTTTCGTACAAGCGAAAATGTAAGAGTACGGAAAATCTCTGTAGCATCGCGATGAGAATGAGGCACATGAATAGCTTTGACCCCCTCATTTGCATCAAAGTGGGTGAAAATGAAAGCCGGGATTGCAAAAAGAAAACACGTAATTTCGAGAAACACGATTGTGTCAGATAGCTGAGTTATTTGTTTTATTTGTATAACAAGAAGATCGATGTTCGGTGCCAAAATCAACCATATTTCCTCATAATGTTTATTTTAGGGTGACACTATTTGAATGTTTAATTTGTCAACCTCAAGTCGCACCACCAAAATATATTTCTTTTAACGATTAAACAGAAAATCCTCGCAAAGCATATTCGAAATATTCAACGGTAATACTTAGAGAGAAAATCAGTTTTTTTCAAATGCGTTTTCGCTCTTTTTTCGTCATATCTTACGTTGCTTACAGAAAAGTAAGATATATTAAAATAAAAATATCCTTTTTTAATCATGGCAAAGAAATTTTCTATCCATTAGGATGACACCCGAATACCTTTTTTTCCACGTGCACTTTTATGTCCAGTGCATAAAAAACTCAATATTCCTAACTACTCAGATCGTATTCATACTTAATATCCTTGTATAGAAAAATACTATTTTTATTCATAACAGCATATTTTTTGTCATCGATGTTTAATTGCCCAAAATTTCCTTATGAATTTTAAAAAATTTTGTTGTTGAAAAATGTAATTTTTGGTAATATATAACCAGGAAATGATTTTCCCTAGAGTTACATATGTAAGAACTATTTTTTTCAAATTGACAAAACATGAACAAAGACAAATACGCTGTAATGGAAAGAGAAATATTTTTGTTAAATAGTTAAATAAATACATTTATGAACGAGCTGTATCGAAGAGTTAACGGCGTTTATTATGCATCAGACATTAAAAAGCATGCGATAAAATGAAGTTATTCAGGTGACATTAATTAACTTCAATTCTCTGCTGTAATTGAACAAGCTTTTCATTTTATTGAACGTCTATTGAATATTAATATGCATTTAAAAAATAGTTATTTTCTCTTACATTCTCGTTTATTTGGCATATAAAAAATTCGATGGAATAATACGAGTAAAAGATTGAAAAAAGAGCCGATTTTTCAAATGGTTTAAGCATAGAATCATCGATCTTGAAACGATTAGAGCTACCTATAAATTTTTTTTTCTTCGGAAGAAATCACGAAATATATTTTGAGTATGAGACTCACATAGAAAAATTGAGGTTCAAACCACCTTAATGTATGTATAATGTATATATATATAATATCTCGACTCTGCGTTAAAGAGTATTACCACCTTTAAATGTTAAGTGAATCGTATTTTATTTTTGGGTCTTGTATCAAGAAAAAACTTGTCATAAATCACGAACGAGAAATTTTGAAAGTACATTTTTAGCAGTGTAAACAACACTTTCAGATTATACAAATTTTCAAGACCCGTTTCATTTTGTTTTATATGCCTTTGTTTGAAAAATATTCTTCTTTTTCCATTTGAAGTTTTTTCTCCGGTAGAATTATTTCGTGTTTCTCGATAGAACGATTTTTTTTACGAGTTGAAATGTTGTGTGGAGTATACCTCTTTAGTATCAACGATTGGCAGAAAAAGCGTCTTGTTCCATTTTCTCGAAAATATGTACAGTAATTTTCTACGTAATTGTTCATTTCCGGAATGTGGATAATAAACCACTGTTATAATTCTACAAACAGTTAATATGGTGATATTCAGTTGAATATGAAATTGTTACGCTCATTTTAGTACATTTATATCGTGTAGATAAGCGTTACATTATTTCGACAAACTCCTTGTCGAATGTTTATTCTCAGTTTCATTATTGCTGGACATCAACTTCTTTGATGGTATGGCAATGATATACGTGCACGTATAATGCGAGTATCAATAGATATATATGTATGATACATATAGATTTATACATATATATTTATACGTATATCATACGAAAAATAAATACCTCGACGTAATTACATACGATATTGTGATAATTATGATTAATCGCATGATTTTCCTATTTCTACGGGTGATGAAAGTATTTTCTCATAGGAAAACCAGTCGTCGTGGAGCTCGACGTCGAAAAATATTCTTGAACTGTCGCAAATCAGCGTAATGAAATTTAGATACTGTAATATACTGTAACAATTATGTTGGTATTGTTGAAAATTAACGTTTAATTAATCATTTTCGGCTAAAATTGTTTTTTATATTCAAATGGACACGATATGCAAAATGACGGTATAAATGATTCTACAGAGGGCGCCACCTATCCACAAGGTGTAGAGATGCTAGTCGGTCTCGTACATTGAGCGTTTGAGTTGAAGCGACTTCTAATTAACAAATATCCGACAAACATCGATTTTGATCCGACAATCACCGACAAACGACCGACAAACGATTTACATTTTCCAAAATTTATAAATCCAAAATCGGTGGGCCAACTTCACAGAAGTGTGTTCAAACACACTACTTTGATTTTACTAATAAAATTATAATAGCGCGACGTGCGTTGTTGGAACTAGGATTAGATACCCTATTATAAATTTTTTCACTTAACCTAAAAATCATGGAGGGAAATTTTGTTGAAAATTTAATTTCCTACAAAAAAGGTCCTTTAGACCTTGTTGCTGAAATTGATATTTCTTGAGATATTGAACCTTAACTTATTCCCTAGCAAGTCCTGCAACCGTTCCTTTAAGAGGACATTAACCGTAAAGGAACCAAAAAAGGAACACAGTTCCTTTACGCATTTTTTCAACCGTCCCGAGGAACCTTGAGGAACTTATTCGGTCTGTTTTTTCATGTTTTTTCGTATAATTAAATTTGTTTTTTCATATAATTAAATTTGTACAACTAAAAATGGGTACAACTAAAATGGGTGCGAAGAGCACATTTCTGTGCTCTTCAAAACCCGGTGCCTTTCGTGGTTCCTTCAGTTCCTTTTGTGGTTCCTCTACTGTTTTTTCCTGATTGGTTCCTCATGGTTCCCCGGGACGGTCGCAAAAATGCGTAAAGGAACCTATATAAGTTCCTTTATGGTTCCACGGGACAGTTGCAGGAATTGCTACCCTAGCATACCTGGTGACGGTCGATTTGTGGTGGTATCATGGTCGCCACTGTATCAATTTTCCGCTTTGGGTGACCGTCGATATTATGAATCGCCTCGACGCTGATGCGACGGTCACTTTATTTTCTTCTTAAGGTTATGGTAGCGATACGGTCACACTACGGTTTCTTATTTTCCCCCACCGTGAAACTGTCACTTCGTAAAAAAGTATCCCTCCATCGCACCATGGTCGCTTTTACGGTCGCTCCATGGTCACTTCACCGTCGTATTACGGTTGCTTATTTTTCCAGCAAACCCGAACCCTTATAACTTAAGTTATGCATAACTTAATTTCACGAAACCTGACCCCGCATTGGTTTTGTGAAGCCTCAAAACTTGATTCCAGAACACCTGGCCCCTCATAACTTAATTTCAAGGTCCTTGACCCCTCATAAGTTATATAAACCCTCAAAACTTGTGTTCACACTCCGTATTGACTTTGGTTTCTAAGTCCATTTTTCTAGCATATGTTTCATAAATATGATATATGTATAAAAATACCATAAGTGGTCGATAGTGTAGTGGTTAGCGTCTCGGTATGAAATCGTCAAAACAAAGGGTCGGGGGTGCGAATCCAAGTAGCAACAAATTTTATTTTTCAATTTCACTTGATTTTCAGAAACTACCAACCACGTGTAAACACCGATTGTTACCATGACTAATAATAATCGAATGGAATAAGTAAATAAATAAAATATTGTTATATATAATTATTTTCGATTATCGAATAGAAATAGAAATAGAAATAGAAATGGAAATAGAAATAGGAATAGAAATCGAAATCGAAATTGAAATCGAAATCGAAATTGAAATTGAAATTGAAATCGAAATGAAAATCGGAATCGAAATCGAAATCGATTTCGATTATCGAATAGAAATAGAAATTGAAATAGAAATGGAAATAGAAATAGAAATAGAAACACGAATGGAAATAGAAATAGAAATAGAAATAGAAATGGAAATAGGAATAGAAATAGAAATAGAAAGAGAAATGGAAATAGAAATAGAAATGGAAATAGAAACAGAAATAGAAATAGGAATAGGAATCGAATTCGAAATCGAAGTTTAAATCGAAATCGAAATCGGAATCGAAATCGAAATTGAAATAGAAATAGAAATGGAAATAGAAATACGAATAGAAACAGAAATAGAAATCGATTTCGATTATGGAATAGAAATAGAAATGGAAATAGGAATAGAAATAGAAAAAGAAATGGAAATAGAAATAGAAATAGGAATCGAAATCGAAGTTTAAATCGAAATCGAAATCGAAATCAAAATTGAAATCGAAATTGAAATGGAAATCGACATCGAAATCGAAATCAAAATCAGAATCGGAATTGAAATTGAAATCGAAATCGAAATCGGAATTGAAATTGAAATCGAAATCGAAATATAAATCGAAAACAAAATCGAAAACAAAATCGAAATCGAAATCAAAATCGAAATTGAAATAAAAATCGAAATAAAAATCGAAATCAAAATCGAAATAAAAATCGAAATTGAAAATGAAATCGAAATCGAAATCAAAATCGAAATCGATTTCGATTATCGAATAGAAATAGAAATAAAAATAGAAATAGAAATAGAAGTAGAAATGGAAATAGAAATAGAAATAGAAACAGAAATAGAAATAGGAATAGGAATCGAAGTTTAAATCGAAATCGGAATCGAAATCGAAATCGAAATCAAAATCGAAGTTGAAATCGAAATCAAAATCGGAATCGGAATCGATTTCGATTATCGAATAGAAATAGAAATTGAAATTGAAATAGAAATGGAAATAGAAATGGAAATAGAAACAGAAATAAAAATAGAAATAGAAATGGAAATAGAAATAGAAATAGAAATGGAAATAAAAATAGGAATAGAAATAGAAATAGAAATAGGAATATAAAGAGAAATAGAAATAGAAATCGAAGTTTAAATCGAAATCGGAATTGAAATCGAAATCAAAATCAAAATCAAAATTGAAGGCCGACAGCCAATTGGATTAATTGTTTTAATAATATTTATTTTACTTCATCAATTCAAGTAATATTGACTTAATGTTACCTAAATAAATAATATCGGTCGTAACATAAACTTTGAAGCCCTGATGTTCGGTAAAATCGCAAAAAATTTGTTTTTTCACGTAATTTGAACCAAAGGCCGAAGGCCCAAGGCCGAAGGCCCAAGGCCGAAGGCCCAAGGCCGAATGAACAAAAAAATAAATAAGAAGTTATTTGAATCTCATTTTCGGTAAAATCGCGAAAAAATTGTTTTTTCACGTAATTTGGACCAAAGGCCGAAGGCCCAAGGCCGAAGGCCCAAGGCTCAAGGCCGAAGGCCCAATGCTGAAGGCCCAAGGCCGAAGGCCCATGGCTGAAGGCCCAAGGCCGAAGGCCCACGGTCGGAGGCACAAGGCCCAAGGACCAAGGACGACGACCGAAGGCCGACGACCGAAGGCCGAAGGCCGACGACCGAAGATTCGCGATGCAGCTAACCTATATATTTACCTATATATATATGTGCGATATTATATATCTATTATAAAGCGCGTGCGGAGGTGGTCTCGTGACGGAAAGAGGCCGGAAGTTGAGCTCGAAACGCAAAGCGCATGGACCTATTTATTACCGCGAACGAAAATCGTTATCCGCCTAGAGCACGCGAGAGAGCTTTTCTCTCTCTCTCTCCCTCCTTCCCCGTTTAACTTCCCTTTATGAGGCCCCGTTTTCATCGTCTTTATTCTTTCATCGGATCACTCTCATCCTCTATTCTTCATATCACAGTCTTCGTCGTTCTTGATGTCGCTTTTTCCTCGTTTCCCACCTTTCTGCGCTTCGACAAATGACCTTCTATACATACACCTTGAACATACACCTTGGTCATACACCTTGGAAAATCCTCTTCAACCACGACGAGCTTGAATCGCCAAAAAACTTCTCAATGGCGGTGGCTGGAGACAAAGCACGAGAGAAGACCCACACAGCAATATGACCCCACACAGCACAAAAGTCAGAAATACTTCCTCGCGAACTCTTCTTTAAGACTACTTCTAGAGCAACACGTATGATATCTCGCAGACGTTAGTCTGAAGAAGTCTGAAATAAGAATAACTTAAGAGATCTTCGGAATGAAATCAACTGTCAGATATCCTTAGAAGATATCTTCAAGATATTCCGTAAAAGACATCCAATACAACCCTAGTGGATGAAGTCACCACTGAATCACGGTGATTTTTTACGGTGACAAAGTGCCCACAAAATCACCGAGATCTTGGTGATTTTAAGGTGATTCCACGGTGATTCTCACGGTGATTGTCACCGTCACAAAATCACCGTGACAATCACCGTGGAATCACGTTGGAATCACCTTAAAATCACCAAGATTCGGTGATTTTGTGGGCACTTTGTCACCGTAAAAAATCACCGTGATTCAGTGGTTTTTCAGGGTGAAAACATCGTCACCCAATCCGCTAGGGAAAGCCAGAAATACTTCCTCGCGAATTCTTTTTCAAGACTACTTCTAGAGCAACACGTATGATATCTCGCAGACGTTAGTCCGAAGAAGTCTGAAATAAGAATTATTTAAGAAGAGTGTAAAAAGGTCAACATAACCTCAAAAATTTCTTGACGCATTTTTCTCGGAGATGGCTTGATGAAATGAAAAAAGATTAGTGGGGTCGCCTGCGTAATTAATGTGTACAGGTCATGGCCCCACTATATTCTTTTTTTATTCCATCAAGTCATCTCCGCGAAAAACGTGTTAAACGTTTTAGCTCTATCTCTCTCGCACTCACGAGAGCGGAAAGGCGGGGGAGGGGGTTGAACCTCCCCTTAAGAGATCTTCGGAATGAATATTAAAAAGTTATTAGAAATTGCATATTCAGATGAACTACGTGATAATATTTGTTCGGATACATATCGGAACCGTTTAAATTCTGGGATTTCACCACTGATATATCATATAAGTAAAGAGAATTCATAAGTAGTCGGTAGCGTAATAGGTAGCGTGATAGGTTCGCAAGTAGGATAGATAGGCAGGTCGCAGGTTCGAATCCCCGTGGAGGCAGATGAAATTGAAATGATGAAATCGAGTTTTTTTCTAATTTTTTTTAAATACAGTCGGTTCAGTAACTATGTAAATAAATAAAAATACGTATTAAAAATTTTTGCAAACGATAGAAATAAGAAAAAAAATAATTTTTGATAATTTTAAAGGAACCCTTAAAAAGTTATCTTGACGATGTCTTGTGAAGAAATCTCGCAATAGTAGTCTTTACGATATCTTTTTTGAGAAGTCTGAAAAAGTTATCTTCAAGACAACTTTTCACAGATATCAAAATCATCCCTCAAAGTGGCGCATAAGACTACTTTCGGAACTCATTAAGATGTCTTTCGGAAAATGTATTCGGATGTCCAAATCTTACATAAGAAATCTACAGCGATTCTTTCAGACGTCATATTGCTGTGTGGGTTTTCAATCACCGAGGATGATTTTTTGTCAATGGACGAATTTACGAAAAAATCAGATTTGAGAATGATGTTCGATTTAAATGTACTGATCAGACGTCCCGATGGAAATTGGGATGACACGAATGCGCAAGAGATCATCAATTTCGCTAAAGGTCACGATATGATAATCGATTGGCAAATGGGAAATGGTAAATTGAAAAATTTTAAATCCAGAGGTTACAAAACAAAAAAGGACGAATTTGACAAAAATTATAAATCGCAATATTACATTTCCAGAGCCCAACTCCTTTCAGCACGTATTTGCCAGAGCCATAACTGCTCGACAATTGGCCCGAGATTACTATAATCTCGTACTCTGTTAAACAATTCCGGTTATCAATCGAGCATCATCGTCGGACCAGAAGTAAATCACATCGGTGATGATAATCATCAGGGCGGTTTGTACGCCAAGGAACTTCTCGAAAACAATGGGAACAGCGTTGATTATGTGACCTGGCATCAGTATTATCTCAATGGAAGAGAGGCAAAAGTCAAGGACTTTATAAATCCATCGACCTTCAATTATCTTCCGATGCAGATTAAATCAATGAACGCGACGATAAACGCAGCGGGACAGAAAATTCGAATGTGGCTCTGTAAGTTCCTATTTATATATTTTTTTCTGTTTGCTTCCTCATAATAAAGGAAGCTTTGTTTTCGTAAACATTTTTTTTTCGAGATTTCAAGGTGTCCCAAAACGTCTAAAAAACGCATTTAGAAAAAATGCCCGGACGTGCGCGCGCGCGTGTGTGTGTGTGTTCGTGCGTGTGCATTCGTGCGTGTGCGTTCGTGCGTGTGTGTGCGTTTTGTGCTTTCTTTGAAATGGATATATCTGAAGAACGGTTTGGGCGATCAACTTGAAATTTGGTATATAAGTAGACCGCGTATGTCCCTGTACTTATAGTGCAAATTTTATTGAAATTGCAAAATAATTGTCAATTTGGCGGGACTTTCAATTTCTTATCAAATGTTTTGTGGGTCTTCTAACTTTCGTAATTTTGCAGTTAGCATCCTGAAATGTTATGTCCAGATACACTTTATAACTAGGACGGTTGGGATTGAATTTGGAAAACATCGCTCAAGAGGTCCGGTTAAAAAAAAAATTTAATTTTTCGCAAAAAATTTCTAAGTTCTCTAACTTTTGCAATTTTGCATCTATCGGGCTGAATTTTTTTGTCACGATACATTCAATGATAATGAAAAATAATACTGAATTTCATAAAAATCGCTTGAGAGGTTTGATTGAAAACAAATTTTGAAATTTTCAAAAAAATGTTGTTAATAACATTCGCATTTTTAGAAGTATCGAGCTAAAATTTTTCGCTCAAATACACTAGATGACAAGAATGGTTAGGGTTGAATTTGGTGAGAGACGCTCGAGGTTCGTTCTGAATTTTTTTCTGAAACTTTCGAAAAATACTTGTTAACATTAAGTTTCCTAATTTAGCAGCTATCGAGTTCACTTCTTTGGCACCAATGCACTAGACGACAAAAACAATTAATAATGTAATTTAACGAATTCGCTAAAAAGTCATGCAAATTTGAAGTTTGGACATAGTTTCATGAAACATACACGTCATGAAGATAGTCAAGGAGGTTCTCATAAAGGAGACTTGACGAACGACGGAGAAAATCAGGAAGCTATGTGCAAATTTCAAATTTGCATGATTTTTCCTATAATATTGCCAAATCTATTCAGGCAATTGGAGATGTTCGTACGTGAAAAAACTTTGTTTCAGAAAGAGAAAATACTTTTTTTCTCTTATTCCAATAATTTCAAAATTTCTTTATGATAATCATATTTAGCTCTAAAAGCAAAAAGGAATTCTCAGAGTAAAATACTTTTTCTTAATTTACCCTCCCCACTCTAAAAGTTCCAGACGGAAGTTATATTTTTGAAAAAAAATTTTTGCATGAAATCATGAATTTGTGAATGATTTATGAATTAAATTGTTGATTTAATTTTCAACAGCCGAAACGAGTACAGCTTACGGCGGTGGTGCTCCAGCATTGTCGGACAGATACGTCGCTGGATTTTTGTGGCTCGATAAACTCGGTTACAGCGCAGCATCCGGTGTCGTGGTGGTCGTACGACAATCTCTCTTCGGTGGTGATTATGCGATGATCAGTCCGGAAAGAACGCCAAATCTCGATTGGTGGGTCAGCGTGTTGTACAAACAATTTGTATCCGAGAAGGTTTTGAGCCTGATTATGGTGAATAATTTTGCCCAACTGCGGCTGTACGCTCATTGTGCCCCAGAAAGTGCGAAGATCAATCGAGTATCCTCGATTACGATCTACGGTTTCAATCTCGATCAAGCACCAACGAAAGTCTCGATCCAAAGCATTCATTCGTTGTCGAACAAAAGTGCAGGAGTATTTTTGTACATTCTCACGTCCAATCATCTGCAATCGAGGTACGATTTATATTTCAAACATTAAATTCTTAGATTAATAGATTAGTCTAGTATTTACTGGTTTATTTGATTAATTTCTCGGATCACCAGATTATTCAGTATTTAATAGATTTATCATATTAATTTCTTGGATTGATATATTACTTGCCAAATTTATGTATGTTTTCAGTGACATTCAGTTGAACGGAGAAACCTTGAAGTTGAAACCCGATGGAAGTTTGCCACCTTTCAAAGCCGTTATTACGGATTTGTACGATACGATTACACTTCCGGCCTATTCGATGGTATTCATGGTGATACACGGAATCGATGTCAATGCTTGTGAGACGTGAGAGAGGCCAAAGAAAAGCGTCACGACGCTGTACTGATTTTAACTATTTACAAGTTTTCTTTCTTTCTATTTTTTCTATCCGTACGCTGTACATCGGTCTTTTGGTGATCAGCGATTAATGTATATTCTCAAAATTGTGATGAAAAAACGGAAAACAATTCCCATAACTGACTGCTGAATAAATCCTAATTGGGTGATTCCGTACAATTTTATTAATTTTCAAGATACACATCTGCAACTTTACATGTTGTAATTCGCATTTGCATACGCCAATATAGTATATATATGGGACATTCTACACCGATTCGACCTGGGTCTGACCCTTCACCTCTCCGATTTTGTCCGCAATTTTTTATGGTTTTGTAGTACCTCTGAAATGAACTCAAGATTTTTTTTTCAGATTTTTCTGAAGCCATTTGACTTAACTATAATTTTATAAACAAATTTTTATCTCAAATTTAAAAATCTGAATAAAATTACAAAAATCCCTTTTTTTATATGAAAAATTTCAAGCGTTGAGCCAAAGCGGGCAGGGATGTCCTTCTGCTTATACCGAGCTTTTTCGAAAAAAATAATTATTTTTTAAATAGCAGGAGAAATCTGAATTGAGTGGGCCGTTATCCACACATTTTTGTATGAATTAAAGGTGTTTAAAAAAATGTTTGGATAAGAACCCACTCAAATCAGATTTCTCTTTTTACTAAAAAAAAAAAAAATTAACTTCAATTTGAAAAAATCTAAAAAACCCCAATTTTTTATATGAAAAATTTCAAGCGTTGAGCCAGAGTCCTTCTGTTTATAACAAGCCTTTTCGAAATTTTTTTTTTTAAATAGCATGAGAAATCTGAATTAGGCCCGTATTCAAATATTTTTTCGAACACCTTTAATTCATAAAAAAATGTTTGGATAACGCCCTCTCAATTCAGGGTCGTCCTTCTATTAAAAAAAAAGAAAATCGAAAAAACTTATTATAAACAAAAGAAAAGCCCTGCCCACTTTGGCTCATCGCTTGAAATTTTTGATATAAAAAACGGTTTTCGGTTTTTTTTCAGATTTGAAAAATAATTTGTTTATAAAATAATAGTCAAGTCGAATCCCTCCAAAAAAATCTGAAAAAATGCTGAGTGCTCTTCGGAGGTATTACAAAACCATAAAAAGTTTCCGTTTAGATTTGGGTTAAGCTGTGTCGTAGTTTAGGTTGGGGTTTGCGTTTGGCAGAGAGGAAGTGGGTGGCAGGAGATGAAAAGCCGGATAACCTGTGTAATGCCCTTTGTCGCATCGTTCGTTGGTGGAAGTCAAAAACATTCGGCGCGAAAATTGGGTTAGGGGGCGTTGTCGTTTCCCTACATTTTCAGTAATTCTTATCTAACCCTACTACGGCAGTCGCTTGGAGTGGGGGTAAAGCTCCTTGCGCGTTTGTCTTCGTTACTGTCAACTTCTTCCGCAAGGGGAAAGCAGTAGCCGTGTGGGTCGAGCGCGGGTTCGCAAGTTTCGGACCCGGGTTCGATCCCGGCGACACCGCTGAAAAAATGTATCGGGTTTTTTCAAGTGTTTTCGGCTGTAATCCCCGGTGGTTCGGACACCACCTTAAATAAGTTTGTCCCAATACCTCATTGCGATGGGTGGGAGTCGTCACACGGTTTCGGGGGTGGCATCCGCGCGGTCCTTATCACGCGGATGTCTATCTCTTAACCGAGTGAACGGCCGACTCACCAGATCGCAATGGAGGAGGTAGCTGCCTAACCAACCGTTGGTAGTCGTGTGAGAGCCTTCTCGCATTGCTATCAAGGGAATTAGGTAGGCTACTGGCTGTATCGGTGGAGGTCTTCTGCAGTTTCCCTCCACCCTAGTGGATGAAGTCACCACTGAATCACGGTGATTTTTTACGGTGACAAAGTGCCCACAAAATCACCAAGATCTCGGTGATTTTGTGGGCACTTTGTTACCGTAAAAAATCACCGTGATTCAGTGGTTTTTCAGGGTGAAAACATCGTCACTCAATCCGCTAGGGCACCCTCGGCAAAATTGCGATACAGCTCGGAGCTGAGGTGTAATAGGTTCGGGACTGCAGCCCGACCTGAAATTGTTGATGTGAGTGGCACAGGCCTTCTAAAGAGGGCGAGCCATACTAGGCTAAAAAAAAAAAAAACTTCTTCCGCAGCGGCTCACCGCGTGGTTCACGATGCAATACCGAAAGGCAACCGTACTGAATGAGGCGATTATTCCCGTTTCTCTGATCTCCTATTCTTTAACCGTTCAACTCGTCGTCGTGGTATCACAATCATTCCGTCTCTAGCCCCCGTCTTTGGCGTATTCGTTGCGAAATATCGGTGCACTTATATATATAGACATAGAGGACGTTATTATTGGCTCGATTGACGCAAAATCGTAACGAGTCTGTCTCGTTCTATAGTTCATATAATGACGTCGTGGAGAGTGTGTCTGTTTGTGTTTACTCTGCTTCCGTTGCGGGAAAATGCTGCAGCGTTCAACACAGAACGCAATGACAACAATAGTACGAATAATACGAGAATCGAAGGTTGTGACGCGTGCGGTCTGTACAGGTACGCATATCCTCCTTGGAAATTTCTAAAATTCAAACTAATCCAACATCATTCCTCGTGAAGATGTATACATGTAGAATATATAAAGGAAATATAGGTGCTAGAAGATTTTGGCACCAATAAATATAACATTAAGTTTTCGTTATAATCTTAACATACAGAATTAATAAATTCAAATTTATTGTTTGTATCCAGAACATATCTGACCAATCCGTAACCCCGATCATTTTTTATTTTTGTGAAAATTTTCTATTTTTTTGCACGTACTGAAATCACGGTTAGTCGGTCGGTCAGTCAGTATGGAATCGGATGTTTCGTATGGAAGGCCCCATACCCTAGTGGATGAAGTCACCACTGAATCACGGTGATTTTTTACGGTGACAAAGTGCCCACAAAATCACCAAGATCTTGGTGATTTTAAGGTGATTCCTCGGTGATTCTCACGGTGATTGTCACCGTCACAAAATCACCGTGACAATCACCGTGGAATCACGTTGGAATCACCTTAAAATCACCAAGATTTCGGTGATTTTGTGGGCACTTTGTCACCGTAAAAAATCACCGTGATTCAGTGGTTTTTCAGGGTGAAAACATCGTCACCCAATCCGCTAGGGTATATACACTACCTGTGGAAAGTTTCCGGACAAAACTTGAAAAAATGTCTCGAACGTTTTTTGATGCCATTTCGTCGGAAGTCAACGTAATCTAATTCAACAAGCGGCATTTTAGAGCAGACGAATTCGGCTTCACTTCCTGTATTTTTAATTACTTCTACAATTTGTTTTAAGATTTGAACTCAATTTTGAAAACAACTTTTTTTCGTCTTTTTTCCCCCTCTCTTCAGGTGCGCGGATTTTCTAGAGGAATTTTTTAAAATATATTTTTAAGATCGGATTCATAAATGGGAAAGTTTGAGCTTCAATTTGCTTTTTTAAAAAAACTTCGAGCCATTTTTTGTCCAAAGTTATTCCGTTTATTGTGAAAAAAGAGGAAATTTGAAAAATCCCGTATAACACGGAATCAAAGAGGATTCATGAAAAACTTCAAGGTAGCAAAAAGTAGCGTTTGTTTTCGTTGAGTGCAGAGGGATTTTTTTAGATTTTTTTTTAAATTTTGTTTTTCTCATTTTCTGGGTCGGAGCTCAGATCATTTAATTACCATAGCTCGTGAACTATGGGATTATTGATAAAATTTCAAGAGGGAAAAATACTTTATTTTACTATTTTCAACACATTGGAATTTTTTTCAAATTTTTTTCCCGCCTCAACATGAGAAAAAAATATTGGACGAAAAAATCGGAAAAAATTCCTCTGAACTCAAGAAAGACAGACACAACTTTTTGCTATCTTGAAGTTTGTCATGAATACTCTTTGTTTTCGTGTTATACAGGATTTTTCAAATTTCCTCTTTTTGACAATAAACGGAATAACTTTGGAAAAAAAAATCGCACAAAGTTGTTTAAAAAAGAAAATTGAAGCTCAAACTTTCTCCTCTATAAATCCGATGCTAAAAATATATTTAAAGAATTTCCTCTAGAAAATGCGCGCACCTGAAGAGAGGCAAAAAAAAGACGAAAAAAAGTTGTTTTCAAAATTGAGTCCAAATCGAAAAACAAACTGTAAAAATAATTAAAAATACAAGAAATGAAGCCGAATTCGTCCCCTTTAAAATGCCGCTTACTGAATTAGATTACGTTGACTTCCGACGAAATGGCATCAAAAAACGTTCGAGACCTTTTTCAAGTTTTGTCTGGAAATTTTCCGCCGGTAGTGTATAAATTCCTTCCATACAAAGCCGAACGATCCGTGACTCCGACAATTTTTTATTTTTGTAAAAATGTTGTTTTTTTTTGTACGAATTGAAAGCATTCTTTCAGAATTCATTTAGATTTCTGTCTCAACCCTTCCAACCGCAATAAATTTTTCAAAATTCCACACAATTTTTTTACATGCGCAGAACTTTTTAAAATACGAAGATATCAACATAAAACCAGAGATCATTTTTTTTTCGTCCTGAGTTGTGGTTTTATAAAAAAAATAAAATAAAAATATTGAAATTCATTTTGATATGTTTTTGTTTTAAACCCGAAAATTTTTTTATTTCACTCTGTGCTTAAAGTGCCCACTTTACGCCCTCGTGCAATAAAATTTTGTACGAAACTCGTGTGAGAAACTTTTTCTCAACTCGTGTGATTGCAACATTCGCCTTCGGCACATGCTGCAAACTCACATGCGTCAGAAAAAGTTTCATCGCACTCGTATCGTGATGTACTATTTTTCTAGCTAGGACCATTTTAATTTGTTTGAAGAAATGTACCACTTCTACAGGGACATTTTTACAAGTACTAAAATTCTACAGCTTGTGCTATTCATAACTTATATTTTTTACTCATTTTTAAAGTTACACGTAACACTAAAGAAAAACGTGTAACGTATAACTTAAAAAATGTATTTAAAAATAGAAGTTATGAAGATCACAAGCTGCGAATTTTTTAGAACTTGTAAAAATGTCTCTCAAAAAGTGGGGAATTTTTTCGAAAAAATCAAAACGGTTCAAGTTAAAAAACAATATTTTGGCTTCAAAACTGATGAAAGAAACATGAAATTAAATTTCGATATTTTTTTGTATTTTTTTTAGAAAACTACAACTCGAGACAAAAAAAGATCTTCTATCTTATTTTGATTATCAGCAATTGTGTGAAATTTTGAGAAATTTAATGTGGTTCAGAGGGTCGAGACAAAAATTTTAAAAAATTCTAAAAGACTGCTGTCAGTATGTACAAAAAAATAGAAAATTTTCAATCAAATAAAAAATGGTCGGGGCTACGAATTGGTCGGTTTTGTATGGAATGCCCCATATACATTTGGAGATTTGAACATTCAGTTGATCAAAAAATTGACAGATATATTCTTTCGACGAAAAATTTAAAGAGCCGGCTAATGTTTGGTAAATTGTTTTTTAAACTCCTTACATTGGTGAATGAAATTTATTGCTAAGAAATATCGAGGTTTTTCAATTTTTCATCAAATTTGTACATTTTTTGTAATTTTTTATAGCGGAACGCTTAAAACTGCAAGTATAAGGCTAGATCCATGATTGCTCGAAGAGCATTTCAGGGTCAAAATTTTGTTTCCTTTGCCATTCTCACATCTTATTATATGTTATAAGAAGTGACGATTCACCAAATTACAGCCTCTTTACTCTAGAGGTTTTCGAGAAAAAAAAAATTGGGTATTTCCATGTTTAGGAAAGTTAACTTTGTTACTTCCATGCTCGCTCCTTACAGACAATTGAAAAAAATTATTAAAAAATATTATCGAAATAAAAAATATTATTAAAATATTACAAAGTTTTGATTTAAATTCAACTACTGTCTATAGATTCCAAGATATAGATTTTTCGAATATTCGTCATTTTTTCAGCTATGAAGCAGTAGCCGCGCTACTGCATCATATATTGAATGGATTTAATATTGAAATAATTTAAAAAGTAATTTGTAGCATTTCTTTTTTTAACTTGAGTTGTTTTTGTTTGGCAAAATCAACCAAATTGCCGGAATAAAAGTCCTATAATCAAAATACCTGTAATCGACGATTTTCAAGATATGAATTTTGTGAATGCAAAAATTGTATAAAAATGAAAAATATTCAAAAATTCATATTTCAGAATGTATGAGTAGTAACTCAAACTACATTTAGATTTTTCTCACGTCTGATTAGGTTAAGATATGAAAAAAAATATAATTCTTAAAAAAAAAAATTGTTGATGACAATGACAAGGGCGAATCGTCGTTTTTTCAATTGTAGTATTTTTTTTCGAAAGTATGAGCCAATTTCACATAGAAAAGGTCCTATAATAATGTTGGCTACAACCGGTAGTTTCCGAGATACGAATTTTATTCATGCATAAAATGTCCAATATTTAAAAAAATCATATCTCGGAACATATTAGTAGTAGCAAAAATAGCTATAGAAGTTTTCTTACGTTGAATCGAATGTAGTTTTAGAAAAAAAATATACGTTTGAAAAAAAACCGAAAAAAAATTGAATAATTTATTCGACGATGATCCTCTGCTCATCCAACTCTGTTAATTTTTTCATTTGTGGCAAATGGCATAAACTTTCCGAAGAAAAAATAAAAAAGATTTTTTTTAAGGTGCTCGCCTTCAAAACACAGATTTTTAAATTTAAACACGTTTTTATGGGGTAGTTACTACCCTCAGGGTAAAACTGATATTTTTTTCGGAAAATTTGGACTTTTTCACATGGGATAATATTTTTTAATAATTTTTTTCAGTTGTCCATAAGGAGCGAGCAAGGAAGTAACAAAGTTAACTTTCCTAAACATGGAAATACCCAATATTTTTTTTTCTTGAAAACCTCTAGAGTAAAGAGGTTGTAATTTGGTGAATCGTCACTTCTTATAACATATAATAAGATGTGGGAATGGCAAAGGCATCAAAATTTCGACCCCGAAATGCTCTTCGAGCAATCATGGACTCAGCCATACACTTAAAATCCTTGGCACTAGAGGCTACCAAGTCTCGTAACGTCTCGTGAATTTTACATACAACATTTTTTTCAAATGTCCAGTTTGAAGAGAATGAGAAAGGAAATAGATCGATTCTACTTCGTCTTTGAATAAAATTTTGGACAGGTGTCCAGAAAGCACTAGCAAGTGTCTTTTGGGATCCGTGCCGGATTCCTGTGGGTGCTGTCCCGGTGGTCTTTGCGCCAAACTGGATGGCGATACCTGCTGGAATTCTAGTATTCCACATTTATCAATAAAAAGTCGTTCCGAAGGTTTCTGTGCGAGAAATTATCTCTGTCAATTGCGCACGGATCTTCTTGTTGAGGTAATTATATCAACAAAAAATATGTGATAAAAAACAATCAAAGTTATGGCAATTTTTTTTCTTTAATATAGAAAAACGAAATATCGATTGTCTTCGTCGGAATCTGGTCAGGTACATTTTGCGTTCGATTAAAGAAAATGTTTTTCCTGAAGTATAAAAATTAAAAAAACCTTCCAGATATGTTTATCAGTATGAAATAAATTTTTCAAAAAAGGTCACCACGAGTAGCTCTTTCTATTCATATTCCGACTGTGTGGGAAAAATTAATTTTGTAATCTTATCTGGCTCCAATAAATTCTTTTCTACAATATGTTACATTTTATTAAATGGAAAATGACTTTTTTTTCACTCCGTCAATAAATAAAATTAAACCTGGCGAAATCTCATCCGGCGTAATTAAAATATTACGGCCATGATGCCTAACGTTTAATTTCATCATTTCCGCCATAGGGTTATTTTTTTTTCTTTACTTTTCTCGTCACAAACATCCCACATGGAGGCAAATTGTCTCGGGGCAAATAATTAATTACGACACGTCGAGAATTCGCTTGTTAGGTGGAAGCTTTGAAGTGTCGCTGACCCGTGAGCATCTCGAGTCACATCTCGCTTCTATGATCGCGAGTGTGTGGGACGCGACGGGTTGTTAAATGCTGCACAATCATACAATCAGACTACATGGATACGCTCACACAAATTTCTTTTGTATAAAATATTCTTAAGTTGTCTTCGCGGAATAGTTAAGTCAATGCAGTATGTACATTTCGAATATTCTTTGTACTACGATATGAAGAAAAATTTAGGAAGGATTAGATAACGTCTATATTCAATACAAGAAGAAAATGCACAAATTACTTACAAAAAAAATGTACGAATTGGTAGACAAAATGTCTAAGTTGACGCCAATAAATTCATGAGTTCGTTTTCATGCATTTTTTCTGAACTCAAATTTGCAATCTAAGCTCGATTTTTAAAAATGCGAGACCATTTCGTTCATTGAAATTTATTATGTTAAAATTTGCATCATTGCAACGCGACGAAAATAATTTTTTTCAATTTATTTTTTGTGGTATTTATGCTTTATTTAGACATTTCGCATCCCCAGTCCTTAATGAAAAACGCACAATGTATTTCTACAATCTTTACTTTGAAAACGTTTTAAGAAAAAGAATTTTGTTGAGAAAAAAACTTTATTCGTTGCATCCAATGATGGAAACTTTAACATAATAAATTTCAGTGTAGCTCACGCCATTTTTGATGGTTTTACTGGTACGTTGTGGCTTACGTCGTTATTGCCGGTACGGTTTATAAAAACCTCATCTACACGGCTTTTTCATCGAAAAATCCGTGTTACCCGTGGGAAAATTTTCGAAAAAAAAATGTGACAAAATTTTATTGAATCCAGAATGATTGTATGCAACTTTTGCCCCAAAAAACCTCATCTACACGACTTTTTCACCGAAAAACCTGCGTGGATGAGGTAAGAGACCCAATTGTTTAAGATAAAAACATATCTCGTTCACAGGAAAAATTTTCGAAAAAAAATGTTGACACAAAATTCTGAACAGATTTCATTAAATCCAGAATGATTTTATGCAACTTTTTAGTTATTTCACGAAAACCCAGGAGTTTTAGTTACGCGACATTTTATAAATATCGTCGTTTTTTGCGGGAAATTGAATATTTTTGCGAAAAAAATCGCACGAACCTTTAAAAAAACGAAATTGAAGCTTATACTCCCCCCTATAAGTTTTTCAGGCGAAAAACTGTTAACAAGTTTTTTCATGGGTCGAATTCATGCGCCAAAATTTCAACGCCAAAAAGCCGAAAAACGACCATGTTTCAAAGGGCGTACGGAGTTTAAGAAAAATTAAAAAAAAAAAAATTTTGTAAAGAGCGAAATGAAGATGAATATATATATACCCTTTCAAACGCTGCTTTTTGAATTGAAATACATATCTTAATTTTTAAAAGAACAGTGAAACTTTCGTGCGGCGCGGAATCGGGGCGAGAGTTTTCAAACTTTTGAGCGGTTGTGTATATGGGGCATTCCACACCGATTCGACCTGAGTCTGACTCTTCAGCTCTCCGATTTTATCCGCAATTTTTTATGGTTTTGTTGTACCTTTGAAGAGCACTGAGGATTTTTTTCGGATTTTTTTAGGATTTTTTTCGGACTTTCTAAACAAATTATTTTTAGCCTCAATTAAAAAATCTGAATAAAATCACAAAAATCCCGTTTTTGATATGAAAAATTTCAAGCGTTGAGCCAAAGTGGGCAGGGGTTTCCTTCTGTTTATAATAAACTTTTTCGACATTTTTTTTTTAAATAGAAAGAAGACCCTGAATTGAGTGGGCCGTTATCCACATATTTTTGTATGAATCCAAGATGTTTGAAAAAATATTTAGATAAAGGCCCACTCAATTCAGGCTTCTCTTTCTATTTCTAAAAAAATTTTTTTTTTTCAAAGGCTTGTTATAAACAGAATGGAACCCCTGCTCACTTTGGCTTAATGCTTGAAATTTTTCATGTAAAAAACGGGAATTTTGTGATTTTTTTACATTTTCAAATTTGCGCTAAAAATAATTTGCTTATAAAATTATAGTCAAGTCAAATCGCTCCAAAAAAATTTGAAAAAATTCCTGAGTGCCCTTCAGAGGTACTACAAAACCATAAAAAATCGCGGACAAAATCGGAGATGTGAAGGGCCAGACCCAGCTCGAATCGGTTTGGAATACCTCATATACAAATCATCGTACAAATCATCATCTGTTTCGTGATAAATAAAGAGATAAACAGACACAGTTTCACTGACACGATGATGCATTTAGGACGAGCCCGAGGCGATTTGCGTCTGCATGGAGCAAAGTTCAGCTTGCGGCAACGACAATGAGACGTATGAGACGCCCTGTGTCCTTCATGAAGAGGCGATGAGACAGAAAAATTCAACCCTCAAGCTTCAACATCTTGGACCGTGTATCAGTCGACCTTGGATAGTCACACCCCTCGAGGATGTAACATCGAATCTTGGTCAACGTGTTGCCCTCAATTGTGAGACAAAGGGATTTCCATTGCCCGATGTATTCTGGGAATTCCATTCGAGGACTGGACATCGAATCTTAAAATTGCCAAGTAATGTCGAAAAAAAGTTATAGGGGTGGAAGGGAGGGTAATTTTTTTTTTAAGATACATTAAATTTAAATATTCATATTTTTAAAAATATTTTTCTACGTATACCTGCTTTCGGTTTTTACGTAGCTCTTATTTCTTTCCTTTCCTGTGCGGCTGCAGACCGACTTCTGTTTCTATTAATTGTACCGCATTAGCCGAGGGTAAAGGGAAACTGCAAAAATCTTCCGCCGATATAGCCGGTACCTACCTAATTCCTTGGTATCGACATATGAGTCGACTCGAACGTCAACACCAAGGTCTTAGGCAAGTGACGGACGCCATAAACTACGACTACGAACTAAGGTAATATTTAGGGAGGTATGGACATACTGTCCCCGCTTACCCAGAATGCAATGCTTATACACCGCTGCTTATGCGTCAGCTGTTTGCCATATACGCGCAGTGCATAAGCATTGCATTCTGGGTAAGCGGGGACAGTATGTCCATACCTCCCTAAATATTACCTTACTACGAACCAATGCCACCAGCGCTCAAGGCCCCCAAATCGAAGATCCTTTCCGACGTTAATACCCCGTAGCGTTCAACACTCCGAGCCAATGCCACTTTTCGCCAAGGCACCTTTCTTCCCCTACCACCACGAACCAATGCTCCCCTACACCAATGCCCCCACCGACGTTCAGCTCCAGAGCCTATTAGCCCTCAAACGAAAAACCACTTTTGGCGATAGTCCCCAAAAGCGTTAATCCCTACCACCCGTCGCCTTTAACAACGTTCACGCCTAGCTTCGATAGTCTCGAAAGTGCAATGCGACGAAAACGGAATTGCCACCACCGTCGAACTATTCGGACATTTCGATTGGTCATTGACACGATTGAAACGATTGTCATTGGTCCGTCAGTTCGACAGTGGTGTCAATTCCGTTTTCGTCGCATTGCACTTTCGAGACTATCGAAGCTAGGCGTGAACGTTGTTAGAGTTGACGGGTGGTAGGGTAACGCTTTTGGGGACTATCGTCAAAAGTGGTTTTTCGAGGCTCTGGAGCCAATCGTCGGTGGGGGCATTGGTGCGGGGGAGCATTGGTTTGTGGTGGTAGGGGAAGAAAGGTGCCTTGGTTAAAGTGGCATTGGCTCGGAGTGTTGAACGCTACGGGGTATTAACGTCGGAAAGGATCTTCGATTTGGGGGCTTTGAGCGCTGGTGGCATTGGTTCGTAGTCGTAGTCTATGGCGTCTGCAAGTGACTCCCCGCTGTACAGGTGGCGCGCCAGTCGAGCACGGCTTAGCGATCACCAATCCAAGTAGTTATCGCAGCAAATAATGGTGACTTGGGAGAGCTACAAGAGCCGCACACCCACTCCGCGTCTACTGATGCCGGTTCCAAATTTTAATAATAATTGCATCATTTTCATTTTAGACGAAGAGCACGAGGCCACGGTCAACACGATTGAAGGTCCTGAATCTTTCATGCAAACATCATGGTTGCAATTGGCACGTTTCTCCGAGAATCATGTTGGAACGTATCACTGCATAGCTAATAATACGGTTGGCCAAGCGGATACAGCTGCCTTCGTGTCCCTCGAATAACCGCAGTTTCGATTCTGGCGCAGAGCGTGAGAATTACAGAATTCATTGATTATATTACATTTTGTATATTTCTTTACTTTTGAAGTTTCAATAATAATT
Source organism: Alloplasta piceator (assembly GCA_946863875.1). Lineage (NCBI taxonomy): Eukaryota > Metazoa > Arthropoda > Insecta > Hymenoptera > Ichneumonidae > Alloplasta > Alloplasta piceator. Next base: position 28,655,890 of record OX333072.1, read on the forward strand.
AGAAGACAGACATTTAAAGAAAAAAGACAACATGATTATTTCTCAACATAATTATTTCGGGAGAAAAAGGGTTATAGTTTACATCATATACGAAAACGTTGAGTCTGGCGTGGAGAACAACAATTTTTTTAATTTTTTTTTGTTTCAAGTCTGAAAATTCAAAAGATTTATAATTGGAAATTTGCAACAAGATTATTTCTCAAGAACATTATTTTGCAAAAGAAGGTTTATAATGTGCAATATATCAGAAAAAATTAAGCCTAGCACGGAGCATGAGAATTACAGAATTCATCAATTACATTACATTTGTTTTATCTTCTCACTTTTGAATGTTTTAACAAGTAGAAGACTAGAAATTTAAAAAAAATTGAAACAATATTTCTCAAGACAAATATACTGACAGGAGAGGGCTTATAGTTTACATAGACCACAAAAATTATATAAAATTTGTTCGTGATTTTTCCATTTTTGGAGTCTGAAGATTCAGAAGACTGATCGTTGTAAAATTGAAACAATATTTTTTGTCAAGACGATTATTTCGGGAAAAGAAGGCTCAAAGTGTGCAACATATGAGATCGAAAAATTGAATCTGCTGACAAACATAGAAGTACAGAATTCTTTAGGTATATCCTTTTTTATTTTTGCACTTTTGAAGTTTGAAAAATGTAGAGACTGCAAATTAAAAAAATGCGACAACATTACATCCCAAAACGATTATTTCGGAAGAAGAGAATTTATACCACGCAACATACATAAAAAAAAATTTCGGCATATGTGTAATTTTTATTAATTCACAAACATTGATTTCAAATTGATCATTCGCTGATCGAAATTTATTTCAGGTCATTTTATCAAACGAAATCGATGAAGACAGCTTTTCCCATTTAATTTTTTCTATTATTTGTCTTTTCGTTTAATTCCCAAAATCCGATCGTTGATATAAAGAAAGTAACCCACACGTGATATTTTGTAATATTTCACAAAAGTTGGTAAGAAATTGTTTTTCTGTGTGTATGTATATCAGAAACTATACATTTAAAACAATTGGAGAGAGAGATTTTTATACGTATATAAATTTCGTAAGATTCGAAGGTTCGGTTAATTGTATTGATCGCGACGATATGTGGGCACAAAAGAATGATGTGAAAAGTTTTGGAAAAAAAACTTGCGTCGTTGTTTTTTAACTTCCTAAAATCGATCTACGAAATTACACTATTACCAGCTGTCTTGTGGTGGTGGTGGCCTGAAAAAAAACCACGTTGCATGATTTGTTTACTTTATAAAACAGAAGCACCTTAAACGATATTTCATTCGAAAGCTGTAAAAAACGTACTCTGGTGATCGCCAGGTGTCCCGATCGACAACGACAGTGTCAGGGCTCCCGCTGTTATAGAAGAAATAAAAAAAAATCCGGATAAATTTTTTTTGTTATTTTCAGACAAATCCTGATAACGAAAAACCGTAAAAAGAGTACAGAAATCAAAGAAATTATTTGTACATGTTTGAGAGAATAAACTAGTATGAATCCCGATGAATTTGAATTGAAGAGTTCAGGTTTGATGTAAAAAAATATATCAGCATGACTTTACAGTAAAATAACTCAGATTGTGCCAATAAATAAAGGGACATGTTTTTCACCCACTGTATTCCATCTTTAACCTTTCAATTCTATAGTTCAATCTCGGTAAGTGAAGATTTCTTTTCGTGATTTTCTATTGAAGGTGTGTTTTACGAATTCACGGGATTTTTTCTTGCTTCCTCATAAAAGAGGCTTTGTTTCTGGGACATTTTTTTTTTCGAGATTTTCATGTCAGTATGTTCAAAATGTCCCAAAGCGTCCAAAAAATGCATTTAGAAGAAATGTGCGTGCGTGCGTGCATGCGTGCGTGCGCGCGTGTGTGTGTGCGTGCGCGCGTGTCTGTGTGTGTGCGCGATCGTGTGTGTGTGTGCGTGTGCGTGTTCGTGTGCGTGTGCGAGTGCGTGTGCGTGTGCTTTACGCTTTCCTTAAAATGGATATACGTGGTGATCGGTTGGGGCGATCGACTTGAAATTTGTTATACAAGTAAACTATGTCTCTTTACTGATTGTGAGTACAAATTTTTAAAAAATTGCAAAGTAATTGTCAATTTGGCGATACTTTGCATTTTTTGTAGAATGTTTATGGGTCGTCTAACTTTCGCAATTTTGCAGTTATCGCCTTGAAATTTTATGCGCAGATATACTTTATAATAAGGACAGTTGGGATTTAATTTGGGGAAAATCGCTCAAGAGGTTCGGTTTAAAATTTTTTTTTAATATTTCGCAAAAAATTTGTTAGTATCATAACTTTTGTAATTTTGCATCTTCCGAGCTGAATTTTTTTGTGATCATACATTCAATAACGACGAAAAATTATCCTGAATTTAAGAAAAATTGCTTGACGGGTTCAGTTAAAAGAATTTGTTAGAATTTACAAAAAAAAATTTGTTAACACTACATCTGCATTTTTAGAAGTATCGAGGTAAATTTTTTTGCATGAATACACTAGATGACAACAACAATTAATAATGTAATTAAAGGGAATTTCTTACAAATCATGCAAATTGGAAATTGGCACACAGCTTTTTCATTTGTTTCCGTCGTTCGTGAAGCTTCCTTTACAAGGAAGCTATAATAATACATATACATACCATGAAGATGGTTGAGGAGATCCTCATAAAGGAGGCTTGACGAACGACGGACAAAAATCGAGGAAGCTATGCGAAAATTACCAATTTGCATGATTTTCGATTCTTATTATTCGGACTTATTCAGATGTTTTATAGATTTAGATATTTCAATTCTTAATGAAAATAAATGCTTAGTCAACGTTGTGATTATGTTTTTTTTTCATAAAAAAATGGTTTGAACTGAATTGTCAAACGTCTTCTGCGAAACGGTATAAGCCTTAACTCATCTGGAATCTGGATCGATCAATGAAATTGAAATTTGACTTCACGAAAACTTTCCAGAAACATTTTCGTGATTTTACTCACTCAGAGTTATTTCTTTTTTTATTTTATTTAATGTCGCATCAACTGCCAGGGTTATTAGCGACGGGACCAACGGTTTTCCCTATAGTGACTTTTCCGAACTACGTTGGGGGCAACTCAGTAGGGAGTACTTTCTTACTGTTTGTTGGTGTTGTGAACAGTCGGTCTTCTAGGTTCCTATCCCGAGGCCGCAGCTATGTCGTGTAAATCGCTGACTAATCGACATTTTTCTAGTATGTATATATCGATTGAGGAATTTCTATTTCTGTGTACGAATAAATATATAGCAATTATTTTACGAACAGAAATAACTCTACGAATGACTTTGGTCTAGTGGCTAGTGCGCAGTCTTGGGTTCAAATCCCGGTGCCGACGTCTCGCTGGCGAAAAATATTGTTCTTCTTTCTGTCTTTGTGGTTGGCTCTGGTAATCGCGTTGGTAGATGTCGCCCCAACGCGATTACTAGAGCCAACCACAAAAACAGAAAGAAGAACAATATTTTTCGCCACCGAGACGACGGCACCGGGATTTGAACCCGAGACCTCCCGATGCTCTGCTTTAGAGGCAAGCACACTAGCCACTAGCCCAAAGTCATCGGTAGAGTTATTTATGTTCGTAAAATAATTGCTATATATTTATTCGTACGCAAAAATAGAAATTCTTCAATCGATATAGACTAAGGCGGCCAACTTTGTGAAAAATGAATGCGGGACATTTGAGTGCGAGTGTAAAGGATAACTGAGGGTTTGTCGGCGCGCGTAAATAACAAAGGAAACAAATGCAACTCACTGAAACTATTATTTATTTTTAAAATTATATTTCTCAACTGCGTGCATTTTTTAACTAATTCTAGGTTTTATTAAGAACGTCATAGAAATTATCATAACTACCTATATTAAACTTTATAAGGAGCAGTAGGCGTAACGTCTCAACATCTAGAGCCGATTTTTCAGAAGTTCATAAGGCATTCATTAACGAAACTATTAATACTTCCTGTAGGTACGTTCGTCCCTGGCAAAGAAAGAAGGTATTGGACAGTAGCCAGGCAATTTCTGAACGGTATTTCGTTTTGTTTAAAATCTAAAATGTTTCAAAGCGATAATTTGGTCTAGAATTTCGAAAAAATCATTTTTTTTCATATTCTTAAAGTTTAAATTCCAATCACTTACGGAGTCATAGCTATTTTGGTGACGCAGCAGCTACACCCATCACGTCGGAACAAATCGGACTATAAAAGTTCTTCTCAAAACTACTTTTCTCAACACGGCTGATGTATCTCAAGCTCTACTGAGACGATTTACTTCAAATTTTTTACCAATCTTCAATGTGTAACTCTCTACAGTCCCAACCACTTTTTGTATAAAAATTCTTTTTTACTACTGTAAAAAAATTAAAAACTATGAAAAAGAGAGTCGAAAAACGCTTTTTTTTGTACAGACAGCCGCCGTTTTGCGACATTCTTTTGTCGCTTTTTCTGAGGTAGAGGCTATAACGACATTCTTATTAATTAAGCATCTTTTTAAAAAAATTCTATCGGATGAAGAGAAATGTTGCAGTCGTGACAGCCGGCACCTCCTTTTTAGGCCCAACTTTACCAACTTGTAACTTATTTAATTTTCATTTTTTTTCTGGATTTTTTTGTGTGTAAAAATATTAATGAATATGTTGTAAACAAAAAGATTGGTAAAAATATTTTTTGTTATTTTGTTATCGTGCTCGACCAAATGCTCAAAACGTATGTCTCTAAACCAGAGTACCGCCTAAAATTCATCATATTGATGAATATACTTGTGCAGGTACTGTATGCAGTTGTGATCAGAATTGCGAAAATGCTCTATAAAATAGTTTCTGTCGATTTGACCGTGTTCCAAGAGGTTTGTTAACTAATTTCTGGATATGGTCAGAGGAACATAATCATTTTCTAATCAGTTCGTGTACTTGTTTTTTAAATCTACCTACAATTGGGAAACTTTTGTGTAGCTATAACTTGTCTAATACAGCTGTGCCTCTAGCAGCCACCACAGTAGAAAAATTTTGTCACGGATAAGGCTGCATTCGTCGTGGACGCTTATGCGCTTTCAGCACGTAGGGATGTATCGACACCAACATTTAAAATACCACAGGATGTAGTGCTCACAGCGTTTAAAGCATCCAAGATGAATGCAGCCTAAGCGACGCATTAAACGTTATGCGGGACTATTTTATCAATCGTTGCAAAGCGGGATAGCAACTGCCATTACGGGACAGTCCCGCCGAATGCGGGACGGTTGGTCGCCTTAATATAGACATTCCAGAAATGTAGAAATTCTTCAATTCATATCCATCTCAGTTTGTAGTAGTTTTTCCTTTCATGGACATACAATTTTCAAAAAATTTCACTCGATTTTCCCGCAAAGGCTACTTTGATGAAAAAAATTGATAACTTACTCTCGAGATGGCAAAAGTGCCAAATCCTTGCCGGACTTTTCTTTTCTGTAAACCGATGCCAATGTATGGGCTATCGGAGTGCTGAACATCATTGCAACGGCGCAGATGAGTATCGAAAACCAAAAACCATCCATCGGTCCTAATATGTGTCGACAAAGTAATAATCTCAGTCCCTGAAGAATGTCCCAGAGAGGTCGACACTTTGCTACTCCAGTTCCCATCTCCGTTAATACGTGAACTCGCCACTGATCCAAATAACCGCTCAATCGTTCGATGTATTTTTTCGATTTCTGCGGAAGTGCAGAGCAATCAAGCCATGAACCAAGCAGTGCTAAATAAATCCCTGTCAATTCTTATCTAGTATCCAGAGTTACTAATTTTTTAGAGCAAATTAAAAAAATTCTGACAACGTCAACCGGAAAGACAATCCAGGCAGCAAAGAAAATTCTAGAAAATTCTAGGAAATTCTAGAAATTCTAGAAAATTCTAGGAAAAAAAGTTATGCACGTACCAATTGGGCGATCTTTTCACCCTGATTGTCGATGTAATACTGTATAGTTTTGAGATGCGAGATTGACTGATTGATCTGTCTTTGAAGAGGTTGCAGATTGAGCTCCAGACCGGTCAAACGATCGACCAGATCACCCTGGAGCTTCGTCAATGGTATTATTCTTCGCACCATCATGACTCGTATCGTGGATCCAATGTCTTCGAGCTTACGGGCACTTCGACGATCATTGAGCTGCCTTGCTACGTTGTAAACTTGGTCGGACAGGGCATTCAAATCTTTGCTGAGAATCGGTCCACGAATCTACAAAAATTAGCCAGGTCATTGATTATCCTTTAAATTATAGTTAATTGAAATAATTGTTTTTTTTTTTAATGAAAATAATTTCTAGGAACTGTAATATTTTTTGAAGAACAATTACGCCTTGATCAGCGTAACTGAATTTTTTTTCTTAAGCAAATTACATAGTTCGCAATAATGGTAGTTCTTTGAATACAATTATTTCTAGTAATCGTAATATTATTAATAAAAATTACGCTTCGCTTTAACTAATTGTATTTTTCCCGAAAAAAATTAAATGGAATCAAAATCGCTATGGTAATTTTTTGAGACAAATGGCGTTATAAATACTTGGCGTTATTACATTTTTTAATGAATAATTTGATGATAATATTTTCGGTGTATTGTATCGCCGATATATGATATATCCGAAAGTATCCAATAGTTGGAATCGATCCCTTTCAATTTCAATTAAATTTGGTCAGAAGTTTTCTTTTATCATAAAACGAAGTTCTATCGAAGAAAAAAATTAAGTTTTTTTTTTAAATTCAAAATTTCACAATTTTTTCAATTCTTCAAGTTTTTTTTTTAAATATCCCGAAAAAAAGATTCGACAAATGATGAATTTGGACAATTGAGAATTTTTTAAAATCGTGAAAATCCACGATCAACATTAAATTTTTGGTTCCATTTTTTAAATACAATTCCTTGTACTGATCTTTAGAAATCCTGCAAATTTCAGAAAGGTGTTTTTTTTCAAACACATAAATTTTTCAATTTTGATGAAAAACAATTTTTTTTCACCTCTAAGTTAAATTAAGTTAAAATAAGTTGAGTTAAAATAAGTAAAAATTAAGTTTTCTTTTTTCAAAAATTCAAAAATTCACAATTTTTTCAATTCTTCAAGTTTATTTTTTAAATATTCCGAAAAAAAAATTCGACAAATGATGAATTTGGACAATTAAGAATTTTTAAAAATCGTGAGAATCCACGATCAACATTAAATGTTTGGTTCCATTTTTTTAATATAATTCCTTGTACTGATCTTTAGAAATCCTGCAAATTTCAGAAAGGTGTTTTTTTTTCAAACATATAATTTTTCAATTTTGATGAAAAACAATTTTTTTTCACCTCCACGTTGAGTAAAGTTGAGCAATCATGTAATTTTGTAATTTCGAGCAGTAAAAATTACATGATCGCTTAACTTTACTTAACTTAAAAAAAACCTACTTTGGTAAAAAAAAAAATGTTCTACCGAAATTCAAAAATTGATAATTTTGAAAAACAAACACCTTTCTGAAAATTTCAGGATATTTTTAAATCAGTACAAGGTATTATTAAAAAAAATTGAACCAAAAATTCAATGTTATTGTGGATTTTCACAATTTTAAAAAATTCACAATTCTCCAAATTCATCATTTTTCAAAAAAAATCTTTCAGAATATTTTTTTTTTGTAACCGCAAGAATACTCTTTAAGATGAACCCGGAACGGTTTTTCGTAACTATAATAGTTTTCGAGATATTTAAAAAATAAACTTGAAAATTGAAAAAAAAAATAATTTTTTTTTCTTTTGTTAGAACTTTGTCTTATGATATATCCGAGAAAGAATTCTTACCTTTCTTCAATGACTTTTCACTTTTAATTGTGGGCAGTTTTCTTATCTCAGAAGATGCAACATATTATAGATCGAATCTCCGATTTTTTATACTTGCCGTATTCTTGTGTTCAGTTAGATTTGTACTGCAAGCGTAGAGCAATAAATGGAGCTTCTCTTGCAAACTCGGTGTTAGAATCCTAAGGCCTTTCAGGTCAACTTTGAGTCGCGCCATTGAGCTCGTTACTCCCGTCCAGGTCCAGTGAGCCGTAAGTTGTTCGAGTCTCATCGAATTCCTCAATTGAAATGCCGGATAGGCCGCCTCGTTCTGCTCACATTTTCTAATTACGTTTTGAGGACACGGATAGTTAAAATTAGAAAAAAATTCAATGGAGTTAATCATTGCTCGAACATTTATAAAAAAAAAAGAAAAACAGATTTTTGACGTTGATTAATTTTTTGTTTTCCCAAAATTTTGTTTCTCTCGAACATGGGTGACCACGAATAAATTTACTTAAGATGAACATCTAGGATCACTCAAAAAGAAACCAGAGGAATATCGTTAAATCTCTATAAAGGCGTGTGCTTTATTAAAAACAATTTATTTTTTCAGTTTTTCCGGGCTACTTTTATGCATCATTTTTATTTTATCAATGAGATTTTTGATCTAATTCTGTTGAATCCAGCGGTGCTGTCGACCGGATAAATCATCTTTCTCATTACGCTAATTGGGGCGATTTTCGAAAAGCATTTGTTAAGAAATAGATCTCGTAAAAGTAGAGGCCTGTATAATTTTTTTCCCTGAATAAGATATCAGTGCCCAAGTGTTTGCAATATTTAAAAAAATTATACATAATTTAATCTTTTAAAAATATTTGCCGTTATCTTTTTTAAATTATTTTGACTTTATCACTGATGAAATAATAATATAATAATGATAATGTCACACCGTCAAAACGTTAAAAAATTAAGAAAGGTTTAGAATTAACAAAAACCTTTCGAATAATATACACACAGAAGGGTTTTGTGATATTTGATTATTCGGATTGTAGTTGGACTTGAAACAGTTGAAAATTTAATGCGCCATTCGCCAAAAAAATTGCACCTCAGTGTCGGCAAAATCTTTTTTGAGGGTACAAGCCCTTAATATAAGTGCTTACAAAAATAATTTCTTTTTTTACCGCCTTAATGTATACTGTATCTTACTCAAAAAGATTCTTGAGTGGAAAGCTGAGTCGTCGTCCGAGGAACGCTCGACTCTCAATTACGGTTTCCAAGGTGCGATATTCCGGATCGTGTAATGGACGGCACAGCAACATCTCGGTGTGACTTGAGACAGCCAGGGCCGATATCAGAACCGCCCATAATCCGAGAGATACTATGCAACTCATCAGTACAGCGCTAATTTGGCAATTACCAAAGATACCAATTAATTCGCTTGTACTTTATATAAGGTACCCACGGGTAATAAGGCCTGTCGGGTAATAAGGCCTAGTCGACAAAAATCATATTTACAATGACCGCTTTTGCGCAAAGCTCCTCTGACTGAAGCACGAATACTAATAAAACGGTCCACGTAAATCGTAAGTATTTTTGATAATATTACACTTAACGATCTAAAATCGTAGTCCTTATTTTCATGAATATCTACTTCGATGATCTTATCGATATAAATAACGTATCATGGTCCAAATATTTGTTATTTGTTGTTTTCCTGAAATATGTGGTCGGCGATTAATAAGGCCTACTAAATTTAACCATAAGAAAAACGTTTTGAATTTTTTTTTAAATTATGTTGTTTTTTAAATTATAGGGGAGTGTATCCTCCACTTAATTTTATTCATGATTAATTGATGATTGATTACAGTGATTCGATCCCGATGCCTCCTAAACCAGCGTTGTGGTCAGAAAACGACCTGGTATCAGCTGTCAGAGTAGTGGAAAGAAGAATGTTAAGTTCTTATAAAGCGACAGAGAGGCATTAATATGATTATTGATCACAAATACCAAATGTATTGAATATAGCTTAATTATTTAAGCATGCTAAAGCCGTAGGCCTTATTACCCTCCTATAGTAAAATAATGCCTACTGATAAGGTTTTTTTAAATGTTTAATTTCGTTTTTGTTTATGGTAAAAATTACCATTTTTCATTTATATTTTATAGAAAATGTACTTGAATAATGATTATCATTAAAACTTATTGATTGAATTTTATATTGTTCATTTTATTACAAATCCTCCTTAGCTAGGCCTTATTACCCGCAGGTACCTTATACAAATATTTTGTCGCGGTGTTAAAGAATCAAGTGACCCTTCGTAAGTTCATACCAGGAGGAGGCTAAATAGCGACACAACACCTCGAAATTGCCATCCAAACTAGCTCTTATACGAATGGATGGAATTGAATAAAATTTTAACAACATCATCAGAACAATGGCAGGAATGGAGCCTCACTAAATTTTTTTCGAAAAACAAAAAAAAATTTACAGATTTACTTACCACCAAGAAACTGTAATTGAAAAACTTAAATTATTAAACTTTTACTGCATTTCGGGTAAAACCAAGAATGAGGCTCCATGAAATACGCCACGATACAAATATCGAGACGTTTTCGACGTTCTTTTATCAAAATGACACGCCGTAGGTTTGGATGGCGCATCAAGAGATAAATATCGATAAATTGTAGTTATATCGAAAAACAAAATGGCAAAATGTAGTTCACAGACGTGCAAGTGAGGGCAGCACCATGGATTCTGACGAGTAACCTATAATATTTAGGGGGCTCGAACGAGTTCGTTGGCATTAGCTGTAACGCATTTTAGCCTCTCAATTGACAATTAATTGTTAATTAATTTATCCCCCTCTTAATTGTCAAAATGGAATTAATTTTGATCCACGGTTGTCGGAGAAAGACTGGACGACGATGATACGTCGATAATGTAGGGATTAAATAAAAATGGTATTTAGCCTCCTCTTAAGGAGTTGGGCCACTCTAAGATTTTCAAAAAATCGTTTTTTTGGGTTAAAACGGTACCTCAGTATCTATAGATTTATATTCCAAAAGATTATATGTGTGAATAATCTCTAAGTACTCAATTTTCGTATTCTAGTGCAATCCCTCCTCATCCGCAGCGAGCTTTCTACAAACTTTAAACGCGTTTATCTCAGAACTCCATTTTCAAGTCAGCTGAACTCATAACTCAATCAAATTTCAACCGATTCTTTTGAAATTTTAACTGTACATTCAGAATAACGTTCTCTAAAGCACCACGCAGGATTTTTTCATTATATTACATAGTTCCTTTTTTATTAACAAAATCCTTACGATTTTCTCATGGTATTTTATACTTTTTGATTTAGAAATTCGCCGTTTTAGAAAAAACACTTAACAAAAGAATCCCACGTACTTCTATAGCTATTCTTATATATGATCGAAAAAACTTTGGCGCCTCATCGTAACTCAAAAATTATAAAAGCTGTTGGTTCCACCTTCCAGAAAGAAAGGTGTCATCGGAAAAATGCTGCATAGTTGCCATTTTGACATATATCGCCATGAAAAAATAATTTTCTATTGCCAATTAAATGTATAATGGAACACCTTTTTTGTAAATCCGATTTATTTTATGGTTTCGCTGAAAAAAATCACGAAAAATGCCCTTTTTTGGTCTGCAGAGCGGCCTAACCCCTTAAATTGAATCCGACGCTTCTGAGCTCTCATAAATCATATTCGGGGCCCTTGACCTCTCATAAATGAAATTAGGGCTCCTGACCTTTCATGAATTAGTGAACCGCTTAAGTCAAGGCGAGAGTTCCTGAGAGTGTATGCGCGAAGACTTGCATACACTTTAACTCATTACTTACGCAGGAAATCTTTTTTATTGAGTGGACATTTTCAAGTTGATATCAATATCTAGTTTTTCAAAAATAGAAACCTAAATTTGTTTTAGTATTATAATTTTTAGGCATTAGCAAGTCCTTTTCTATGAGCAAGTAGCTTTCTCAGTTTTGGCTTCCTCATAGAAGAATCTTTATAAATACGAAAAAATAATAAAAAAGTGATTTCGAAGCTGCAAGATTTTTTTACTTTCTATGTTTTTTTTATTGTTATTTTTTTAAGTTATGTTTTACTTTCTAGATTATCGATGAAAAAATAGGAAAACTAAGGGTTTATATTGTAAACGTAACGCACGATACTGTGATCACATCATCAATGAAATTATCCAAAAAAAATTCAAGTCACTCTTAACATTAGTCGTTTTATCAATATTTTTAATTCAGCCGTTGATTTTATAAAAAACCATAAATAGCTCTTTTTCTTCTGTTTTTTCAAATTCATGTCAAGGATGGAAAAGAATTTTTTTTCGACAAACCATCATCAATCATTGTAGAAAATTAATTCAAGTTTCTGAAATCCCCCTTTTATTTTCAGCGCGATCATCGGTTGCTGATATATCAATAATGGTCAAAGACAAAAAGATATTTTTTCATTAAAAGTCCGACATCGCGGCAAAAAATGGTTGCATCGAGGTCTAAAAAAAAGCAAACTCAAGCTGAATAAACAAGCTATTTAGTCTATGCAATAGTTTAGCTGGAAAATTTTTTCCAATTCCCTGGAGCCAAAAAAAAGTATATGAAATTTGAAACAAAATTTTTCACACTATTTTTTAGGATTGCGTGGAACCTGTGGCTTCAAAAAAATTTTAAAACCTCGATACGATCATTTTTCACTGAGATGCAGCATTTTCAAAAACCACTAAAAATTTAGGAAATTTTTTGGAGCCCCCAAATTTTTTCCAGTAATGTACAAAATTATACATTATTTTTTATTTACCACAATAGGGTTGAACGAACTCGATGCTCGGACGAACTGCATCGGCAACACAGCGCACCGACCAATAATATCCATACGAGAAAAATCGCCATAATCGTACCTGATCAACAAGTCAATATTATTGCGCGATCGACGATTTTTTTCTCTTCCGAAACTGTCAATATTTCGATAAATAGGTTTGGTCAAGTTTCTTCAATTTTAGTGATAAATAAGTGTCAAAGAAAGTGATATATAATTTAAGAAATTCGGAGTATACTTGCCGATACCAACGAACCATCTGCTTTGCTCGAAAGTCGTGATGTGCGGTACAACATAATCTTTCATCGTTCTGGCAGATTCAAGCTGTTTTGTAAGATCGGAAGTCCCCGTTTCGATGTTTCTCGCTTCTTCGAATACTCTCATTCGTACGCCACTAATTTCGCGACGTATACCTGAATTTCAATCAGTGGGATTGTTAATAAAAAAACGTATGGAATGATACAAATATTTTCTATGTTGCAACAAAATAATAATCAATTTGTGGTTTATGAATAGCAGTTGCAAATAATTTTAAAAAACCAGTATACATTTTTTTTTGTCCTTTGGAATTGAAATATACTACGATCTCGATTTAGGCAGCTTCGATATAAGCAAGAGTCCCCACTATGCGGCGGATATCGATCGACGTGGCACATGGTGTGAGAGCGCGGGTGTGAGAGCGGACACGGCTCCCGACTGGGGTGAGATGCGCGTGGACGCACGGGCGACATTTGCGCAACTTCGATTTATGCAAGTCTCTAGCGGTGCCAGTCCCATCGCTCTTGCTTAAATCGAGATCGTAGTGTAATGTGTATCAATTTCCTTGCAACAATTATTCGTAGTTTCGTAATCATAAGAATAAGGGTCAATAGGATTTTTCTTTTTGAACGTTTTGTGAATGACCGAAATGCATTATGGAGTTATCATGAAATTTTGGGAATTATGGCGAATGAGAATCTAGTTTTATTAAATAATATCGTAAAAATATTTGGTGGCGGGGTTCTGGTCTCCTCAGTCCTCCGCCCATGTAGACCCGACGATATTTCTTTGGGTCAATATTGTAACTGGAAGAAAAGGTACAAGCATAATCTATTGACCTATAATAATGCTATAATAATCATAAGAATGTTTTCTAGTGCTTTCCTGAGATTTTTGCGCTTAACTCTCACCGCACGTCGTGATGAAATTCGATATGGATTTGATATTTGCTGTCCCGTCGCCTTTTATTGTCGTTGAGTCTCAGAGGTTATACAGGGCATCCTATTTATCTCGAAACATACTTCTCCGATCAAAAATTGAGTGCAATGAAGTGCAGTATTTTTCGAGATAAATCAACTGTAAGATTAAAATGGGATAACCTGTCTATATATATATATATATATATATAGACAGGGTATCCCATTTTAATTTTAATAAAGATCGGCAATTCATGACAAAACTTTTAACTTTATTTTGCTATGGTTTATTTTTTAATATTTCCAAAATAAAAAAATACATTTCCCGTGCCAAAAAGTCTGAACTTTTCGAAAAAAATATTTTAAAAAATTTAGAAAATCATAAATTGGTAGAAAAGTGTATTTTACTTTTTGACCTCATTTTTCGGGGTTTTCCCGACACTGGGGGAAATTGAAAATATTTTTTTCAGAAAGCTGAGATTTGATTTACACAAAAACCATTATTTAATAGATTAGATTAGATTCAATTGTTCCCATATACCCTTTTCGGGTTTTTACGATTTCCTCAATTCCTCTTCCATGTGTACTGTCCGGCTGCAGCTGTCAACACCTAATTCTTCTTCCCCGCCTGTATCGCAATTCTGCCAAGGGCAAAGGGAAACTGCAGAAAACCTTCGTCGATACAGTCGGTAACGTATACCTAATCACCTCCGGTAGCAATGCGAGCACGCTCAAGCACGACTATCGTCGGTCGGTTAGGCAGTTACCTCCCCCACTTGTGACCAAGTGAGTCAGTTACTGCACGGTTAAGTGGTTTCATCTACCGAGCGATGAGAACCGCATTGGGACAGACATACAGCGACCACCCACCCCTCGCAATGAGGTATAGGGACTGATTTATTTAAGATGGGGTCCAAATCCACCAGGATCACAGCATAAACACTTGAAAAAATCTTTTTTAGCGGTGTTGCCTCGGGGATCGGACCCGGGTCCGCGGGTTACGAGACCCGCGCTCTAGCCACTCGGCCACTGCTTTCCCACCATTATTTAATATATTTTTATAAATTTGACAAGGAATTTATATTTTTAATATCTGCTAAAGTCAATAATTGCAAATCTTGCAATTTTCGATCTACTGTATCTTCGAAAGGGTTCGACGAAAAAATTTTAAAAAATCATGAAAGCTCTCTTTGTTAAGTACTTTTTAATAATAAATTTTGTTATGCAGAGTTCAGAGATCTTTAGTCAATATTTGGTGGAATTACCCATATATATTGTAACACGAAATCATGTGAATATGGATAATTCGGAAATGGTGTTGGTAGCGGGTTGGATAGCTCAGTTGGAAGAGCACTCGACCGGCAATCGACAGGTCCCGGGTTCGAATCCCGGTCCCATCCCTCCGCATTTTTTCTGAATTGTCCATAACGCAAAAAAGCGTTATAATATATATATCAATTTCAACTATACAGATAAATGTTTTATACATATAATGTTTTAATATTATATGGGGCATTTCACACCAATTCAACCCGGGTCTGACTCTTCACGCATCCAATTTTTTCCGCGACTTTTTATGGTTTTGTAGTACCTCTGAAGAGCACTTAGAATTTTTTTCAGATTTTTTTGGAGCGATTTGATTTAACTATAATTTTATAAACAAATTATTTTTAGCCCAAATTTGAAAATCTGAAAAAATCACAAAAATCCCTTTTTTATATGAAAAATTTCAAGCGTTGAGCCAAAGTGGGCAGGGGTTTCCTTTTCTGTTTATAATAAGCTTTTTTGATTTTTTTTTCTAATAGAAGGAGAACCCTGAATTAAGTAGGCCCTTATCCAAACATTTTTTTTAAACACCTTCAATTCATACAAAAATGTTTGGATTATGGCCCACTTAATTCAGGTTCCTCCTTCTATTAGAATTTTTTTTTTCAAAATCGTTTATTATAAACAGAAGGGAACCCCTGCCCACTTTGACTCAACGCTTGAAATTTTTCATATAAGAAACGGGATTTTTTTCAGATTTTTGAATTTGAGCTAAAAATAATATGTTTGTAAAATTATAGTTAAGTCAAATCGCTCCAAAAAAATCTGAAAAAATCTTGAGTGCTCTTCAGAGGTACTGCAAAACCATGTAAAATTGCGAACAAAATCGGAGAGGTGAAGGATCAAACCCAGGTCGAATCGGTGTAGAATGTCTCATATATACTATATACCGGGTGTCCCATTTTAATCTTACAGTTGATTTATTTCGAAAAATATTGCTCCGATCAAAAATTGAGTCGGATAAAACTTTTAGGGTTCAGAGGGGGACGTTCAAAATTTTTTTTTGTTCTGGTCCAAAATTCAAAATAGCGGCGTTAAGATGGCTAACATGTTTTTTTAAAATTAACATGATTTTTTTTTCACCAAAATTTTTTTCAGATTAAATCTAACATCTTTTGTAGGAACATTTTTTCGATACAGCCCATAATAGAGGGTGTCCCATTTTAATCTTACAGCTGAATTATCTTGAAAAATACTGCTCCGATAAAAAATCGTGTGGAATAAAGCTTTTAGGGTTCAAAGAAAGCCGTTAAAAAAAAATGTTTTTGGTCCAAAATTTAAAGGGGCGGTGTTAAGATGGCCGAAAGGTTTTTTAAACAATGAAAACATGATTTTTTTTCACCAAAAAATGTGTCATGTCAAAACTAACAACTTTCTTACTAAAAATATTCCTACAAAAGATGTTAGATTTGATCTGAAAAATTTTTTGGTAAAAAAAAAATCATGTTTCCATTTTAAAAAAAACATGTCAGCCATCTTAACGCCGCCATTTTGAATTTTAGACCAAAACAAAAAATTTTTTTGAACGTCCCCCTCTGAACCCTAAAAGTTTCATCCCACTCAATTTTTTATCGGAGCAGTATTTTTCAAGATAATTCAGCTGTAAGATTAAAATGGGGGACACCCTCTATTATGGGCTGTATCGAAAAAATGTTCCTACAAAAGATGTTAGATTTAATCTGAAAAACTTTTTTATGGAAAAAAAAATCATGTTTCCATTTTAAAAAACCATGTCAGCCATCTTAACGCCGCCATTTTGAATTTTGGACCAGAACAAAAAAATTTTTTGAACGTCCCCCGCTCAACCCTAAATGTTTTATCCGACTCAATTTTTGATCGGAGCAATATTTTTCGAAATAAATCAACTGTAAGATTAAAATGGGACACCCGGTATACTTTACAGACGCCAAGATGAAGGCTCGGTATATATCGATGAATCAATGTAAGGGTATCCATGTTTTTTCTTTGCTCCTACACACGAGATACGCCTTTTCGTATCAAAGCCATTAAGTTCCGCATCCATCGATCAAGCCTCACATCCGGATGAACTAATGTTCCCGTTAATTTTTTTGGCCGACAACGTATATGTTTACTATAGATATACACACACCCACATATATATATATATATATATATATCTTTCTCTGTGGCCGTTGAGGAAAATCATTTCCTCTCTCTTCGCTATGTTTGTCCCTCGAGACGTTTACCGTCTTAGGTTTTATCTATTAACGCCCATTTTCTTCATTCTTGCTGGGATAACCACCCCCTGGCTATAAAAATACACATCGTCACGCATACAAAAAGTTGTCGAAGCAAACGTTGGTTCAAGTGATGTTGTTACCTAACAAACAAGGGGGAAATAAAAAAATTAAACTTACGTAACAATCTCAATCTTCACAGTCGCATTTCCTTAGAATATTGCAAAAATCAAACTGAAAGGTGGCAGAAAATACAATTGCACTTGCCTTAAAATTGTAGTGGATGCTTGACTATATAAGTTTTATGAATAAAACGGTCATGAAGAAACAATATGTAAAGACCAGTTGGCAGAATATTTTCAAAAGTTAGTCTAGTCATTTTTGGAGACCAATAACAATTTCCTGATTTTTCCTTGACAATTTCGTCCGGCCAGTAAAAATTCTCCGAGTCTTCCAGGTGCCCTCTGTTTTCTACCGTTAATTGAAGCCATCTTGATCCTAAACCTAACATAATCTAATTCAACGTGACCGCTACCAACCTGGTCTATTTCAGTCCGGTCAGGCCGGTTTTTGATGGGACAAACTTGTAAACATTTTTCCAAACTTTGTATCAGATATAGCTACAAGTATACATATGAGGCATTCCACACCGATTCGACCTGGGTCTGACCCTTGACCTCTGCGATTTTGTCCACCATTTTTTATACTTTTTTAGTATTTCTGAAGAGCACTCATAATTTTTTTCAGATTTCTTTGGAGCAATTTGACTCGAAGATAATTCTACAAACCAATTATTTTTAGCCTAAAATTTAAAAATCTGATAAAATTCACAAGACTCCCGTTTTGTATGTGAAAATTTTCAAGCATTGAGCCAAAGTGGGCAGGTGTTCCTTTCTGTTCATAATAAGCTTTTTCGAAAAAAAAGTTTAAATATTGGAGGACCCTGAATTGAGTAGGCGTTTTCCGAACATTTTTGTATGATTTGAAGGTGGCTAAGAAAATGTTTGTGTAAGGGCCGACTTAATTCAAGTTACTCTTTCTATTCAAAAAGGCTTGTTGTAAACAGAGGGAACCCCCGCCAACTTTGGCTCAACGCTTGAAATTTTTCATTTAAAAAATGGGATTTTCGTGATTTTTATCAGATTTTTTCGAATTGGATCAAAAAAAAATTTTTTATAGAAGGAGGAATCTGAATTGAGTGGGCCCTTATCCAAACATATTTTTAAACACTTTCAATTCATACAAAAATGTTTGGACAACGGCCCACTCAATTCGGGTTCCTCCTTCTATTAAGAAAAAAAAATCGAAAAAGCTTGTTATAAACAGACGGAAACTCCTGTCCACTTTGGCTCAACGCTTGAAATTTTTCATATGAAAAAGGGGTTTTCGTGATTTTTTTCAGATTTTTAAATTTGGGCTAAAAATAATTTGTTTATAAAACTATAGTCAAGTCGAATCGCTCCAAAAAAATCTGAAAAATCCTGAGTATTTTTCGGAGGTCCTACAAAACCATAAAAAATCGCGGACACAATCGGAGAGGTGAAGGGTCAGACCAAGGTCGAATCGTTGTGGAATGCCCCATATGTATATAATCATCCCTTCGTTTGCTGATCGTTCTATGGTTTATCATTGCCGTGGAATTGAAGGTGCTATATATAATGTATATATGCATACATCAAAATAATAGCACGGATGCATAGCCGCCTTCCGATTAATTCGAACGTGTCCCTCGAGAACTGTGGGTGAAATGAATTTCCCACCAAAAGCCCTGGCTCTTTTATCGGTCGCAGTCCTGCAGCCGTGGTACCAGACAAATAGAAGGAGGCAGAGAATAAGAGAGATATATTTGTGAGGGGTGGAAGGATTATTAAGCCCAGCTGCCGGTCCGATAGGTATTAAGCCGTAAAAAGGGATGAAGAATAAAAAAAATTAGAAGAAAGGGAAAAACGCGCGAAGAGAAAGCTTCGAGACGAGAAACGGAGCAAAATGGGCGAAAACTAGCGAGAGAAGTTTCTGCAGTATTATCAGGATATTAGTATCGACTCATTGAACTCTCAGCTGGTTACTATCTATATCTATATTATGTCGGTATTCCGGAAGCCATCCTGCCTCAACTTTCATGTATATATATACGAGTATAAGTATCATAGAAATTGGTGTGACTGTGGGTTATCTCTATGTTGGTGAAAAGCTCCTTAAAAGATTCGTCAGTCTATTCACACCAAATCTCTCCTTTATCTTGCTTTTTCTCTCTCTCTTTCTACGTCCTTCGGGGCTTCTCCACGAAGGGAGTACAGTTTTCCTGCTCGAATTTCGTCCTAACTTTCACGTGGGTCCACTGACCCGTTTTTCAAAGTTAGGGGTGAGTTGGGAAATACGATCTACACACTTTTCCGCTGTCTTACTTTTGTTTATTTCAACATCAATTTAACAAAATGTAGCTATTTTTCATAATCCACAATTTACTCGAAATTTCGGATTCGCGATTTTTTTGTTTGATGATTTGAAGTTTGTATATTATGATCCGTACTCAAAATTCCAAAATTTCTGACATTCTGAAAGGAGTTGCAGATTGTCATCTGTAAGTATCTTATTTGCTGTGTCGGTAATCTATTCAAAAATGCTTTTCTCGTTTGAAATTCTATCTCATTCTTTTTTGACGATTTAGTTATTTATGGTATTTTGACAAATGGCTATTGAAATTTTGTCAACGTTTGTCTATGTCTTAGTGTCCCTAAGACTTTGCAGTCACAAAAGAACGGGTTTCGATGCCATGAAATTAAAAAAAAATCTTACTTGAGAGAAACAGGTCTCAATTGTTTGCCATCGTGTGGTGAGAAGAAAGTTAATGATTTCATAACGTTATTCTATAACATTTGATACTTAGATTAAACTAATCTGTGAAATTATCTCTGATTTACATATTTCAACTCCAGGAGCTGCTAGATTTTTAAAAGTAAGAGCACTTTGATTAACCCTTACTTAACACACTTCTGCAGAATAACGTACTTGAGGCACTGGGGTTGGTTGTACCCCAGCGATAAAAATTCTTATAAAAAATATACCATTTAATATTTTGACTTCCAATTTTTTTTTGAACTTTTTAAGAGGTTACTTCCCAAAGTTATATAGGATTTATAGCCAAATATCAAAGTGAAATATGAGAAAAAAATTTAAATATAAAAAAAACTGAAAAAATTACAACTTTTACGAAAAAAATCATAACTTTTTTGTTTCACGACAAAAATGGTTAAAAATTTAACTGAGTTTGATTAATATGTAGCACTACAAGAAAAAAAATAGTAACAGGAAAAAAATTCGCACATTTTTGCACTCGACTTTACTTGACACTTTGGAGTACAGGCGTGTCCACTTCCCGTAGTAAAAAACTCCATTGAATCGCCAATGGCAACCAATGGTCCTCATACGACTCCATTGGACAATGAATGGGGACCCATTAAGATTTCCGCATTTTTCAATGGCGTATAGGAACGACCCCTGATCAGTGAATGGATATCCATTGAAAAGTCACCATTGCCCAATGACGTCCATTGAACAACAAATGCGGATGAACCGAATGATCACCATTACTCAATGATGCCCATTGGAAAGCAAATGCTGATGCACCGTACCATCAGCATTGCCCAATGGTGTCCATTGGAAGGCAAATGCTGATGAACGAAATGATCAGCTTTTTCCAATGATGTCCATTGAGAAGTAAATGCGGATGCGCTGAATGATCAGCATTACCCAAAGATGTCCATTGGAAACCGCGTCGCGTTAGTTCCGAGACTTGGCGCGAGATGTCGCAGGACGGCAACCCGCTGAACTCCCATACGGATTATGCGAAGAGTATGCTTATCCAGACGAGTGTGAGCACGGAATATTAGCAGAAGTCAGTGTCCAAAAAATCCATGCAAGGAGTTCTTGCCGACTGATGCCCATGGGATAATCCCTATTCCGTTTGAAATGGGGAAGTCAATCCTCATAGGAAAATCCCTATTCGATTTCAAATGGGGAATTCAATGGTGAAAATGTCCATGGGCAATTCGGCATTCAACTCCATTGGTTATTTTGGCAATGGAGAATGAATGGCGATTTTTCAATGGCGACGAATGGAGTTTTTCACTATATGAAAGAATCTATATTGATTATCGCCATTCATTACCCATTGCCCACAAAAACCAATGGAGATGAATGCTGAATTGCCTGAGGGGATTTTCTCCATTGAATCCCCATTGCATAAACCCTATTCCGTTTCAAATGGAGAAGTCAACCCTCATTGGAAAATTCCCATTCGATTTCAAATGGGGAATTCAATGGCGGAAATCCCCTTAGGCGATTCGGCATTCATCTCCATTGGTTATTTTGGCAATGGTTACTACGGGTTGACTTTGGTCGGCTACTACATAAAAACTTATTGTCTTAGAGTGATGCTATAAGCTTGGAGGAGTATAGTGGCATCCTCGAACTAATGACGGATGTCGCTATAGGTCCCATTAATTTGAATTAAGGTCCTTAAAATTGAGGCAATTTAGGTCCGGGGTGTTTTGTACCCCAGTGCGTCAAGTAAGGGTTAAATTGAATTGCACACATAAGCCATGGTAATCCATATTCCTCCATACTCTCCGAAATGGGTATATATTCCGCGGCCTGACGTCGCGTTTCTTATCTTGTACACTTCTCAAATATATATAGATATATCAAGGAGAATTTCTTCATTGGAGGAACAAACACAGAGCGCACATAGGGCTCTTAAGCGTTTTTACCCTCTATCTTACTTTCGCGATAATGCTCCCGACTCTCAGGTACTTTTATACACCTTTTTTTTGTCTCTCCCCTCTCTCTCTCTCTCTCGCTCAAGTTTTTATATATTTGTCCCTTGGAGTGTAGAAAGTATACGGTCGACTTCTTTTCTTATGCCCTCCCACCCCCAAGATAACTGTTAGGAACGACGCGCGGCGAAAAAATCTTGATGGTTATGACGGTTCACCGACCATCTTGCGATATCTCTTTCGAAAACATTCCAAATTGCCGAATGTCAAAATCGAGGGTTCTTTTGAACCGCAGAAGGGTCTGATTGACCTTCGAATTCCATGCGTTTTATAAAATTTTAGAAAATTTCAGAAAATCGATTTTTTTACATTTTTCGAAAATATATGAGGCAATCCACGCCATTTCGCTCGGCCGTGACCCTGACCATTTTAGATTTAAAAAAAAATTTTAAAAATAAAGAAGTATACTATGCAAGGAGTCTTTTGACCAATTTTTAAATTTTTATCGCATGTATTTCAGAAGTTACAATTTTTCGAAAAATCTGGATTTCAGAAATTTCGGAAACGTTCTAACGCCGATATCTCTTAAATTAATCCATATATTGAAAAATATTTGATGATCGATTTTTTTTCATATTTTAGTTCACACTTTCATAAAAAAAAGGGAAACAATTTTTTAATCATCGTTATCAACGTTTTTTCAGCGTGTAGGGTTAAAATTATTTTTTTAAAAGATCATTGCCATTTTTTATTTTTTTCAAAAAATTCTCTAAAATAATATGATGAATTATATGAATTTTAACGCTAGTCCCATCGTGGGCCCATTTTTCCTTCTATTTTTTTAAAAATAAATTCAATTTTTTTTCACGGAAATTTTTAGTGTTTCGTATGAATTACTATAATAATTTTTATTAGTAATAATACACGTAAGTAATAATTATTGTACTTATTTACAATTAGTAATTGTAGTGATAATTTTACAATTAGTAGCCCGATCTGATATGTTGACAAATTATTTTTCCATTACTTTTCTATAGAAGAAACGTATGCATTATAGAAGAATATATGAATGAAACACTTGCATATTTTTTTTATCTTGAGAGAGTTATAGATATTTATTCTCTCACTCGTTTCAAAAGTTTACACAATCGAGACTGATCAGATTTTGAAACATATTTTACTCTTAAGGCACCATCATTATCATGCACAACACAGTGCAATTTTTGGGTACCCGTCATGGTTTTCACCCGTTTATACCGGTCGCTTAGTTTTTTTGCTATACATTTTGATATCTGATCAGTCTCGATTGTGTAAACTTTTTAAATGAGTGAGAAAATAAATATCTATAACTCTCTCAAGATAAAAAATATGTGTTTCATTCATATATTCTCCTATAATGCATACGTTTCTTCTATAGGAAAGTAATGGAAAAATAATTCTTCAACATATTATATCGGGCTACTAATTGTAAAATTATCACTATAATTACTCATTCTAAATAAATACAATAATTATTACTTACGAGTGTTATTCATAATAAAAATTATTATAGTAATTCAAACGAAACACTCAAAATTTTCGTGAAAAAAATTGAATTTTTTTTTTTTAAATAGAAGGAAAAATGGGCCCACGATGCATCGTTTTTTTTGTGTGAAATATCCGCCATTTTATTATTTATCAATAAATATTGATATTTGTAGAATGCACGAGAGCCACAGTCATACTGAATCTCCATTTTTTTTTTAGTTTTTCGTTTCAGATGAGCCGTTATCTAGATATCAACGCCGCCAGCGGCATATCTACTTTTCGAGGAGTTACGTTGTCCTGTTGTTTTTGTGTATAAAAAGTGTCTTAAATAAAAAAAAAACATTGTTTTATGTATTTCAAGCGTGTATTAATTAAGCTCAACAAAGGGTGTAGCCGGATAAGAATGGTGAATTGGCCCCCAGCGAATTTTGGGTCGCCGATTTTTTCCAAAGTTCGTAACCTAAAAAAACAATTTTGTGTAAAATTACAGCTTTCTACATCGATGCCGAAGGGTCTTCCCGCTGAAAAAAGTGTTTTTTTTCGATTTTTGCATAATTTAAATACTAAAGGGCGACCAAAAAATCGTAAAAAATTCTCAAAAATCAAAAACATGTCAACGTTGATGGAAACAGAACTCCTCGATGTTGAAAAGGTCAATGCCATGATCAATAGGGATAGCGATGAAGACTAATGTGTAGCAATATATCTATATTGCTACTATTGCGATATATCTATATTGTTGTTCACCCCTACTATCTAGTAGGGGTGAATAATCCAAAATTGGCAATAAAATCGTATTTTTTACATCTATTTATTATGTCTCACAACTACTCTAGCCATGATCACCCATTAATTGAACCTTAAGAATGATATAGGTATGGATTTCCAATGAGAAATGAGAAATTTTGTCGTTTTTATTTTTTTTTTCAATGTGTTGCAGGTCGAATTTTGGAATTTTTTTTTTGAAATGTAGGGAATGAAAAGTCAAATCATGTCCATTTTTGTCATAATAGTGGAAAAATCTTTTGGCTACAAAATAATGTTTTTAAAAGAAGATTCGATGATTAAAAATAGAATTTAGCATTAAAAAAAAAGAAAAACAAATTTCATAAACTTTGACATGTTTTTGATTTTTCAGAATTTTTTAAGATTTTTTGGTCGCCCCGTGGTATTTAAAATATGCAAAAATCGAAAAAAACACTTTTTTTTTTGCAGGAAAACCCCTTGGCATCGATGTAGAAAACTGTAATTTTGCACAAAATTGTTTTTTTAGGTTAGGAACTTTGGAAAAAATCGGCAACACAAAATTCGCTGGGGGCCGATTCACCATTCCTATCCGGCTACACCCTTTATATGAATATCTATGATAATAGGTTCTTAAAAAAATTAACAAAAATAGATTTTTTTTTGAACATCTAAACCAGAATGATACCTTAATTTGAACATTTTCTTGAGACAAAAGCTTTGTTGCCATTGGGTGTTGCTAATAACAATGTACAATATGCTCTTTTATCACAGTGAGGCGCTAAAAGCGTTCATTGACTATGTGTAAGCCTTTTTCATGCCCAAGCCCCACGTAAAGGTAGCGGAAACTTTCACGAGTTCACTCCATAAATAAAGGACAGAGGCATTATACATATATTATGTTCTCGCGAAAGAAAAAAAAACATCCATGGAATGTGTAGCCGAACGATCAGACTTTATGATACTCTTAAAACCGTCGTTTCGTGGCTTGAGCTTTTTTCTGCACCGAATTTATTGTCGATTGTTAAAAGCTCCTGGTGCATCTTATATCGACGAGGTTTTTTTTTTTCTAAATACAGTATCCCCGAAGACATTTAATTGTAAAAAAATGTTCATTATCTGAAAAGCATCGCCAACGATTTTTCCATAAAAGCCAGTGATGATATTGAGCGCGAAATATACGAAAACTCACGTATTCACATACGTATGGGTCATTCCATTCCATTCCCGTCATTCCATGTCAAATTGCCCAATCGTTGGAATCGACCCATTTCAATTTCGATGAAATTTGGTCGGAAGTTTTCTTTTATCGTGAAACGAGGTTCTACCAACAGAAAAAAATTTAAAAAAAATTTTTCGAAAGTTATGCAAAATTCAAAATTTCACAATCTTTTCAATTTTTCGAGTTTATTTTCTAAATATCCCGAACACTATTTTAGTTACGAAAAAATCGGTCTGGGTTGGTCTTAGAGTATACTTGAAGCTACGAAATAAAAATATTCCGAAACAAGATTTTGAAAAATAACTAATTTAGAGAATTTTGAATTTTTTAAAATTGTGAAAATCCACGTTCAATACTAAAAGTTTGGTTCAATTTTTTCATATTGAACCTTGTACTGATCTTAAAAGATCCTCAAATTTTTAAAAAGGTGTTTTTTTTTTTAATATGAATTTTTGTCAAAAACTTAACTTAAGACTCCGTCATAACAATTTCAATTATGTTTCTGTTTTTACATTCTTATGTCAGTGATTGAAATTTTTACTGCTCAAAATTACAAAATTATATGATTGCTCAACTTTACTTAAGGGGTTAGGCCACTCTAGGATTTTCAAAAAAATAGATTTTTTTCTTAAAAAAGTAGTTTAGCATGTATAGAATTATATTCCAAAAGGTTATGTGCGTGAATAATCCCTAAGTACTCGATTTTCGTATTCTAGTGCAACCCCTTTTCATCCGCAACGGGCTTTCTACAAACTAAAAACGCGTTTATCTCAAAACTAAATTTTTCAAGCTGGCCGCACTCATAACTCAAACAAATTTCAACTGATTTATTTGAAATTTGAACTGTACATTTATCATTACGTTCTCCAAGGCAGTACCTAGGATTTTTTCGATGTAGTGCATAGTTTCTTTTTTATAAACCATTTGGTGACGATTTTCTCATAGAATTTCATACTTTTTGATTTAGAAACGCGCCATCTTTGCAAAATACAACATATCCAAAAAATCCTACGTACTGCTATAGCTACTCTTATATATAATCGAAAAAACTTTGGTGCCTTATCGTAACTCAAAAATCCATCGACCTTCCAGAATTAAAGGGGACATCGGAAAAATGCTGCACAGTCGCCATTTTGACATATATCGCCACACCGAAAAAAAGGTTTAGTAATATCAACTACCCGCAGCTGCGATCACGGAAAATTCGTTTGAATCAATCGTCACATATTTGATTTGATTACCCCGTTTTTGAAATAATAAGACTGGTGTCGTTGTTTCGAACGTGTACTGCATTCACCGCAATTACAACATTGGATCAAAATGATTTCAAACAAGATTGATTCAACAACTTGTTTTCTCATTCAATCGAATATTTAGTCATTTACTGGAAGTAAATAAAATTGTTTTAACTGTATGTTTCGTCTCATCTACCAAATCTAGTTTTAATTTGAGCTATTCATCCAGTCAAAAAAAATAGTAAATGCTTTCAAGTCGATCATATTGTCTGATAATTTTGACTAAATATTTCAATGCGGCTACAACACATTTAGTCGATAGTACGTATAGTAACTACCACAATCTCGGCACTTCGCCCGAGATCCGTAAGGTGGCGACGGGCGGCGCGCGCTCTCGCGCCAGCGAAACAGCCACTGAGCACCGATAAGTAACAGTGTATTACCAGCATCGAAGTCCTCAATTAACTTCAAATTGATGGAACATTACCCGCGCTCTGTGGTCGCGCAGTTCTATGGACTAAAGACTTACATATTTGAATAAAATCACCATTGCACTTTGGTGGCGCTCGTGCTCTTTATGGGCGCAAGGATAAATAAGTTAAATTTTCAATTAACTGTTTAATTTCACGATTAATTAGTTAAGTAAAAGCCCTCGTAGCTTAAACAAACATTGCATATCATCAAATGTTTTGTTAATTCAATTTAAATTTTCTAGCTTCATATTGGATGCATTTTTTTCCGGTGAACAACATCTAAATTGCATAGAAAATATAAACTGTTAATTCAACTCAACTATTTGGTTATGCAATCGCATATTGAGTGCATTGTACCAAATATAGAATCAAAACAATGTAATTTTCAATTGAACGGATTCTCTACTCTGTTGGGTCAAGGATATATGTATTTATGGGAATGCAATTTTTGTTTCCATTTTGATACATGTTTTGAGTTAACTCAATTACACATTTCGTTCGCCACCCGCAACCGCCGGGTTTAGTTAATTCAAGCCAAATTTTTTTCACTTTTTCACTCTTTTTTCTCGGTGCATGAAAAAATAATGTTGTATTGTCAATTAGATGCATAATAAAACACCCTTTTTATAAATCCGATTATTATTATGGTTTTGCTGAAAAAAAATCGCGAAATATGCCCTTTTTTCGGTCTGTAGAGTGGCCTAACCCCTCAACTTATAGGTAAAAAAAAATGTATTAAAATTTAAAAATCCATATTTTTGAAAAAAATCCCAGTCTGAAAATTTCAGGATCTTTTAAGATCAGTACAAGGTATTATATAAAAAAATTGAACCAAAAATGTAATGTTGATCGTGGTTTTGCACGACTTAAACAAATTCAAAATTCTCCAATTTAATCATTACTCAAATTTTTTTTCGGAATATTTTTTTTTCGTAGCTCTTACTCTTACATACTCTTTAAAACGAACCCAGAACGATTTTTTGATTTTTTCGTAATTATAATAGTTTTCTGGATATTTAAAAAATAAACTTGAAAGATTGAACAAATTGTGAAATTGTGAATTTTGGCTAACTTGCGAAAAAAAAATTAACTTTTTTCCTTCGGTAGAACTGCGTTTTATGGCATAAAAAAACTTCTGATCATATCTCATTGAAATTGAAAGGGGTCGCTTCCAACTATTGGTCGATTTGACAGGGAATGACCAATAATTTATTTCGCAATTTCAAAAAGTTATTTTTCCCAAGAAGAAATCGATTTCCAGTCAAGGAACGAAGAGAAACACGGAGAATTTATGCTGGTTCTTAAAAATTGAAAGAAATTCTGTTTTACTCGTCAACTTACGATTTCGCACATCCAGGGTGTTTCTGGCAACATGATGAGGAACGTAGAGATATTCGCCCCGGGCCTGACGTCCAGCGTCCGTCAGATTGTCTTTCCCGACGTCTCGTAAACGTAAAAGACGATCGTCCCGCAGAAGCTGAAAAAATATAAAGTACAATTGCGTACGTTGGCGTTGTCGAGAGGAGAGGATCGAGAGGAAACACGATTTATTTCGGTGTGAGAAAGTGCGCGGGAAAAAGCTCGGGTTGCACTTTGACCGAGTAGAAAAAAAAATCGAGTTGCTCGGGCGCGCAACAGAGCGAACGTGTGCCTGTGTATGACCCTCGATGGACAACGCCCGGGGAAGATTTTGCCGTCGGAGATTGGATCGTTACCGCCCTCTTTCTTTTTTGTTTTTGTTTTATTCATCTTCTTTTGCGGCTCAGAGACTTTCTTGTCCATATCGGAGCGCGTTGAGGAAGAGAAAGACGGGAGTAATCGGAGAAGGCGAGAGAAAGAAAAAAAAATTGCCGTGTGAGAAAGAATGAGTCTGCCTTGATTTATTTGTCAGTACCAATTACGAGGAGGTGTGAGAGGGAGAGAGACAGAAAGGTTCGAGCGAATCTCGCGGTAGTAAATGCTAGATTGGTGAGAGCTGATGCGGGATTCGCGTAAATACTCTCACGAGCGATTAGAACTTTATGTCTGTGTGTCGTCGAAAACTTTCCGACGGGCTTGCTCTCACTTCACCTCCATTCCTCAGTCGTTCCCTCTGTCGTTATACAACTACCCACGGTTTCCGAGAAATCCATCTACTCCACGCTAACCAGAATGAGACAGGGTGCTTGGTGACATGAACTTTACTGTCTGTTAGCTAGTTCGACATCTGTTTCTATCGTCGTACCGATATATATATACATACACTGTAAAAAAAATTTGTATTAAATTTAATAAGAAAAATATGAAGTTTTTATACATATACAATATATTAATTTTAATATACGTTCGTATATAAAAGTTCCAATATAAGTATATGAAAAATCAAATAACTTCTTTTAATTTTAATAGACGTTCGTGTATTAAAATTCCAATACATAGTATGATTTTTAAAGCAGAATCATGAAAAAAGATATGAAAATTAATATTCTTTTGTATATTAAAATTAAAAGAATTTATGTGATTTTTCATATACTTATATTGGAATATGACTGTACACATTGTATATGAAATTTAGAATCCTGTATATGCATAAAAACTTCATATTTTTTTATTAAATTTAATACAAAAGTTTCTTACAGTGCAACTAAAACTGTACGCCCGAGATATCCAAATTAGGGATATTCGCAAGGGTCAGCTCGACCGAAAGTGCAATGGAAGAGCTTCGCCCTGGAGGAACCGCCTTCAGTGTTGCCAGTGTAAAATTTTATTTCGTACTACCCAGGCTCACAAAACGTTCTAGATTGGAGGTGTTTCGTACTAACAAGTGTCTAAGCGAATTACCGACCGTAAATATAGAAGATTCCTGCATGAATTCTTACAATATCGGTGATAAATTACATGACTCTATGAAAATAAACGCAAAACCGGGAATACTGCGGCGATAACCTAGCTTCATAAAAGAATCTTTGTTTAAGATATGGCTGGGCTGCAAGTAAAAATCGAGCTGCGCTTGAAACTTTAGTGCTCTTTTACTCGGAATATTTTGGCTAGTGCCCTTTAGAACTCTTCTGGGTGGACACCCTTGAGGTATGGGCAACCTGCATGAGCACACATTCGCAATATTTGACCATGTATTGCTGTGTACGTGCAAGTAAAATGTCCTGTAAAAACTTGCACCCTGCAAAAAAGATGGCGCTAACAGTATGCATGTTCACAGTCAACACATGCTCAAATTTTACTGTATTTTATGCAGGTTGCCTATACTACTAACCTGCAAAGTCTCATTCCGAACTGAATTTCCGAGACCGTAAAGTACTTTCAGAGTCCAAAACTTTCAGTACGGCTGAAATTTAAAAAACGTACTAGATTTGTCATCGTCGTACTAGCGTACTGGATAGTAGACAAAAGTACTAGATCTAGTACAATTGTACTAACACTGGCAACACTGACCGCCTTAATCATCACGGTATAACCTCTGCGCCAGGTAAGTATATTGGGCACGCTGGCCGTCCGGTATATAACACCGTCATACGCCTATTTCGCTTGGGCGCAGAGGTCCGAGCGCATGCGACGCATAGTGGTGGATGCGTCAACTAGCACGGCCGCTGACATTGATTGTAATTTTAGAAAATAAGTGTATTAATTTCCAATAACGTATCTTAAAAATGCAAAAATCATATAGAAACCATGTTTATATACGGGGATTTGAATTTTCAACGTTCATCTTTTAATTTTAATATCCAAATATTAAATTTAAGATGAAATTGTTAATTTTCCAATACCATGTATATTAATTTCGAGTTCGTATTTGTTATTGAAATTCCCTATACTGTATATTAAATTTCATTACAATATTGAAAAACAAATTTCAATGGTTGATTGCAATTTTAAGAAATAAGTGTTTTAATTTTCAATAATGTATTTGAAAATTGCGAAAAAGTATACAAAAACTATTTTCATATACCTTTTAATTTTAATATACAGGGTGGGCCACGAACTGTTGCCACCTTAAATATCTCTGTAATTATCGATGGCACAAAAAAAAATTTCAGACAAAAGTTGTACGGTATGGAAGGGGTCATCAAATGCGACATTTTTTTTCATTTCGGTGGAGGCGCTGACGCACAGTAAAGGTCACCTCCACTTTTTTAAATGGTAAGGTACATTTTTTTTTCAACCATCTTGTAGAGCATCGCAAACTGCATAAAAAACATTCGGGGGTCAGAGTCGTCCAAGGTCATTCAAGACCGATAAGTGACATGAACTTTATTTTTACGTGATTCCAATGGTGGTGTCTTTGAACACCTTCTGTAAAAAAAAGTTTATTTCACATAAAAATAAAGTTCATGTCACTTATTTTTACGTGATTCCAATGGTGATGTCTTTGAACACCTTCTGTAAAAAAAAGTTTATTTCACATAAAAATAAAGTTCATGTCACTTATCGGTCTTGAATGACCTTGGACGACTCTGACCCCCGAATGTTTTTTATGCAGTTTGCGATGCTCTACAAGATGGTTGAAAAAAAAATGTACCTTACCATTTAAAAAAGTGGAGGTGACCTTTACTGTGCGTCAGCGCCTCCACCGAAATGAAAAAAAATGTCGCATTTGATGACCCCTTCCATACCGTACAACTTTTGTCTGAAAATTTTTTTTGTGCCATCGATAATTACAGAGATATTTAAGGTGGCAACAGTTCGTGGCCCACCCTGTATAAATACTAGGGGCTTGTAGGGCTCGGGCGCTACGCGCCCTCGCATCGTAAAGGTTCGCGTCTAACCCAAACCCCGACCCCCCGCCCGCCAGCTTCCCCAACCCCCTCCCCACCATCCCACGCCTCCCCCCTCCACACCCGGCAACCAACCGCTGAATTTGGCCATCCATGGCCAACTTCAGCGCGCTCGATTCTCGATTCCATGGCCAACTTTATCCCGCTCGATTCTCGAATCCATGGCCAACTTCACCGCGCTCGATTCTCGATTCCATGGCCAACTTCACCGCGCTCGATTCTCGATTCCATGGCCAACTTTACCCCGCTCGATTCTCGTTTCCATGGCTAACTTCACCCTGCTTAATCTGTGGCCAACTTCAGGCCGTCTCGATTCTTGTACACGGGGGCGGCGGGGGCGGCGGGGGCAGCGGCGGTGGCGGGGGCGGCGGCGACATTTTTATATAATATAGAGAGATTAAATTCAAGATGAAATTGTTAGTTTTCCGATACCTTGTATATTAATTTCGATTTCACATACTTGTTTTTGAAATTTAATATCCTTTTGTATATTAAATTTAATAACATTTTTTACAGTGTATGAGGCATTCCACACCAACTCAATGGTGGTTTTCCCTGACCCCCTGCGATTTCTTCCATTATTTCTTATGTTATTCAACTTATCAAAAAACGTACTCCCAATTTTTTTCAAATTTTTTTAACCGGCCGCCATCTAAAAAAAAATTGACGAAATCTGATTTTTGACGAAAAAAACGCCCATTTTTAAAAATCCCAAAAAAATCACAAAAATTCTATGTCACAAATCAAAATTTTTGGGCCATAAAATATAGTGTAAGTTTTTTTTCTGGGTTTTATTTCATTTTACAAGTTTGATCAAATTATTTTTTTATTTCGCACATTGACAACGTCACTCTTGGTAGCTTATGGACGTTGAAAAATTAAGTTTTTTTCAGAATCTTATGACATGTGTAGATAGATAAGAATAACCGATTAAGAATTTTAAAACTCAAATCACAAATCCAAATCAAATCTATATGATATTGTTGGTCTGAAGAAGAGCGCTTTATTTTGCAAAACTGGAAGAGATTAATTGTTAAGAGTATTTTCAGTCCTGAATAGGGTTGCAGTGCATTTCAAGTCGAAGACTTATACTGCAGTTTTATACACAAGGGCTTATACACAAAGGTTTTGCCGTGTCAAAGTTTCGTACTGCAAAAAATGGCCGGTAAAAGCAAGTTCGACGAGGCGTTGTCGGTCACAATGTAACACAACAGGTTCGGTATACTCAATTTTTTATATGAAATACTTTGAAAAAGCAGTGTGACAAAGTATTTAGAATTACTATGTCATTAACCATACATGCCTCACGTAAAAATTCAAAGAATACAAAAATGTCGATCTATTTTTTCCTGCGTAAACCCAGAAAAAAAATACTTCCACTATGTTTTATGGCTCAAAATTGTTGTCACCATAATATGATGGTATTAGGATGACGTAATGGAAATTAAATGGATTGGATTGTACCGTAATAAATAATCTATACTGTATTTATAGTAGTTGGATCATTTCATGTCAAATCGACCAATAGCTGGAATCGACCCCTATCAATTTCGATGAAATTTGGTCAGAAGTTTTCTTTTATCATAAAACAAAGTTCTACCAAAGGAGAAAAAAATTAATTTTTTTTTTCGAAAGTTATGCAAAATTAAGAATTTCACAATTTTTTCAATTTCTCAAGTCTTTTTTTAAATATCTCGAAAACTATTATAGTTACGAAAAAATCGTTCTGGGTGAGTCTTAAAGAGTATACTTGGGGCTACGAGAAAAAAAATTACGAAAACAAATTTTGAGAAATGATGAATTTGGAGAATTTTGAATTTTTAAAAATCGTGCAAGCCCGCAATCAAAATTAAATTTTTAGTTCAATTTTTTAAATATAATATCTTATACTGATCGAAAAATCCTGAAATTTTCAGAATGGTGTTTTTTTTTCAAAAATATGAATTTTTTAATTTTGGTAAAAAAAATTCTTTTCGTATATTAAGTTGACGCTCAAAACGTTTTACCAATTAAATAAAAACGCAAATTCAATGATGTTTCTGTTTTTATATTCTTATCTCATTAATTGAAGATTTTACTGCTCAAAATTACAAAATTACATGTTGCTCCCTTTTACTTAAGGTTGTTTAGAAGCTATGAAACCTTTGAATGTTAATTGTTTGTAGTGAAATTTTTACACGAGCTCCTGAATACTTCATGTAAGAACATATCACATTTTCAGAATTCTATCATCCTTCAACCTCCTCAAGGGTTAAAATAAAAAATGATGAGAAAATTCTGAAATTTTTGTATGTTTTTGTATGAGGTATTTAAGAGGTCGTGTAAAAATTTCACGACGATTAGGAAGCGCGTTATTAAGAAATTAACGTTTTATTAAAAACAATTTTTTAAACAAATAAAAAAAATATTTATCAATAAACTTCGTTTTCTTTCCGTTGCTTTCAGTATATTGTGGATATTAAAAAATTGAGAGGTCAAAAAAAAACTTATCACAAAGGTATATCAGTTTCCATAAGACTACATTTAATTTTAGTTAATTCATTAATCTTAATTATTCGATTACGAGCTTCCAAATCGTCGTGAAATTTTTACACGACCTCTTAAATACTTCATTGAAAAACATACCAAATTTTCAGAATTTTCTTATCAAGCGTGATTTGCTTCTAAACAACCTTAAGGGATGATCACAGTGTGACTGCGCGAAAAATAGTCAATTTTTGCGAGTTTTTTAAAATGGATATGGGATAAGCTAATCGGTTCAATTTTTTTTTTTAAATTGAAGCACCGATAAAGAATACAAAATGATTTTTTTTTAAATCTTCATACATTGCTCAACATTGTTTTTATTTCCAGAAAATTGCGTAGACATAAAATGTTGTCTCATGAGAGCCAGGGTTGCGGCCGCAAATTTTATCAGAAACAAAAATTCAAAGAAAGATTATTAATCTGTAGGAAAGCCGCTATCGCTCTATGGAGGTTTTGTTTTAAAGTGAAATGGCGGTGGTTTGAACAAAAAAGTATCAAATTTAGCCTTTTTTCGACAGTTTTTCGTAAAATAAATAGGAAGATTTGTAAAAAAAAAAAAATCTTCCATAGCGTCCTAAGGAATAACGTGAAGAATGTCCCGTACAAATTTCAAACAGATCGCTTGAAAACTCTTCCGTTGAGAGTGGTCCCCGTTTCGAAAAACACCATTCCGAGAAAAACGCGTTAAAAATTTCCGCGTTAGGTCTCACGCTCCAATCAAATTTTGCCCAGAAAGGCTGCAGCGACCAAAATCATTCGAATTTTGATTTAAAAATTGCCCAGAACGTTTATCAACGTGTATACTATCGGATAATGCAAAAAAATATGATTTTTTTTAAATTTTACACTGTGATGATCTCTTAACTTGGAAGTGAAAAAAAATTCCAAAATTCATGTATTAAAAAAAAACACCATTCTGAAAAATTCGGGTCTTTTAAGATCAGTACAAGGTATTATATAAAAAAAAATTAAACCAAAAATTTAATGTTGATCGTAGATTTGCGCGATTTTAAAAAATTCAAAATTCTACAAAATCAACATTTTTCAAAAAAAAATTTCGGAATATTTTTTTTGCGCAGCCTTAAGTATACTTTTTAAGACGAACATAGAATGATTTTTTTGTAATTATAATAGTTTTCGAAATATTTAAAAAATGAACTTCAAAAATTCAAAAAATGGTGAAATTTTGAATTTTGCATAACTTTCGAAAGGAAGAATTTTAATTTTTTTCCTTTCGTAGAACTACGTTTCATGATAAAAGGAAACTTCTGACCAAATTTAATCGAAATTAAAAGGGGTCGATTCCAACTATTGGTCGATATGACATGGAATGACCCAGTTTTGGAAACCCCTACATTTTGTAATACTCGACTTAAATTATGGCAACCACAACGAAAATGATAATCATTTCAACTAAGCGATTATCTGGTAACCACTTTTTTTCGACGAAGTTAACATTTTTTACCATTACCATGTTTTTAGTTTAGGTTTAGTTTGGGGGGGTTTAGTTTGGGACGATAACTTTTCCCAGACTTGTATATCCTATTATATTATAGTAAACCATTCGATTTACCTTATCGAGACGAAGGGCAACCCCAAAACCTGTTGGGTTCAATGTTGCGCAGAGTTGACGATCCTGTGTCGAGCAGTCTCTCACTGCAGCCTCCAGTTCACGTCGAAGATTGTCCACCTCTTGGCTCAATTCACGACCTCGCTCACCCGCTCTATCGCCCTCTATCAGCAACGCTTTGGTACGCGATGCGAGCTCTAGCGTCGCTTGGGAAACAAAGAACAATACATTTACCCACACAATTTTCATCCAAATATTGGAACATTTCCGGTTGCGACAACGATCGAATGCCCACGGGGCATCGATTGTGGATTGATACACCCAGAGATATAAAGCAATTCCCCGGAATTTCTACTGTCCCGCGGTTCTATGTCGATGGAACATTTTTCATTTACACGCTTCATTGGCTTACTCCCAAAAGGGCGCATCGACTGTACACAAGCAAAGCTCGTAAGATCTTTTTGTACCACACTATCGATATACGACATTATGGAACATTGTACTGTCCCACTTTTTCTGTTTCCTCACATGGACTTCCATTTCGCCTCCAGCGTTCAGTTATACCGAATTCAAGCAGGGCTTCCAAAAGCCATTGGTTAGCACCGGGATACAAGACACTCGCATGAACTGGCTTGAAGTTTAATATCTTTTGGAAAATCTGTGGGTCCGGAGAGTTGATCAGCGATTCCAGGGGCAATTTCTAAACTCCCGACATGAAAACCTTTTTGTGTTATCGCTACATGCATGTCCACATATGTATAAGTGTATAAATATCAGAGTGATCCTCAATAAGGGTGTTGGGATAACCCAAACCCAAATCGTACTGATACGACAGCGTGCTAGGTTTAAAATGAATAAACGAAAATCTGTGCAAAGCCCCTATATTCCGTGTACAAGTGCAAGACAGTAAGTTCATCTTGTTTTAAGATTAAAGACCTTACGGTTTTCTGGCACTAGGTTTTTTTTTTTGCAATTTCACTAAGTATAGAATAGATAATGAATTGAAACTATTACATGTATGCATAATCAGTTATGAGAAATTCCGTGAGGTGTTCTTAATAGAATTCATCAAAATGGGTTGGTTAACCCTCCGTCTTTACTATGAATTTTTGGTAAAAGTCCTGCTAA
Organism: Alloplasta piceator; assembly: GCA_946863875.1. Lineage (NCBI taxonomy): Eukaryota > Metazoa > Arthropoda > Insecta > Hymenoptera > Ichneumonidae > Alloplasta > Alloplasta piceator. The sequence continues at coordinate 28,693,230 of OX333072.1, forward strand.
TAGTTAAAAAAAAAAAACGTCAAAAAAATCTGGGAAAAGCCTGACTTTTGTAATATCCTTTTTCATGATCCAATCATTTATTTAGCCATTTATAGTAAAACAAATTCTTCATAATAATTTATGTAGGAGAAGAAGAAATTTCACTGAAAGACATTTTATTGCACTATTTGGTTTTTCGTGTAACGAAAAGTACAATAAAATATAGCAATTTAGGGACAATCGAGGTACGATCGTAAACCTTCCTGTAGTAATAGGACATTATGCTATCTCTATAGATATTAATATTATCTTGAAAAGCAAGAATTACTATATGACTTTCGGAAACATTGTTATTCTTTACTTGGAGAATTGAAATTGTAAATAATGATAGTGACTCTTTGGAAATTTTGCTAGGATAATTTCAAAATTCGTTATTTAAAATAATATAAGCTGCAATGAATATATCAAAATGTACTATTCTCAATAAGAACGCACTTTCAAATGAGAAGCACCTGTACCTTTCGTAATGCGGACTTGTGGAAAATCGTAAAACACTATTGCAAAAGTTGTCGAATGTTCTCGAGCTGACCCGAGTTCGGCCGAGGGAAAATTTATATATATATATATATATATATATATATATATATATTGTAACGGGACGACCTCGGGCCTGCCACGATCTCATCACTTCGCCCGAGATCCGCTAGGTGGCGACGGCCGGCGCGCGTGCTCGCGCCAGCGAAACAGTCACCCAGCACCGATAAAGTCCGGTGTACGAGGTCCTCGATTAACATTAAATTGTTGGAACATTACCTGCGCTCTGTAGTCGCGCAGTCCTATGGACCAAAGACTACTTATTTAAATCAAATCACCATTGCACTTCGGTGGTGCCCGTGCTCTTTATGGGAGCGAGGATAAATAACTTAAGCTTTCGCTTAACCGATTATATTCATGATTAATTAGTTAAGTAAAAGCCGGGAGGCTCATAGCCGTAGCTATGAGCCTCCCGGGACGTATGTGATTTTAAGAATAGTGATTTAGAGAAATTGCAATGCCCTGATACAAAATCCCGCAAGATCTTATTTTACTTATTGCAAAGTACTATTGTAATTTTTGACATTCGAGCTCAGAACGATTGCTATAAGTTTACCAAAAGGTGAAATATTTTATTTCTCTATTTGTAAAGCACTATTGTAATTTTTGCTATTCGAGCTCAGAACGATTGCTGTAAGTTTACCAAAAGGTGAAATATTTTATTTCCCTATTTGTAAAGCACTATTGTACTTTTTGGTATCCGAGACTATAGCAAATTATGATATACAGATTTAGAAATACTGTTATTATTTTAGGGAAAACTCCAACATTCTTATGAGTTATTGCAGCAGAAGATATCAAACTCTGTATTTCGTTACTCACTATTGTACTTTTTACAACTGTACCTCGATTGTCCCTAAATTGCTAGATTTTATTGTACTTTTCGTTACACGAAAAACCAAATAGTGCAATAAAATTTCTTTCAGTGTTGGTTTGTTCCCTAAAAGACCTATAGTACAGACGGAGGGTTAATAATATTGACTCAGAGTAATGAATTATATTAGTCGAGGAGTTTGTAGACTTTTTCATAGTGAGTTACTAATGTATACTATAGATTCATTCGGATAAATTATTTTTCAAATGCTAACAAGCCTCGTAAAGGAAATATTTGTTAGTAGTATCAGAGAACTCGATTATTGAAATTGACAAAAACGCCCTCGTAGACTTGTGTCTTACGAGTTATTGAGGGCTAGAATTTGCACAAATTTTGATTTATTTCTTGTGAACTTATCTGGAGGAGCGTTATCGTAAAAATTCCCAAATACCTTTATTAAGGACCAATTTAGCAAACATATACTGCCGTCCAAAAGCTTGGTAACATTCGCCCCGATTCCGCTTTGCCCAAAAAGTTTCACTGCTCTTTGAAAAATGAAGATATTTCAATCCAACAAGTGGCGTTTCAAAGGGGCATTTAGCTTCATTTGGCTTTTTGCAAAACAAATTTTCGATTTTTTTTTGAGCCCGGTAATGTAAATATCCCAATACCCGACCATCTAAGAGGCGACAAAAACGTTAACTTGTTTTTCGCGTTCAAAAATAAACTATTTTTTATAACGACTATGACTATTGGAAAGCTTGAAGTCTCTAGTTTCCAAAACACAAAGTATAGTTGTTGCTACAATTAATTGTTTATTCGTAATAATCGAAAATACTGAGAAATGTAAATGTACCAGTACCCGACCACCCATTTTTCTATACGACCCAATATCCGCCCACACATTATGACCCCATGACCGACCACTCATCCCATGGTGGGGGGAAGGGAGGGAGTGAATTGGGAGAAATGCGTCACTGCTCAGAGAATGTGTCACCGAAATTTTCAGGTTATGCACTAATAAAACACATGTTAGCAGATGTCCGGTTACTGGGACTGAACATAGTTGCGAGCAAGTACCGATATCCGAACACATGGTCGGTTATCGGTACAAGATACATTTCGTATGTACCAATAACCGGACATGAAAATTGAGTACTTAAAACGCATTTTTGGCTAATTGAGACGACATGTCAAATTAGTGGTATCTTTCCGAATAAAAACAGCTAGGGTCGGTTCGAAAACGATCAAAACCACTTCGAAATAGCTTCAATAAGATATCGCGATTCCTTAGTACTTCAGCTTAGATAATGGCTTCCGTGCCCCGAATAGTGCGCGCGCTGTCATATTTATCCAAAATTAAATTACCGACGATTCTTGAACTATTAAAAGTAGTGCCGTATACGTCGATTATGAATCCTGGATATTAAATCAATTCACAGTTTAAGATTTCTCTTAAGTGAACACTTAACTTGCTGATATATTGGTGCAAGTGGTCGGGTACTGGGACGTGGTCGGGTATTGGGACGTTTACCTTACGTCCTTCGAAACATGGTTGTCTTTTGGCTTTTTTGGCGTTGAAATTTGTGCGCATGATCCATGCACATTTTTTTATACCGTTTTTGCTGCATGGAAAATTTGTGGGGAGAGTATATAAGCTTCAATTTCGTTTTTTTTTTAAATTTCGTACGACTTTTTTTCGCAAAAATATTCAATTTTTGGCAGAAAACGACCATATTTAAAAAATGTAGCGTAACTTTAAAATAATAGGTCTTTCGTCAAGTCACTAAGAAGCTAAAAAGTTGCATAAAACTATTCTGGATTTACTGCGTTTTTTTAGAATTTTTTCTTTTATTTTTTTTGAAATTTTTCTTGTCAACGAGATATTTTTTTATCTTAAACAAACGGGTCTCTTACCTCATTTACACGGGTTTTTTAAAATCAAAAAGCCGTGTAGATGAGGTTTTTCGATGAAAAAGCCGTGTAGATGAGGTAAGAGACCCGTTGTTTAAGAAAAAAAAAATTTCGTTGGCAGGAAAAATTTTCGAAATTTTTTTTTTTTTTTTAATTCTGAAAAAATTTGATTGAATCCAGAATAATTGTATGCAACTTTTTACTCTAATAGGGACTTCACAAAAACCCAGTAATTTTAGAGTTACGCTACATTTGATAAATGAGGTCGTTTTTTGCAAAAAATTGAATATTTTTACGAAAAGAAATTATACGAAACTTTTCGAAAAATGAAATTAAAGCTTATACTCCTCCTCACAAGTTTTTAACGTGAAAAACAGTTTTTAAAAAGATTGCCCGGGTCGTGCGCCAAAATTTCAACACCAAAAAAAGCCGAAAAATGACCATGTTTCAAAGAGTGTACCGGGTTCCAAAAAAATCGAAATTTTTTTTGGAAAAAGCGAAGTGAAGCTGAATATGTCCGCTTTGAAACGTCGCTTGTTGAATCGAAATATCTTCATTTTTAGAGGAGCAGTGAAACTTTTTGTGCAGCGCGGAATAGGGGCAAAAGTTTCCAAACTTTTGGACGACAGTGTACATAGTAATTGAAAAGGGGCTCAGCGATGTATTTACATCTCGGTAGACAAAAGTTTCGTGAGTTATATCTCTGCTACGCAGTTTGAATGAGCACGTGCAGAATTATATACGATTCAGTAATTGTTCACGAAAAATAACAAAATAAAAATCGTTGTTGCCATAATAGTATCTCTGTCCATTGCAAGGTCACTACAGCAAGGGGACGATGGTCAATCATAGTTGTGGATGGCTAATGGCTCTACTCGATAGCTTCTATAATGCACGGTGACTTGATGGGGTGTTATGGGTCTCGGGTAAAGGTAGATATACTACTCCTCGATAGTACCTTCGTAATTTAGTTAATATTCAGTTAGTGTCTCGGCGATACATGCTGGGACGCCTAAGTGATAGTCCGTCCTCCTCGTAGGTCACTTAATAGGCAAGTTCACAAGGATACCGATCGCGAATGATACTCAATTTAAAAAAGACACCAATTTCGCTGTGTATACATTAATGGGACCAAGTCAGCGTCGAAACGCCGATTTTTGAACATGAATATAAATGTTCGTTAAATACCCGTAAGCCCGATCAATGGTCCATCATTTAACGTATGAATGAATAAATTTTTGGCGCTAGTTGGAACCCTTAAGGTGCCGCGGTTCTCTTATAAATCAATTTTTGAGGTTCACTATCCCAAGCGGAAATTTGATTCTCGCTGGGATCGGGGCATCAGGCTAGCCTTAAAATGACATCCGGCCTGGATCAGGATACGGATCAAGAAAAGATCAGGATCGTCACGCTACTTCCGTTCCGGCCGCGATCACGACTCTGATCCTAGCCGGATCAGACGCCTTATCCAGTCCTGATCGCCCACGAGTCCTAGCCTGATCACATTTATTTGATCTAGAATAATATATTAATAATATTAAAATGCATATTAAGTTATCATTATTCCTGTTTATTATTATTATTGCATCAAAATGTGTGCAGGTACAGCTTTTATAGCCTAATAGTTTAATAATTTATAAAAATCAACGATTTCACGCTTTAATAGAGTATTTAATTCTTTGGTCTATTCATTAGTATAAAAGGTATACAATACAGTTTCTAATATTTATAATTTAGAACAGTCTTGTTCTAAATTATAAATATAAGAAAATGTAATATGAGAAGAAAAATAAATGTGTAGTTTTATAATTGTATATTTATATATTATATTATTTTGTCACCGCCGTGTATACTGACTCCTGCTCCATTTTGGATCAAGGAAATATCAGGCTAGCGACATTTATGATTTAAAAAAAATTCATCTAAATTTGCCTGATAAACCTTAGCAGCACCTGATACGTCCCTGACATCGATAATGTAAGGGTAGCCGGATCTACTAACATATGATCCCGTTTGGATCCGGGCGTGATCAAGCTATCCGGATCAAGCTACCCTTACCGATGCCTGATCAAAGCCTACTAAAATATGATCCCGTTTGGATCCGGGCGTGATCAAGCTATCCGGATCAAGCTACCCTTACCGATGCCTGATCAAAGCCTACTAAAATATGATCCCGTTTGGATCCGGGCGTGATCAAGCTATCCGGATCAAGCTACCCTTACCGATGCCTGATCAAAGCCTACTAAAATATGATCCCGTTTGGATCCGGGCGTGATCAAGCTATCCGGATCAGGCTATCTTTACCGACGCCTGATCAAAGCCTGATCCCTTATAAGGCTACCCGGACCGAATTTCCGCTCGGGACGCTGTGCACGATCCTGGCCAAACCGCTTGACGGATCTTACCTTAGGACATCTCATTTTCTTCTTAACACTTTTCTGGACTGCTTAAGGGCGGGGTAAAGTATTAAATTTTTTTTTCATTTGTTTTCATTTTTCAAATGAATGCATAATATCTCAAGAATATTGTGTTAAAATTTCAAGTCGAGCGGAGTAAAATTGACGAAGTTATGAGTATTTGAGCGTCTATTGCTCCATGCCAGGTTTTATACCTGGGCGGTAGTTTTTCATCATTTTGTGAATAACATTTTGGCATTATTATTATGCAAAATTAATCTTTTGAGTACCTTTACTATGCATGAATTTTCTCAGATTTTTATGCAATCGAGAAGTCTTCTCAAACTTATGTGCAATGAGCGCTAAGCGACCAAACTCTTCTGCGTTTTTCAAACCGTTTTTCTGAGACTTGTCATATTTGAAGTCCGTGTGCACGATAACTCAAAATCTACTGGACCAATCGCTTTGAAATTTTGCACAGTACTTCTTCACATAATTCACCAAGTATTATTGAGAGCTTTTTTATTTTTTTTAATAATTACTAATTTTTCAACAACAAATTAGCCGATTTTTTTTTAGCGAAAATCGGGTTTTTGGCTCCCAAGTGCTACGAAAAATCGAAAAATCGAAAAAAAATCCTCCTGTCATTACCTCGAGAAACATCTCCTTTAACAAATGCATTTTGGTTTTTTGTTTCAGATGATTCTGTTGCGAGTTATGGTGCACACCGCAAACCAACTTTTTTTCGAGGCGCCTCCGGGGTTTAATTTTCACTCGCTCAATTTTGAATATTTTGCAATGCAAATTTAGGCGAATGTTGTTCAAATGTTACTTTATTATATGTAAATTTTTCAATAAACGAACACTATCCGTTACGCAAAAAAAATCTTAAAAACATGCCTTTTTTTCGCCGAATTAACTTTACCCCGCCCTTAAGTGCGACACATTTTTTTTTAGGTCCTTATTATGGAGTTACGGGCCACTTTTTTAATTTTTGACCCATTTTTTGTTTCAACAATTTAAAAAGTGGCCTGTTACTCTATAATAAGGACCTTAAAAAGATCTGCTTAAGCAGTCCGGAAAAGTGTTACGGAGAAAATCAGACAACGCAGGTCAAGATCCGTCAAGTGGTTTGGTCAGGATCGTGCACAACGCAGTGAAACTAAAAAATTGATTGACGAGAGAACGACTGCACCTTGAGAGTTTCAACCAGCGTCAAATATTTCTTCATTCGATACGTCAAAATATGATGTACCATTGGTCAGGTTTACACATATTCAACGAACATTTATATTTATGTTCAAAAATCGGCGTTTTGACGCTGACTCGATCCCCTTAACACACATACACGCGCAACCATGAGAAATATTATGATGTTGAAATTTACATTTGCAATTGAACGTAAATAAGTTTTTCGAATTCATTTTTAGCGAGATTTATGATTTTCTTGTGCATTTAACACCCCAATTCCCCTTTTTATCGATCTCAACCCTTTGAAGCTGTAATTAATCTCAACATTGTGCTTGGCAAAGCAATTATTTTTTTTTTCTTTTCATCATAATAATTATCGCAGAATCTGTCGTAAAATTTTCTCATTAAATTAATTTGATTAATTACAGAACTCATAATAATTTCGTGAGAGTGATAATGATAAGCTTTCTCTAAAAAATAGACAAATTCATGGCTGCACTGAACAAAGCGCTCGTTTTTATCGTTTTGGAACGATAATCGTCTAAATATGATGGTCTACATATATAACAAAAGATATAAATATATATATATATATATATATATATATATATATATATATATATATATATATATATATATATATATATATATATATATATGTATGTATGTATATACAGCGTTGGAATTCCTGGAGAGTCTGCCAAATCGTATTTACCAACGCCAATTACCAATTGGTGTTTCTCTTTACAGCGTTTCACGCGATAATTGAGGCAATTTTCATGCAAAGGGCGTCATTATGAAGTCCCTATCGTCAACGCGATGAATAAAATTGGATCGTCTTGCGCAGTGTTTGTTTATCGATTATCACGAGCAAAATACTGATCTCAGGACAGCTTGATTTTCAACATGTACAAAAATAATTTAAAAAATTGTGCATAAATATCCGGCATTAATAATAACCCAAATAATATTGACAATGAAAGTTTCGAAATTGTAATTACAGCATTGATTAAGTGCTCATTAACTCCGACTAGCTTCTAATTGAATTTTCTTGGTTGACTCCGTTAAACGATATTTCATCGACGCATGTATAAAATAGATTGTAACTCATCGAGTCTTCGTGTTATCGTCGTTGTCGTCGTCATCGTCGTCGTCGACGTCGTTGAATATGCACGTATATATTGACGCCATTATGGGATACAAATATCTATGCATAATACGATAAGCCAACGACTCTCGCACCCCGCTGATACGACCCATTCAAGAAGGGTGTTGTGGCACAAATTACTATCGATTCTCGTCGTTCTCGTAAGGGCACACCCCGAGGAGAGCGATCCGGGTATGTAGCATATCGTATATTGCTCAATGTACTTGGCTTAACACACATTTATCGATTATGAATATTCAAATATTTGTCGTAAGCAAATGAAGCTTTGCCACTCGATCAAATTATTGTGACAATATTGACACTCGACTTCAACGATGCAATGGACATTTTGATGGTGTATTCTGGTGAAAGCACGACTCATCTGTTTGTTCGTTTGACACGTCACTCGATAACTGTCAGCGAAAAATCTCACAATGTACGATTTAATACCGCTTTCGACTGGACATGTATATGGGGCATTCCATCCCTAATCGGACAGTTTGAGAAACTTTTTTTTTTGGATTTCCTCAATTTTTTATATTTTTGCGTACCCATCAAAAGACCCTTCCTGATACATTTTGAGATTTTTTTAATTACCCGTTCAAAAGATATTACATTTTTAAAAAACCGCTCTTTTTTTTTGTATTTTGGTCATAACTTCTTGAATAATGGTCCAAATTAAAAGTTTTTTTTTCAAAATTTTTGTTTTTTTATGGCCTTGTCAGAAAAAAATACAACAAAAATATTCGACGTGTTTTTGAATGAGTTTTTTGAGTTTTAAACGTTAAATCGTGTTTTTAAAAGTGAATGTCATTTTTGATTTTTTTTTTAAATTTTTTGTTTCAAACATCTATCTATTCAACAATTTTTTAGACTAGTCCGATCGTGGGATCTCAATGAGTACTATTTTTTTCGATTTTTGAAAATTAAATAAAAAAAATATTCCCATAAATTATTATGAATACCAATTTTTGTCACTGTATAGTATTTTTAAAATCATTTTGATTTTTTTTGGACACTTTTTCATTGTGAACAGATTTTTAAAATTAATAATTGATCGATGAACAAATAACAACAGTTCAAGAATTGTATGAGTGGGCATTGAACCTAAATAGTCTACCGAATATTGCTGTCAAATTTTCACATGAGAAACATTATTCAGATGCATAAGAAAGATTTTATTTGCGATAAAATACTGCGAAGTCAATCACAGGGGACACAAAAATTTCATTCCATTATTCCAACGAGCAACGGAAATGTATTGGCAAAAGAATACTCTAATTCTGCAAATAATCGTATATGTAAGGTTTTCAAAAAAATACGCGAATAAATAAAAACTGATGTTATTATTGTTCATAAACAGACTTAACGATTAATTATTAATTTTAAGAACGTGTTAACAATAAAAAAGTGTCAAAATAAATTCTAAATATTGAAAAAAATACTATACAGTAACAAAAATTAGTATGCATAATAATTTGTAAAAAAAAATTTTTTTTTAATTTTCAAAAATCGAAAAAAAGTAGTTATTGAGATCCCACGATCGGACTAGTCTTAAAAATTGTTGAATTGTTGAATGTTTGGAACAAAAAAATAAAAAATAAAAACAAGAGGACATTCACTTTTAAAAACGCGATTTTACGTTTAAAACTCAAAAAACTCATTCAAAAATACGTCGAATATGTTTGTTGTATTTTTTTTCTGAAAAGGCCATAAAAAAAACAAAAATTTTGAAAAAAAACTTTTAATTTGGACCATTATTAAAGAAGTTATGACCAAAATACCAAAAAAGAGCGGTTTTTTTGTTAATTCAATATCTTTTGAACGGGTAATCCAAAAAATCTCAAAATTTAACAGGAAGGGTCTTTTGATGGGCACTCAAAAATATAAAAAAATTGAGGAAATAAAAAAAAAGTTTTGCAAACTGCCCGATTTGGGATGGAATGCCCCATAGACTATATGTGGATATATATACGTGAGAATATGCAGTGTTTCATTATCACCATTTGCGACATCGAGTAGTGCGTCCAGTGCAACGTCCAAACCAGTCTCTATGGCCAAGTCCTCCTGTACAGGTTTTCCAAGCAATTCTTCAACATCTGTAAACGACGAATAGCATACATTATCATGTGATTCTCGTATCCGTTTCATTGTGACTTATCAACATTTTACAGAATTCTACAGATCGTCACAGATCAGTAACCCGTGCAGAAGTTTGTTGGAGTATCCCAGATTCCAGTAAAATCCCAATCGGGATTTTTTAGGGATGGCCTTAACGGGGATTCCTTGCTAGATCCTGGGTTGGTCCCCAGTGGTGCCCTTATTAACGCTAACCAGCAATCTAAAAATTCATATTTCGATCAAGATGTGTTGGGGCAGCCCCAAAATGAGTATTCCTGTGCAAACATTCGCTGGGGTCTTCCAGTTCCTTGAGAAATGTCAATCGGGATTTCTTAAGGATACTCTGATACGGGAGTCCTTACTGGATCCCTAGCTGGCCCCAGGTTGACTTCCTATTATAGCGCTAAAATTTAATATTTAATATGTTTTGTGTTTACATTAATTGCGACTAATTATAGAGCGCTCCCCAGCAAGTCATTTCGGCAACACACGTTCACACAATGTTTTGGTCATTAATAAAGACAATGTGTGTAGTTCAGATGTCTTCCTGAAAAGTGCTCATTTTATTAAATATAATTTATGTAACGATCCTATAGGATTCTTCAATAATCCGCTATGGATCATTCAAGCATCAAGTGAGATCTGCTCTGGACACAGTCACAGACCCGTTCGGGAGTCCCTGCTAGATTCCATTTTACAAATCCAGCTGGATCCCTACCATAATTTCTGTACGGGAAGTCAACATGCTCATGTCCACGCAGCGCGCATAATGATGTTGGGTTACTTTGGATACAAATCTAGGATCACTCTGTAAGATCCAAGGAGAATCTTGTTGAATTCTCATGAACTTGTGTTTCATTGCAAAGATTGATCAATGAGTGACTCATGACTAAAGATGACGCCGCGAAATTTCGACATTTCTGAACTCTACAACTAACTTATTCACTTTGATTGTTTCGTAATCCGGGGAAACCAATTTTTACGGTGGTGTCTCAAGTATTGAGTCAAGATTTCATGCAAATCATGCCTGAGACGAAAAAGAGAAAAAAATTGTTAATCCCTTGAAACACAGATCCACAAAAGTCGATTCGAAAATATAATCCACTTTCAAAATGCTTTTGGACTAGAGCTAGGCAATACTTAAAGTACCCGGTACTTGCGACGTAATTGAAGGACTTAAAAAGTACTTCAAGTATAAGTATTTAAAAGTATAAGTACTTCAAGTATAAGTACTTAAGTTATAAGTACTTAAACTTTCGAGTAATTTACCTGTACTTCAAGTATTGTTCTCAAAATTTCAAATACTTTTCTACACTTCAAGTACGTTGTCGAGTACCAGGTATCAAGTACTTTTGAATGTGTCTCGCTGATGGTTGCATATACAAAGCTTCTGAATATGTAATTGAAAATAATATTTCGTAACGTATATGGACATTAGACTGATACAAAAAAAGCGACTATTTTTTGTTTTTCGAAGAAACGCATTAAATACTTTTGGGAAGGTGAAAAAAGATGCCTGTTAAAATTAGAGCTTTTAATAAAAAGATTTAGAGGGCCCTCTTTGCATATTTTTATTTCCCATTTAAATAACACGGGAAAGAAAAATTTCAAACTTTGACATTTTCTTCAGCTTCAAGTCAATGCACCACAGTAAACGACACATACTCTTGTAGAGAATTGAACGCTCTACAAAAAAGATCTCTTATGATTTTTCGATAAACTCACTCCTTCAAAAGTTATTCACGTTCTAATATATATGTATATTAGACTGTGAATATGGGTGAACTTATGTTGGTAATTTCTTTAAAAAATAAGACATTTATGTTAATGCAATTTCAACTTTTGTTTTAGGAAAGATATTACGATATTTAGTAATAAGTTTCAACATTTTGCCGGAAACTAGAACAAAAAGTGAAATTTACTCTATATTTAAATTTAACCTTGAATAACTTTTGAAGGAGTGAGTTTATCGAAAAATCATAAAAGATCTTTTTTGTAGAGCGTTCAATTCTCTACAAGAACATGTGTCGTTCATTTTGGTGCATTGACTTGAAGCCGAGATATAAAGTGTCAAAGTTTGAAATTTTTCTTTCCCGTGTTATTTAAATGGGAAATAAAAATATGCGAAGAGGGACCTCTAAATCTTTTTATTAAAAGCTCTAATCTTAACAGGCATCTTTTTTCACCTTCCCGAAAGTATTTAATGCGTTTCGTCGAAAAACAAAAAATAGTCGCTTTTTTTGAATGTCTAATGGACATACTGTTCCTCAACTGTCGCCTACGACATTTTTCTGAAGACGAACACGAAGTCGAAGTAGTTTTAACAATCCATGTATTATATTCATTATTTTTTCTTTTTCATACCTGTATAAAAATAAATCGTAATTACAATCGTCAATGCTATTTTTGAATTATATTTAATTCTTCGTTTATATGCTTCTGTTCCAATCTGCCCAATCAGCTTAGTCTCAGTGTATTGCACAAAGTGTAATATGTTTTAAACATGTGATACGAAAAGTACTCGTATAAAAATCAAATGAGAATAAGAAATCAAATGTATAAGCACTAGAACTTACGAGATATACCTGAAAACTTGAAAAGTACTTGATACCTGGTACTTGATTTTTCAAGGACTTGTACTTGAAGTACTTTAAATCTTAAGTACTTCAAGTAATAAGTACGTAGTAATTCAAGTACTGCCGGTACTTGATATTCAAGTACTTATGATACTTTGTACTTTGTACTTGAAGTACTTCCATTACTTTGTCCAGCCCTGTTTAGAACAATTTTAAGTATGATTCATAAGCAATTTTAGTATCGTCAATTGCATATTTGTGTTTTCCAGACAATTTTCGGTTTATAGACTCACTCATGATAAACCCCAAAGAGACGAAAAAATAATTCTCCTGGCCTGAAACTCTTCGGTGTTATCCTCACTTGAGATTTAAGCGACGTATTAGATCTGACCCGGGAGGGGAAAAAATTGCTTTTGAATTTTTGCAGAGAAATGATGTTTCGGTCGAATACTAAATAACATCTTCGCTCCACCAACTCCAAAAGTCTCACCACAAACTGCATGTTTCAGCATTATAGCTGTACAATCACGCAACGTTCTGTCAAACTTTGTAAACTGTGTGGCTACCAAAGTTGTTCACAGAATAACGACTATATAAACCGACAACAGTAGTTTATCGAACTTGTGAGATATTCGAAGCATGGTTTTTTAAAATAAGGAAGAATAGCTGTACAATACAGGTGGATTTACAAAATTCCCCATGTGGCGTAATCGTTCTACGATTTGTCAATTATTTGAATGCCACGAGGGGGGATACAATTGTAAATCCCGTCACGTCGATCCGTCCTCTATGGGCAATAATTTATCCGTTCCAATAACGCCTCTCTCCATCTTTCTCTCTTCCCTCTCTCGTTATCAGGATCTGATATGAATTTTCCTCGACTTCGAAGGTAATGTGTACCTGGAATGTGCGGTATATATCGGTGTAGTATCTCCGATTGGTCTGCAATCGAAAACGTGCCATGTTTCTTTGGTGAAATCCATAGTGAAATTATAGAACTTCTAACTGGCACTAATAGTTAGCCAGTAATTATAAAATCTTACCAAATTGATCAAAGAAAAGATGTTACAATTATCGGATGCCATAAACGCTTCTGAATCGGTCTGCAATACCTGTGGAATCGTTCTTTTATACTTAACGAATTGATAGGACTAGAATTGCCTCATTACTTAAGATAATCCTCATCATCACGGACAAAATCAATTAATTGCTAATATTTCTTGGTGAAAGTTCGAAGTACAGCAATTGCATTCATTTTCGTTATACTTCGCGATATTTTAATGTCCCACTTGAACTCTTTCAATTGATAGAGAAATTAAAATCGACGACGCTCATTCCCTACTTTTGCTGAGAGTCGTTAAGATCCTATTTTCATTGTCAATTTAATGATCTACTGGCATGTCCTTCGTTTACCTTCGCGGGTCGAAACTTGCTCTTCTATTCTTCCTCTCTCTCCCATTCGCGAATACAACGAACAATGTTCGCTTGTATTGGCGATAATGGATAATCGTTAGTGAATGCATAACGACCAAGGTGTTATGCTAATATCTCTGGTCGAATCGTGCCCCAGTAGGTTATTAACGGGACAGACGATACCAGATCCCATTGCCATTTGGTGCATTGGACTGGTATATATATATGTGTGTGCGTATATGTTATGCACGCATTATATTATATATAGAAGTGCATGCATACGTGCATGTGTATGTGGAATTTGGGTCGACAGTGATAGCACTCATTAGACCATCTATACGTCTGTCTACGTTTAGTAGGAGACCACGGTGTTCATTAGACATCGGGACAACCCCCGCATTAATGCTGGGTATCAGTTTACTGAATAGACATTACTGAATAGATCCACTCGCATTAGCACCCTTTCTCTCATTTCATCGTAAAGCAACTATGAAAATACAGAGCTCTCTCTCTCTCTCTCTCTCTTCCTTTTTAGAGATCAATGCTTGATTCAGTGATCGATATAATCGTGTCAATGCAAAATTAAATTCAGTTATAAATTTAAAAAAAATCCTGCAAATTGGACATTTGCACATTGCTTCATCACCTTTATCCATAGTTCACACAGCTTCCTTTATCACAAAGTGTGGCGATCGAATTCGGCTTCCTCAGAAAGAAAGCTTTGTTAACTATAGAATAACATGAGTAATCAACGTGTAAATTTGACAAATTCTTTCAAACTTACTTCTTTCCAAACTTGAGTTTTGTTAAATTCAATAACGAAGAAACTTGCCCACTATTTTTAATGTGTACCGTAAAACGGGGCTACTTTGACTTTGGGGGTTACTTTGTTGATTTTTGGGGCTACTTTGGACGAGCAGCAAAATACGGTAAAAACGTGTTCGCAGATAACCCTCGTGACCTTGTGGGGAGGGAGGGGGTGTGGGGAGTGGGTAGAAGAGGAAAAAAAGTCATTCATAAACCAGCTACACAGATATGTGTAACAAGTGAAGATGTCCGAACAATCGATGATGCCATTCGCATGAAGGGAATAAAGAAGGGCAAGAAGAACGACTCCAACGTCTGTTACATCTGTAAGGCCCGAATTTTAAGTCACAAGTCCTACCCTAAGATCGAACTTTCCATCTTATCGTAAGTAATCGTAAGTTGAACTAAAGTGCCATTATAAGTTCATACTTAAGTTCAAACTTTAGTGCGAACTTCAGATTGATCTTAAGTTTAAATTTAAATTTGGTTTGACGTTCAAACTTAAGATCCATCTTGAGCTTAAACTTAAGTTTGAACGTACTTAATTATTTTCAGAACTAATTTAAAATAACGTCGTTGAGGGAGGAGATGAAAGAAGTTTGATCGAACTTAAGTTCATGCTCAAGATGGATCTCAAGGTCAAACCTCAAACCCAATTTAAGTTTGAATTTAAGATTGATTTGGTGTTCGCATTAAAGTTTGAACATGAGTATAAACTTATAATGATACTTAAGTTCAAACTTAAGATTCATCTTAAATTTGAACTTAAGTTCGAACTATAATTCAAATTTGAGTTCAATAGAAAGTTTGATCTCAAGTTTGATCTTAAGAACTTAAAATTCGGGCCTACGTATTTGGTATTTTTATATAAAACATTTCTTCAATAAAAATGACGAATTCATTGTCATAAATCGTTGTTTTTCATTTACTTTCATGTTCAATGTATAAAATATTATTGTTTTTTTATTAAAATTATGTCAAAGCTGCATTTACGATGTGGATCTTTGACATAAGCTGCATCCCTCACGGAAATTTATATATTTTTAATATACGCAAAATATATGTGGATATATTTCGAATATATGTACATATATTTTAAGTCCACACATATATGTTGCATATATATTAGCATATATTAAGAATATATGTAGAATATATGAGAGATACATGCAAAGCACACATATCTCTTATGTATTCTACATATATTCTTAATATATGCTGATATATATGCAACGTATATGTGTGGAAAAGATATGATTTTATTCTCTCTAATAACATATATCAGATGTATGCGAATTATTTCAATGCCTCTCCAAAGTAGCCCCACACTCGGGGTTACTTTGGCTTTTTTTTCGAAATATTTTTAAAATTGTGAGGGTATGTGGGGCTTGCTATTATTATACATTTTGTAGCCAAAGGACACATTGTTCTGTTTATGCAAAGAAAAAAAAAATTTGGACGTTAAAAAAAAGTTACGACCAAAAAACTTCCCAAACACCAACAAAGTAGCCCCGTTTTACGGTACGAAATTCCTGTACAATATCCCGCAAATAGCCGAAGTTAGAGAACGTTATTTGAAAAAAAAAAAAAATTTGATAACATTTTAATCATTCCATCGATTTTTGCCAAATTTAATCAAAAACAACCTCGATAGCTATATTAGCTCTGTGCAAAGTTTCAGTGCAATATCTTAAAAATTGCACAAGTTAGAGCATTTACGCTATTTTTCAAAAAATAAAAAATTTCATATAATCTTAATCCCTCGATGGATTTTCGCCAAATTCAATAGCGAACAATCTCGATAGCTATATACTAGTTCTGTATAAAGTTTCAGTGCAATATGCGAAAATTGTGCTACTTGGAGCGTTTATAATTCGAGCGTAATTTCATAAAAAATTAATCTTCTGCTCGATTTTTGTCAAATTCAATACCAAACACCCTTAATAACTATGCTAATTCTCAAAAAAGTTTAAGAAGATATTGCAGAAATTAGAGCGTTTACGCCATTTTTGAAAAAACCGAAAAAAGTCGATAAAATCTGAACACTCGTTAGAATTAAAACACAATTTTTTCATAATGAAGATCGATTCGTGCTCGATGAGTGTGCCAATTTTCAGCTTGGTATCTCGAAGCGTTCTCGAGTTATTAATTATTTATAGAAACTCAGGATTCATACACACATACACACATATGCACACAACCATCTGGACATTTTTTCTAAATATGATTTCTCGATGTTTTGGAACATTTCGAACAAATTGGCATAAGCATTTCGAAAAAAAAAATTTGTCACGAAAACAAAGCTGCCGGGTGGGGGTCGAAGAGCCGACTGACCAATATTTCGAACGGCCGAAATCCCGAATTTCACGATTACGAGCGTTAGAATAACGCAGCGCCGAAATCCCGATCGCCAGAAAAGAGAAAGTCGAGAGAGCCGCCCCATACGTAAGAGAGAGAGGAGGCGCATCTCTCTCTCTCTCTCTTACGCATGGGGTGGCTCTCTCCGCTTTCGCTTTTCTGGCGTTCGGGATTTCGGTGCTTCGTTATTCGAACGCTCGTAATCGTGAAATTCGGGATTTTGGCCGTTCGAAATATTGGTTAGTCGACTCTTCGACCCCCACCCCTTTTATATACTTATGCCATCTTTATCTAATTATTTATGTCATCCATTGAATGTGTCAATGTTTTACTTTTTAAGATCCAGATAAGATTATTCAAAAAAACCTAATTTTCTGCTATCGGTTGCCTCCTCCTTTGATCAATTTTCCCTTCCAAATCGCCACATTGATTGCCAATTGATCGTCATTTGAAATGGCATGAAGAAATTGTTGCGTATCTAAATCGATGCCCGAGATAAGGGATGAGAAATAAGCTTGAGTGATCTTCTAAATACCCTTTTTACAAGTCGAGTAAAACGTATTCTCGAAAGGATTTTCAAGTCGTTGAACATATCCTTCAAGCTTACGACAGAGAAAGACGAAGAAAGAGATACCGGAGAGGAGAAGTGAAGCTCTCGTCGAGGAAGATCATGGTGACATGTATATACACTATATACAGATATAAATATATACATGTACTCACTGTCCAAGTCAGCAAGGATAGCCTCGCTCGCAATGTCGAGGCTCCTGGTTAGACATCTTCGCATTTGAACCGTCGTACCGCTATGATAATCGCTTAGATCCTGCAGTGCCGTTTCCACAACCAATGGAATTTTCTCGATCCCTGAGCTGCTTGCCTCGTTACACACTAGTATTGCGACCATTCCCATACTGTGTACACAAAACAGCATGGCACAGGGTAGTGAGTGTCTGTCCACTTTGTATAAGCAACGTCGTATTGTCAGTTACGGTCAATACATGTTGAATGTTGACAATCTAAAGGACGTAGCTTTGACTTTTTTGGATGTTGAGTACGATGGATACACGTCTTTTAGTCAGTGCAACGAATTGTACCGTGACTAGGACCGTGAGATTCGCGAGTTCCGTTCTGATTCTACTAGGGAAATTCAGCTGGCATCACAGGGAAATTCGTGATAATTCTCGTTCTAGCGTTGAGGAAAATGAAGGAAAGAGGGTGGACGAGAAGGCTCGAGCACAGAGACGAATGGTACTATACAGATTCTCTATTCTGTGTTCTCTGTGAATAAATATATATATATATGGGTCATTCCATGTCAAATCGACCAATAGTTGGAATCGACCCCTTTCAATTTCGATGAAATTTGATCAGAAATTTTCTTTTATCATAAAATAAAGTTCTACCACAGGAACAAACATTTTTTTTTTACAAAAATTCAAAATTTCACCATTTTTTCAATTTTTCAAGGTTATTTTTTAAAAATCTCGAAAACTATTATAGTTAAAACTTACAAAATTACTTCATTGCTCAACTATACTTGACTCAGAAGTAGAAAATTTTTTTTTACCATAATTCAAAAATTCATATTTTTTAAAGAAAAGAAAACACCTCTCTGAAAATTTCAGGATCTTTCAAGATTAGAACAAGGTATATATAAAAAAAATTGCACCAAAAATTAAATGATGATCGTGGATTTTCGCTATTTTTTGAAATTCAAAATTCTCCAAAATCACCATTTTTCCAAAACTTTTTCAGAATATTTTTTTTTTGTAGCCCAAAGTATACTCTTTCAGACAAATCCAGAACGATTTTTTTGTAACTATAATAGTTTGTGAGATATTTAAAAAATAAACTTGAATTTTGTATAACTTTAGAAAAAACATTTTAATTTGTTTCTTTTCAGTTTCACCCTTTCAATTTCAAACCCCTTTCAATTTCGATGAAATTTCTTTTATCATAAAACGAAGTTCTACCACGGGAACAAAATTTTTTTTTCAAAAATTCAAAATTTTACCATTTTTTAAATTTTTCAAGGTTATTTTTTAAAAATCTCGAAAACTATTATAGTTACGAAAAAATCGATAAGATACCTTGTACTGATCTTAAAAGGTCCTGAAATTTTCAGAAAAGTGTTTTTTTTCAAAAATATGAATTTGTGAATTTTGATAAATTTTTTTTTTTACCTCTAAGTTGAGTAAACTTGAGCAATCATGTAATTTTTACTGTTTAAAATTACAAAATTATTTCATTGCTCAACTATACTTAACTCAGAAGTAGAACAAAATTTTTTACCAAAAATTCAAAAATTCATATTTTTTAAAGAAAAGAAAACACCTCTCTGAAAATTTGAGGATCTTTCAAGATTAGCACAAGGTATATATAAAAAAAAATGGAACCAAAAATTAAATGTTGATCGTGGACTTTCATGATTTTTTGAAATTCAAAAATCTCCAAAATCACCATTTTTCCAAAATTTGTTCAGAATATATTTTTTTGTAGCCCAAAGTATACTCTTTCAGACAAACCCAGAACGATTTGTTTGTAACTATAATAGTTTGCGAGATATTTAAAAAATAAACTTGAAAATTTGTAAAATGGTGAAATTTTGAATTTTGTATAACTTTAGAAAAAACATTTTAATTTGTTTCCTTTGCTAGAACTTCGTTTTATGATGAAAGAAAACTGCCTGACCAAATTTCATCGAAATTTAAAGGGGTCGATTCCAACTATTTGTTGATTTGACATGGAATGACTCATATATACAAGTAGGATTAGAGAGTACGTACCCGAGAATAAAGACCAAGATGGACAGAAGGAAGGCTAGAAATCCAGGATGCTGGGATGGCTTGTAATCCTCTCTGATCGGACGACAGGCGAGCCAGATTTCTGTGCCAGGAATCACGCACGCCAGAATACAGCAAACGCCTACGAGAGCCACGAATCCAACCTCCATATGCATAGACTGAATCATTATGACACATATAAGCAAACATGTATGTATCAGATACATACAAACATTACGGACTATAAGAATAACCCAGTTTTAACCCTTTCAGCCATAAATTATTGCACTATCAACACGGTAATTTATTGTTTAGAATTAGGAAATGTTGGAAATCCGTTCCCCTCGATCGATCATTCATGGATTTTGCAGTTAGAGCTTTATTGTTAATGGGGCAGTAAAATGTGGTTCAATTTTAGATGACGAAATGAAAAAACAAATTAACACATGCAGATATTTTAGTTAGGGTACTTATTATTGCACTATATTATCGCAACACGGTGATTTGTTGTTTAGAATTAAGGAACATTGGAAATTGATTTCCATCGATCGATCATTCATGGATTTTGCAGTTAGGGCTAAGACTTCATTTTCAAATGGCTCCAATTAATGAGACAGTAATGGGTGGTTCAATTTTAGACGAGGAAATAAGAAAACAAATTGGCACATGCAGATATTTTAGCTAGGGTACATTAAATGAAAATTGGGTTTACCTCGGACATTAATTTAAAGCCAGTAACCCGGTTTTCCATGACGTCCTTGATCAAATCTGAAAAATCAAATCAACTCATCTCGATGATACATCACCCGTCACGATTCGTAAGTCAACGAGGAAATGGTGGGCCCGAAGTTTTGATGAAAATTGATAATCCACAATATTTATTCGTACCTATCGGCACGTCGTGCGGCTGAACGGAATTGAGAAATGTTTCCAAAAAATCAAAGGCAAATATTCCCCTGTCCAAGTGAAGACTGGCCATTTTGTAGCGCTCATCGTGCGGTGTTTTTGGAAAATCGAGAGTCGGTTTTACACCGTCCCAATCTTGTGGTATACTCAGAGTCTTAAGATGCGAGATATTCGTATTTCGGTCATCAATGATGGTCGTTGTTGAGACAATATCATCGTGATAATCGCGATCGCCGATGACGATATCGTCGTTATCGTTGGCACCAACATGATGAGCGTTCGCTTCATTTTCATATTCCGGACGTAGAAACATCACGGGACTCTCGGTTGTCGTGCAATTGCAGTTGATGGTCGTTGTTTCGATTGGAACGATAAGTTCGAGTGATTCTTGTTGATCGAGAGAAAACCCGTTCAATCCCCGGCCGATCAAGATTAGTAGAAATCCTGGAATAACGATTCAAACACGCGAGAGAGTTGTTTAGTTTGTTTAGGTCCAGGAAATAATATCGCGTAGCAACGAGAGTTTGGTATTTATTTGGGATTCAGGGGGTCGAGTCAGCGTCAAAACGGCGATTTTTAATAGTAATTTATAATTTTTGTAGAATGCCTACAAATGTGATGTATCGTCCACCATTTGAGGTACCGAATGAACAATTTTTTGGGACTAGTTAAAACCTTTGAGGTGCACCGGTGTCCTGAAAAACCTAATTTTGAGTATTTACACTCTGCGCATGATTCAGAAAGAACTGCTAGACGGATTTTGTCCTACGACATCTCATTTCCTTCGTAACGCTTCTTCCCACGGGATGAACGCGGCACATTTTGATTCAAGTCAAAATTGTGACCAGGAAAATGCGTGGAAAGTTCAAAATAGGCTATCAATTTCAAAACTGGCATGCAACTCGGAAATCAAGGGCAAAAAACGAAATGTGCCGCGTTCATCCCGTGGGAAACAGCGTTACGAAAGAAATGAGACAACGTAGAACAAAATCCGTCCAACGGTTTATTCTGAATCATGCGCAGAGTGTAAAAACTCAAAACTAGGCTTTTTAGGACACCGGTGCACCTTAAGGGTTCTAACTAGTCCCAAAAAATTGTTCATTTGGTACTTCAAATGGTGGACATAACATCATATTTGTAAGTATTCTACAAAAATTATAATTTATTATTAAAAATCGCCGTTTTGACGCTGACTCGACCCCCTTAATGAATTTATCGATAGAATCTGAGAATTAATATCTGAAACTGAAACTTCGTCGAAACTTCGTTGCTGCTAGAAAGTTGGAGGAGAAAAAAAATGACACACTCATCGAGGATTCTCGAAAACGATTCACTGGTCAAAATTGAACTATACTCAGGTGTCCAACAGTTTGCACGTGCCTTGAATCATCGACTTCATTGCTCTTGCTCTTTCCTCTTGCTCCTCTTGCTCTTTCGATCCTCTTGTATAGCGTATATTTGGGAACTGTTATTATCGTCGTATGTCAACACGTTCCTACGTTAATCCATAATTCTTGAACATCAAAAATACAGTGATTTATTCGGTCCGATAACTTATATCATGATGACGAGACGTGGCTGGCACTTGGGTTGAGCGCTGCGACTCCGAGGAGACTGTCATTTCGAGGGCTTGTTGAGGCTTCCACTGAAACCCCACAAACTCAAGTGTTGTCGAACCCTGCTTATATGTATATGAGGTATTCCATATCAAGCCGACCAATCCGTGGACCTGACCATTTTTTATTTTGTTGAAAATGTTCTATTTTTTTGTACGTGATTAAAAGCAGTCTCTCAGAATTTTTTTAGATTTTTGTCTCAACCCAATTAACGACAATAAATTGTTCAAAATTTGACACAATTGTTTTTCAAATGCTCATAACTTTCTTAAAACCGGAGATATCAAAATAATACAAAAGATCATTTTTTTCCATCTTGCGCTGCAGTTTTATAAGAAAAATTAAAAAAAAGAAATATCGATATTTATTTTCATATGTTTTTTGAAGTTTTTAACACAAAATATTTTTTTTTTCAACTTGGACCCTTTTTATTTCTTTTGAAAAAATTCACCACTTTTTAAAGGACATTTTTACAGATAATAAAAAATTGGCAGTTTGTGCTTCTCATAACTTGTATTTTTTTTCTAGTTTTTATCGCGTGTGAATTAAGGAATCGTGTTTCCTCCTTGAATTAAAAAATAGAAAAAATACAAGTTATAAATATCACAAGCTGCCAATTTTTAAGCATCTGTAAAAATATTTTTTTTAAAGTGGTGAATTTTTTCAAAAAAATAAAGACGGTCCAAGTTGAAAAAAAAATATTTTGTGAAGTTATAAACACAAAATATTGTTTTTTTCAACTTGGACCCTTTTTATTTGTTTGAAAAAATTCACCACTTTTTAAAAGATATTTTTACAGATACTAAAAAATTGACAGTTTGTGATATTCATAACTTGTATTTTTTTTTTAATTGGCAGTTTGTGATATTCATAACTTGTATTTTTTTCTATTTTTGAAATACAAGTTATGAATATCACAAACCGCCAATTTTTTAGTATCTGTAAAAATATGTTTTAAGAAGTGGTGAATTTTGTCAAAAAAATAAAAAGGGTCCAAGTTGAAAAAAAAAAATGTTGTGAAGTTTTAAACGCAAAATATTTTTTTTTTAACTTGGACCCTTTTTATTTTTTTGAAAAAATTCACCACGTTTTAAAAGATATTTTTACAGATATCAAAAAATTAGCAGTTTGTGATATTCATACTTGTATTTTTTTTCTATTTTTTAATTCAAGGAGGAAACACGATTCTTAGTTGACACGCGGTAAAAAATAGAAAAAAAAATACAAGTTATGAGAAGCACAAACTACTAATTTTTTAGTATCTGTAAAAATGTCTCTTGAAAAGTGGGGAATTTTTTCAAAAAAATAAAAAGGGTCCAAGTTGAAAAAAAAATTTGTGTTTAAAACTTCAAAAAACGTATGAAAATAAATATCAATATTTTTTTTGTATTTTTTTTTATAAAACTGCAACTCAAGACGGAAAAAAATGATCTCTTGTTTTATTTTGATATCTCCGGTTTTTAAAAAGTTATGAGCATTTGAAAAAAAAATGTGTGCAATTTCGAACAATTTATTGTGGTTAGTTGGGTTAAGACAAAAATCTAAAAAAATTCTGAGAGACTGCTTTTAGTACGTGCAAAAAAATAGAAAATTTTCAACAAAATCATAAATGTCCGGGTCCACGGATTGGTCGGATTGGTATGGAATACCTCATATACAATATACATATGTGCGAAAAAGCAATGTGCTGCCTGGCAGTATTCTCGACGACGAAGAAATAGCAACGAGACTTCGATACACACGTATGTGTCGAATGTTAACAATCAAAAGGGCGCTTTATGCGAGATTTTAGCATTTACAGTCATATTTATTACGACCTTTTTACATGCGATGTTGGGTCTTGTACGTGTGACACAGCAGGAATGAGAACGAAAGAGGGAAACCTATTGGCAATTGAGTTTCTTCTACGTGAGAAAGAGACAACGAAGACAGGGATTTCGTGTGAAGTAACTGGGTTACTCGATGAACGGGGATATAGACCGAGACGCAGTAATGGTCATCACGTTGCGTGCTCACTTCTATACGCTTATTCGTCGTGAAATGACTAAACTCACGAGGAAGGTCGAAGGTGTCTTTCTTTTATCCTCCGATTTATATTGTAAGGGTAGAAAGGTAGTCGGCATTACGGGAGCCATTTCGATAAATGTGTTCAAATTTCGGATGCTTGGTTGGGAATTTACATGAGGGCCTCTCCACGATCTTCCAACGACCCCCAAAAACTTTTAGTTTATTATTAACCCTTACTTGACACACTTCTGCAGAATAACGTACTTGATACATTAGGGTCGTTTGAACTCCAGCGACAAAAATTCTTATAAGGGTGATTCTTCCAAAATACTCACGAGGGTACAAATTTTTTAATTTTTTTAAATTTATCATTTTGGGTTCTAAAAGTGTTGATGACCTTAGTATAAGATATTCAAGGATGTATGAGCGCTACGTGGTAGTCAATACACATGATCTCATTGAAATTTCACAGAAAGAGAACATAAGGTAGTAATGTTTAGCAAAATATTAGTGAAAAATACATAGATGATTTTCAGAGAGCATATAATATTAAATTAATTTCGTTTTAAGAATTATTTCTCATCGAGTAACTGACTGACTCCGATGGTGTATCGTATGCTCCCCAGCTTTAACCTCCAAATAAAAGTGAAGAAGGCCGTGTTTAGCTTGATATATCTAATTCGAATGTTCGTTGACCCCTGTTTTTCAATGTATCATCATAATCCCCTACATTCAATGGATATACTTGTTGTTTTTCATCTACGGTATCTTATATCCAATCGGTCGAACTGTCGAAAACAAAGAGTTGCAAAGTCAACCTTGCCGTAAGTTCGGTGTATAACCATGTGCAATGCTACATTTTCAATTAATAATATCTTGCTTAAATAGTCAATAAGGGGCGTTGAAATTTTTTAAAGTACCGAATATCGAACCTCGACAATATCATATAAAAAAATCAGCGTTGTATCTAATACTAAGCCTAGCGCTCATACATCCTTAAACGTCAGTGACGCTTGAACAAGCTGGTCTTTCTATTTGGCGGGGTTTATTGTCCTTTAAAGAAATTGTAGTGCGAGAGGAGTAAATGCGAAGGCAGAGAAATGATGAAAAACTTTTGCTTTAACGTTCTTTATTAGTTAATTTCAGTATTTTCAGTTTTATTAGAATATTTAATATTGGGGAATACTTATAGGCGGTTATAATAAAAAATGAAACGCACATACAAACTGACTATCTTACTTCCTTGCACAAAGACATCAAATTAAGCAAAATTTGGTTATAACCCCAGCAAACACAATCCCGAAATAGTTACGAAAATGTTATTTGTGATGTCTATAGTTTTTCGTAATTCCTTTATCATTCATTGACGTCCTTACTACATATGGTCAAGACGTATTATATACATCTCGTTTACGTGCATTATGAAAAAGTTTCGAATTTGTTATGAACACGATATGACGTATTTATTACATTTTAATTATACGTCAATGTTTCGTAAATTGTCCAAGTGTCTTTGCTGGGACGCTTTATAATGGCATGGCAATAATCTGGAGGAATTATTTTTATTCAAACTCATTTTCGTTCGTCACTAAAACCCGGTTTTAGTGATCCCTCCAGCAGATTCTGGATAAGATGTAGAGAAATGAGCCAGAGGAATGCCGATTTTGATGGTTTTTAGATTGTAATATGACATGCGAGTTGTTTTTAACTTCAAAACGAAGCGATGAACTTGTGCTGAATCGTTTGCATTAAAAAAAATAAACCAAGATTTATTTTAGCCGAAAATATTTCATTGGTACTTGCCAGAGGAATGACGTTCCGGCTTATGACATATACTTAAGTCACACTGTTTTGAGAAAAAAAGTCACAACCGTCGAAAATGAAACTTTGACAAATTTTCAGCTAGCCTAATTAGATTTGAGAGAGACTGCTCTCGTTCGCCCGAACAACTATCGCTATCTATTGCGCTAATATCGACTCATTTCCATCGGCTCAGCGGAATGACGTTAAAGCAGGTTACAAGATTGTCGATTTTTATTGAGATATATCTGTGCTCAGTATTTTTTTTTTTTTTTCAGAACGAGGTTATAACCAGCGTTCAGTTTCAGAAAACATTTTTTATTTGCAGTTTTCTAAACTTCAAGTATTTTTTTACATCGTTACAATGTGGGAAGATGCGAAAGTTACATGCCAGAGGAATGATTTTTAGTGATCAAACACGAGAAAAAACGATTAAAATGATTTTTTTTTTAAATCTGTTCCAACACCGTGTTTCAAAACATTATGATCTAATATCCCCAAATAAAAAGATCATGGGTAACGATATATATCGAGGATTTATCGAAATCTACGGAGTGTCATGTAAGTCACAGTGGAACGTACAAATCGGTGAATGATGGTGAATGCTTATTCGTGTAGCCCATATAAATTCCGATTCAAAACACACGCATTGAATCTTGAAACGAATTAAAAAAAATTCACTTAGCTCCGCGCTTGGATCAGCCAAGGTCATTTGCAAATGGATCCACGAAAATGGTTTTTGTCAATTTAAAGCATGATCCGTAACGAATTTTATCATTGTAAATAGCTTAATCGTGGTCCTCAGGCCATTTCCGATTCAAAACACAGGCTGTGAACCTTAAAACGACGAAAAAAACTTTTTCGTGGAATGGAATGGAACAGAATGAAATGGAATTACCCATCAATGAATTTGTCAAAAAAAACTTTTCACAAATGGATCTGCCAAAATGATTTTTGTCATAATATAACATTGTATACTTGCCACGTTTTTCACTCTGAAGAAAAAATATAACAGGAAAAAAATTCGCACATCATTTTCGCACTCGACCTTACTTGACACACTGAGGTACAGGCGAGACCACTCGACTTTGGACGACTACTATAAAAAAAACTTCTTGTCTTAGAATAATGCTATAAACTTGAATGAGTAGTGGCATCCTTGAACTAATGACAGATGTCGCAATATAGGCGCCATTTTTTTAAATTTAGGTACTTAAAATTAAGAAAAATTAGACCCGGAGTGTTTTGGACCCCAGTGTATCAAGGGTTAAAATCCACGCGTATCGATTGGTGGCACAAAAATTCTCAATATCAATCCATGCAGTCGTTGTAATCACACGTTCCTTTTCCCAGTTTTACCGTTGCACTGGGAATCTTTCATGCGCTAATGGTTTTGCCTGAAATCTAATAACTTCTTGCTGAGCAACGACTATCGGTTGAAGATGTCAGCACTTCCTTTGTTATAGAATCAAAAGGAGCCTCTTGGTCCCAAGTCTGCGGTCCCTACCTGCATTCGACTGAAACAGATAATATCACCTTTTAGAAACTTCAAATGGACTTTTTCGAGTTGATTGTCTCGAGGATTCATCGGGATTAGAACAAAGTAACGTTCGTAATAAAGGGATGTAAGCTCCCATTTTTTTTAGCCTGCTTTCAGTATCTCAGCTGAACAAAACTCATCTCGTCTTATTGCACCCAGAGAAAAGATCTAGTACATTCAACTAAATCCTAGTCAAGCCAAATAAATTTTTTTTGTTGTAGGCCGGCCTAATACAACTCTATTCATGTCAACGATTTTTTTTTTTTTGAATGACCTACTAGGAAAATATATTGCGATCTAATAAATTTTTATTTAATATTAATAAATATTATTTCAAACTGAACAAATATGTATTTAAATGAAATAATTTTTTTTTAAATATTTACACAACATATATTTTTAAACATTTCAATCTTTGAATGTATAGCTACACATATGAAGTCTACAATTTCGTAAAGCTTCGTTTTTTCCTTAACAGAAGGGAAAAGAAAAAAGACCCTTTTAGATGGGAATCCTTTTCGGGGATTCGACCATCTTGCGTTTTGCCGCAATGTTCAATGTATTAAATATCCATACTGAAAAATAAGGATATCAAACATAGACGAGCTTCGAAAGGATATAGGCGTCGAGAGGCAGGTTCGCTTGTGCGAGAGGTAGACACCTGGCGGATTTTTGGGGTACTGACAAATCTGCAGATATGATCGGATGAGATTACGGGTGAATAGGTATTTAGTAACGACGAATAGAATTTTTCTTCAACGCCTGTTTCTCGATGACGGGGAATTCAAATAAATAAATATAGTGGAAGTAAATATCGCCCAAAATTGGATGGAAAGAAAATTTTCTTTAAAGTAACTAAATAATAATCAAATAAACGATTATAGTGCCTACGACTAGATCTTTTTTCTGGGTGTGTTTACAGTCCAAATGCATTATTATTCTCTCCCTTTTTCCTCGTAAAGGTCCGCAGAGACTTTCCATGTAACAGCCTAGAAATTCCTTAGCTCGTTTCACGCTTCTTGGTCACAACATTGAACGATTTCACGAGGGATAGCGGAAGATAGCATAGACAGCAAATTCTCTCGAGCTGTAATGGCTCCGGATAACGCCTTTCTCATGTTACAGAAGCGAGATATCCTGTCGCGTTGTTCTCTATTTCGTACCGCAAAATAAATGCAATGAGAAAAAACACAAATATTGAAGAAAAAGCTCGGTTGTTGTCAAATCCAACTGAACCACCTGACTTTCTTTTCCAGGTTCTTTTGTGGAAAATCCTTTTATTAAAAATTCCAAGCTTCATCCAATATTATAAGGCTCTTCGGTAAAATTGACGCAAACAGCCAATAAAAAAAATAATAATAATTCACGTGAATTCTTGAAAAATTCCAGAGATTCGTCCGCCGAAGATGAGAAAATTCGAATTACCATTCTCTCGGTAAGTCACGTACTTTGAGAGGAAAGAAAAAGGATAAAATGTTACGATCGTATATATAATAAGGATATGAAAAGAATGCGCAGCTTTGGCACGACAAAAATAGAGGTGGAATCCCGGATTTACGAAATCCTGGATTGTACTTCTGTCTCCGCTATCGAGAAAATACAATACACAACGATGGCTAGATACATTGGCCGTAAAGTAAATCGTGACAAAAAGAATAGACAGCGATTTCTCGAGGATTGCTTTCGTGCATTCATAGATATTTCAAAAGCTTATGCCAAGTACCGGGCGCAACAGTATCACATTACTGAGTGCGATCATATTACTTCAACTCACTATGAAATATCAAAGAACCATCCAAAAATATGTTAAATCGGTTCTCATGTTAGATTGAAGCGCAAGTTCAAAAGATGGTAACTGCGAGAAGCTATTCTCAATTTTCCGAAACTCTTGGGATTCACAAAAAAGTAGACCCATGGACAATTTTAACTTTGATAAGTTTAATTCACCCTTATCTGTTGTTAAGGGGAATTTAGGAGCCGGAAAAAAGGTCATTTTTGTGAATTTGTTTGAGGAAAACTATTTGAAATTTCGAATTGGGAGTTTTTCAATCTAAAAGTATACACATTCCGAAATATGTACAATTTTTTTGTTTTTAAATTAATAATTAACGAGATTGTTGTATAATCTTCAGAGCGTCGTAAAAAAATCTGGGTAAACGATACTAACTGGCATTTCTTCAAAAATTATCGGAAACAAAAAACCAAAAAATTATTAAATTAGATACTATAATCTAGTACTTGTCATAGCCGATTTTAAAAATATCGATTTATGACAAAATGGCGGACGTTTGAACACAACATAGTGATTTTTCGACAAAAAAATAGTTATTATTTTGCCTATGAAACAAAAACTAAGCAACGAAAAAAAATCCTATGACAAGTACTAGATAATGATGTATGGAATAACCATACAAAAATTCAAGGCAGTCGGTTCATTGGTTTTCGAGAAATTTCTGGTACCGATTTGAAAAACGTGGTTTTGAAAAAAAGGGGTTTAACTCTCTCGGCTGTAACTTTGTAATTTATCGAGATATTGACTTGCAATGAAAAAAATGAAAAAAAATTGATTTTTTCGACCACGCTAGGTGTATATACTGTATATCTCCCCTTAAGTCATCAAACTTTGTGAAATTTTCATAATTATTGAAGTGAGATGCATATCAATACTTTTTTTTCGTTGGATTTTTGGCTTGAGGGTGATATTGGCTTTCATTTGGAGGCTACGTCAACTGTTCCTCAATACAATGAAAAATAGTATATTACACCACAAGGGCAGAAAGTTTGAGATTCCTGCACTGCGCATCGTGATGCCCAAGGCGAAGCCGAGGGCCATCATGTTGCACAGTTCAGGGCTCTCAAACTTCTGCCCGTGTGGTGTATACTATTTTTCTTTATAGCCGGTCGAAAGTACGGTAATAAAGTACAATTGAGTACGATAGATTCATGTTTTGATGCCTGCCCCGACATTTGCGGCACGAGCGAAGCGAGTGCCAGCTGGTCGGGGGCAGGCATCAATACAAAAAAAGCAAATGTTATTAGAGTAAAAAAACAACAATAATAAATTCGAACTTATACCATTTATTTATTTATTTATGTCAATGTTGTCGTTTGTATTCAATGTTTTTCTCAACATCGACCAAATGCTCCATAGAGTTTATGGTTTCAGCTTTTTTGTTAAATCTTTAAAATAGACGGTCAAATTCGTTTCTTCCGAGCTTGACAGAGAACTTTCATGCTCCATCTGTCATTTTTTATAATTCTCGTTGACAAGCTTGTATCGATCAGCAGACTTTTTCGGTAACGTTTCCGTCATGATCAATTCCGCCTCTACATCGAAATCTTCGAATACCTCTTCCTCGTCCATGGATTCGTCAGTTGAGACTGTGCGGTTCATTATTTTTCCTCACAACACTGATTCTAACTAACGAAAGAGCAGCCTTGACTGAGCAGGTGACAGTTGCGGGAGTCTCACATACAGCTGTGCGTGAAAAAAGTTTTTGCTCCCGCCGTCACTCCGTTGTTTTACTAATGCAAGAATCTCGGTACATCTGGCATCGAAATTGATGCCGGATGTACGTACTTTCGACCGAGGTATAAAGAAAAAATGATTTTTTAAATATTTATGGTAATTTGAGGAACCTCTAAATTTTGAAGTGCACCTAACTAAAAATATGGTAACCACAAGAATAAGAATTCTAACTTCAACTAAATCATGATTCTTGAATTGTTATTTAGTTGAAGTTAGAATTTCTTTGCAGTATTACGTTAAGAGTCCTACAAATTGTTGTTTCTGCGTTCAATCACCCGATACGCAGTTAATGTTTGCAAATCTATTATGGTTGCTGTCAGATGACGTACCGTGAAATGAGACTACTTTAACTTTGGGGGCTACTTTTTCCGTTTAAGTTTAAGCGTAACTAGGCCCCAACATACTTCCTTCACCACCTCTTGCAACACAAGGTAAAGCGGGTTCTAAAGTAGTTCCAATGCCGGAAGAAGTAACCCCCAAAGTTAACATGACCCCGTCTTACGGTAGTCATTTCGTTCTCAAATAGATACTGTTACTGATATTGATTCTAATGATGTTGAAGCTTGCATCATTGCAATGCAACGAAAATAGTTATTTTTTTAAAATTCATTTTTAATGAGATTTACGTTTTGCTTGTGCGTGTAAAATTTGGGTGATTTTCAATTACAACATTTCTTAGGAAGAACGCCAATTACCGTTGCATTCCAATGATGCAAACTTCAGAATCATTTGATTCTATGAGGTTGTTCAGTTTCAGTTCAAAAGATACACCCTAGTATTTTG
Organism: Alloplasta piceator; assembly: GCA_946863875.1. NCBI lineage: Eukaryota > Metazoa > Arthropoda > Insecta > Hymenoptera > Ichneumonidae > Alloplasta > Alloplasta piceator. The sequence goes on from OX333072.1 coordinate 28,725,504, forward strand.
TCTAGCTGCTTTTATGCATATGGAGCTCTATATACACAAAAGCGAAGTGCGGAGGAATCTGCCGCTAGCTGAAGCGAGACCAGCAGATATTTCGAATTCATTCCTAACAGAGTTGATTCGATATATAGGTCTCGTTGATATAGATTCCAGCTCATAGTCTCGGATAATAGAGTTTTCGACTTAGTAAACTGTCGAACAAAAAGTTTCGAATAACTTATCATTAAGTATTTCGACGTTCGAGGTTTTTAAATTACGATATAAACACTGTTCGGGATTCGGTTTTTAAAATTTTTGTACCACACCCTTTTCTTCTTAATGAAATATCTAGTATTGCTGCAAGACAAGACAAGACAAGAATTGTTCTCCTCTTGTCTTGTCTCGAAAATTTCAAAACAATAGATCGTACCGTCTTGTCTAGATCGGCAAGAGAAAGATTGTCTCTCGTCTCGAATTTTTTCGTCTCGCTCTAAGACATCTTGTCTTGTCTCGTGTTATCTCGATTCAATGGTACAAAATTTAATATATTTTTTAATGCAGAACAATGTATTTCGTTTTGTCTTGAATTTTTACGACGAAAACGAACAAAATATAATACACCAAGTCCAAGTACGCCTCTGTCCTGAGCTTCAAGTTTGTAGAATGCTATGGATTTTTTTTTAGCCTCGATGGCTCATACTAGTTCTCATACTAGATCCTAGTCATAAGTTAGTGACGTTCGATAAAACTCCTTGGGGCAAAGATTTAAAAAAAAATCCTGCGATCAATTCAAACGTATTTTTGCGACAAAATATTCTGAACGAATCGATGAAACCGATCAAAGTCTTCCAATCGAGTCTGAGAATGACTTCAACGATGATTATACCAAATCCATAAATGCGTTATATGGTTCGGCAAAAACAAACTGTTTAGAATGGCAACTTGAACTCGAAAATTACCTTCGCATGGATAGAATTAATTTGAAAGTTTTAAATTAAAAGTCAATATTTTGGATTGGTGGAGTCAAAATCATAAATAATTTCCAAGATTGACCAGGATGGCCTGGGATTTGCTATCAATTCCTGCCTCCGGTACTCCAATCGAGCGTTTATTTTTGAAAGCCGGGCTAATAATTCGCAAACATAGGAATAGATTGAGCGATAAAAATGCGGAATATCTTCTCTGCTTAAATTCATGGCTCCAGGGTTCATTATCGACCACGATAACAACTAAAATGCAATAATTCTACGGTACACATCATTTTATTCTCGTATTGTTTATTACTGAACAAAAGTTGACCAAAGATTATTATGATATGACACAATTGATGTAAACTGAACTTTTCTAAAACAAATAATTTATTTTCGTTGTCCCACATGAATTTCAATTTTTATGTCTGTTCTATTATTTGTGGGTTTGACCAGTAAGTTGCAGGATTTATCTTGCCAATACGTCGAGATTCTCGACATTCTTGTGATATCTTTCTCGTATTATCTCGTTTCAGACAAGACAAGAGAGAATCGTTCTCTTGTCTCGTCTCTTGATTTCAAGACAAGAGAGAATCATTCTCTTGTCTCGTCTCTTGATTTTTTTCTCTCGTCTAATCTTGGATTTATCGTCTCTTGCGGCAATACTAAAAATATCGTGTTATTTACGTATCGACATTGGAACGTTTATAACCATTTTTCGAAATTCCTTAGCAACGCCGAAACTCAAGATATGATAATTCTATCGATAAAAAAAAACTTTTTGACAATTTTAATTGTGATTCGTCAGGAATATAGTTTTTGCACATAGCATATTTTTGTCCCCGGGAAATTTTCGATTCTAAACTCACTTTAAGACCACCGTTAGAACTCAAAACTCACCTTAAGGCCAGAATAAATCCCTTGCCCCCGGGCCTTTTCGCGCTCTCGAGTGCGAGAGAGATAGAGATAACATTTCTAACACATATGTCCCGAATCAATGGGGCCATTTACATTAATCATGTAAGTGGCCCCACTATTCATTATTTATTTTATTAAGTAATGTCCGAGAAAAATATGTCAAAATTTTTTGAGTGTATTTTGACCTTCATCCTCCCCTTAAGAGGAGACTAAAGACCCTCTCTCTTACTCCCATATGATCCATCTATAGAGGTCTTTCTCACACTCATAATCGCGGAAAGGCCGGAAGACGGAAGACTCCTCTTGGATGAGACTACCCCCCCCCCCCACCTTTCCAACTTTTTCGCTCTTGTGAGTAGAAGAGATATAGCCTATAGGGATCGTGTGAGAGTGAGAGTCTTTAGCCTCGTCTTAAGGTGAGGCTAAACCCATTCCTTTCGCCTTCCCTTATTCATCAGTGCGAGAGAGATATCTTTATGGGGATCGTAGGAGAGCGAGTGGGAGGGTCTTTAGTCACCTTTTAAGAAAACCTTCAATCGAAAGCTTTTGATCGGGCTTTAGACTTAGTCCCCTTTTGACTCGCGCTCATTTTCGCAACTGTAAGGGAATGTCGGCAAATGATCTTATGTCGCGCCGTGGAGACAGAGGGAGGATAGTGGATGGGAGCAAAGAGAAACCGGAGAAGACTTCACGGCGAGTTTTCCTTCGGGACCTTCTCGTCCCGTCGTCGTCGTCGTCGTCGACACTAGCGACCGAGACGTTGTCTATCATCCCTGTCTTTTTCACTCCAGTGCAGCACCTCACGATTATATATCGCGCATGAGCTATAACAGAGGGACGTATAGGAGCGTGTATTCAGGAGGCACCGAAGTGGATTCGATGGGGTTGGCTCAAACTTCGTCCTCTCTCATGGCTGCGGGGAATCTCTGGGTTCGGTGTCTGCTCGCGATCACATTACACAAGATATAGTAATATTCCAACTACCAAAGTAAATATACAGTATGGGTAAAGACCTTAATTGTATCTGTATAGTCTTTGGAATTTCCCTTATCCCATCGGGAGTGACCATAATCGCTTCGATTGATCATGACATTCTTTTGTTTTCATTAACCCAGCTTTCGTTAAAAATCGATATTAGAGCAACTTTTTTTTCATGCAGACATGAATTCGTTCTTTATTGGATTTTTCAATGGAAAAGTTTATTATGAATACACTGGACCCTCGATATAAGAAACAAAGCTCACGGCCGAGGCTCGATGCCCTCCGTTCCAAATAAATTTCAGGAGCGTGCGCGTGTTTTTACATTGTATGTGGTCCGTTTACAGTGTATTCCTCACATTGTTCTGTTCGAAACCTTTTGAGTTCATGGCACTATATCTATATATATACCTATCGTAATAGGAAATACCTGCCCGACCTGTTTCTTATATCAAAGGTACAGTGTATATTTTTTAAATTGATACCTGTATTTGAAATAAGTTTGTGCGAATAGAATTAAAATATAATCGAATCGAATAGTGATATCCGATTCGAAATTCGAATAGTGATATTCGATTCGAAATTCGAATAATTCGGATAATTATTTTTTCCTCTTAAGCTGATCGATTTCAATGAAGAAGTTGCGTTGTTTTATCATATATTTAACTTAATCATAATTTTTTTTTTCATAGCTCACTACTGAAGTAATGAAAATTTGAATAAAACATACACTGTTAAAAGAAAGTTTCATTACCAACCTTTTAATGAAATGTAAAATTTTAAGTATTTTTCTAGACATTATGAAAATACATCATTAGAAAAATTAACAAATAAATTCAATGCGCTGATTATTAGTCAAGTGTAATTGAGTTTTTCAAAAGTTATAATCTTTTTATTTATCTGCGATATATTTCTCCCAAATTATAAAAAAAATTTAATGACAATAAAAAAAAAGTCAATCGTTATCTTTAGTTGCTCTTTCTCGGTTTTAACAAGTATTTAATGGTAAATGAAAAAGTATTGTTTATTGCTATGATCGATGACTGTTTTTCTTCCTCGTTCTGAAATCTGGCTTTATTTTTAGCTACTGACATTAATTTATTCAATAATTTCGGAAATGCAAATATTTCTTAAGTTTTTCATCATAAACAGCTATTGCAATTACATAGTCACTTATTTTTTACTAGTATTTAGGGGTGTGCGAATATTCCAATTTACGTATTACTGGAGACAAATCGAATCGAATAACTTGAATCAAGTTTCGAATCGAAGTTCGCCCTCTCGATTCGAATATTCACACACCCCTAATTAAAAATAAATTTTTGTACTTGTACTTCTTAATTAAGCATATGAAACACCTGTAAGGAATGGAATATGAAGTAGATGATCTCATATTGAATTAGAAGATCCTGAAAATAGTAAATATTTGTTGAAAAGATCTATCCTTTCTCTGTGATCTCTTGTAATCTAATCTACTCATATATTCGAACATTTCTGTAATTACTCTTATCTTTGGGATTACCGTTTAAAATTCTTATCAATTTTTTAGAATCAAGACTTTGCAACTTCTCTCAATTCATAGATCACGAACTTGATGAAGTTTGTTTGAGTTATTTATATTTAAGTACCGCACTGAGAAAAATAATTGTTGAATGAACTAAATCTTTAGTCGCATACGCACGACTAAATATTTATTTGATCTAACTAAATAATTAGTTTCTTGAATAATTCTGCTCTTCTGTAGACCAAGATATTATTCAGACAAACAAATTTTGATTTGTACAACTAAATATTTAGTCGTGCGTATGCGACTAAAGATTTAGTTCATTTAACAATTTTTTTTTCACAGTGCGGTATCCTTATATATACACAAAAAAATATATTTTCAACTGAGTATATATGAATAAATAATTTGAGTCTCGAAACTTTGTAGAATATCTCTGACTCCGAGTGGAAATGAGATCTCAGCGGCTCGGATGTAACGTCAGTTTGCGAGGTCTTAAATTAATTAGAAATGTTGAGATTTCACTCCGGAATCTCATGCGCCATGGATGTATGTATATCTATTATATCATATATAACATATAACTCTCTTTGAGTTTCAGATGACTTTGCAATATCGGTACGCCGCATAATGAAGCATTCTCCAATTCGAGTAGGTTTTTATTCTGCCAATAGATCTATACGATTTTTTGAAACATTTTTTCATTATTTGAATTCTCACATTCGCTATATATAACAATTGTTCAAGCAAGATTCAAAGCATTATACGAGATTCAAAACATATTGATGAATTTCATGGCACTTACAGGAATTATGGCAACAGTGATTCAACTTTATCAGCACGATTAAAAAAAAATCAATTTCTTCAGCTTCGAACAAAGCTGTCAAAAATTCTGCGGCATTGTCGAACAAATCGACGGCAGTATGGAAGAACGTGCTATCTCAAATTGTGCTAGAAAAACGAGCCATCTCAAATGATGAGAGAAGAAGGTGCTATCTCAAATTGTGATAGAAGAACGTGCTATCTCAAATTGTGCTGGAAGAACGTGCTATCTCAAACTATGAGTGAAGAACGCGCTATCTCAAATTGTGATAGAAAAACGTGCTATCTCAATTTGTGATAAAAGAACGTGCTATCTCGATCAGTAGACATATTTTTATTGTTACGGTACTGAAATTTGAGGTACTTTAGTATACAGAGCACTTTTTCTGTTAAGTGTTAAAGGAAGGAATCGGCTGCGATTCGGCCAGTGGCCAGACAAAATAGACAAAATGAACAAATCAAACGTAGTTTACCAAATCGATTGTAACGATTGTGATGCATTGTACATAGGACAAACAAAACGATATCTAAAAACAAGAATCAATGAACACAAAAATAGTCTAAAACACACTAACACACAGAATACAGCGTTAGCTAAACACGGAACTGAATTAAAACACAATTTTGAATTCGATGATGTAAAAATTTTAAATAATGAACAATGGCTAAAAAAGCGATTAATTCTTGAAATGATACAGATAAAAGCACACTCCAAAGCGATCAATTTCAGAACCGACATTGACAAACTAAGCAACATATATAATTCAATAATTTAGCAAAACTCTGATTAATAACGGAAAAACTATAAATTAACAACCATCAGTTTAAAACTCATCACCAAACCAACAGTTACAAATTTAAAACCGGTTTAAAACCGACACCATGACGAAACCGGTACACGAAAATAATTAGCGGCAACTTCCCCAACCGTAAAAATCATCCCCCACTATTCAATACTCAATCGCATCACCCCAACAACATAAATAGCTCCTCTCTCATCCTCAATACTCAGTCGCTACTTAGCTCTCGAAACATCTTGACCGTTTAATTACATTATGTAATGAACATTGTTAAATTTGATCAGAGATGAATCTTGGAAAATATCAAATATGAAAATCATAGGTAAATAACACGTCCACATTGTCTCACAAAAATCATTAACTAAACATTAAAATATCAAAACCCTCTCTCTCGCAGACATCAAGGATCACAAAAAAACGACCCGTCTTGATACAATAAATTCATAATGTATATTGTCCAAGATTCATCAAATGATCGAAAATTACCCATACAATTTCAGGTCAGTCATGACACAACACTCAAGTTCATAATGTAAAACATATCAAACTATTATACAAAATAAGACAAAAAACGAATGTATTTTTAGAAATAATAAATCTGAAAAGGATCCGAATAAGGATCGAAACGTTATACGAAAAATTGTCCATTTTTATTTGGACCCACTGGCCGAATCGCAGCCGATTCCTTCCTTTAACATTTCTCTACGCGGCCGCATATCCAAACCAACAATTAACTTATTCAATTTATTAAATGATTTAGCTCGATAATAAATAAAATACAATAAGTTTGAATGAACAACATATTTTCTATTTATCAATATATATGTTATTTATCTTGAATATTTAGAACCTACAGCTGCGGTATTTGTAAAAAAATATGTAAAGACATCTTCAATGTGCAGACAAGTACGGACTTTTTTTTTACTCCGAAACGCGTTTTGGTAATTCTTTCGACACTTAGAAAAATTGTTCATCCTGTATAGTAAGATAAATACCTTTCCTGCACATTGAGATGTCTACATGTTTTTTTGTTCTAAAAATTTGTTTGTTCTAAAAATTCAATATAAATAACATATATTGATAACTTAGAAAAAGTCGTTCATTCAAAAATTTTTTTTTTCTCTTATGAAGCTAAATCACTTGAAAAAATTAAATAAGCGAACAGAGAAAGTGCCCTGTATACTGAAGTACCCAAATTCCAGTGCCGGATCAATGGAAATATGTCCACCGATCGACATAGCACGTTCTTCTATCACAAATTGAGATAGCACGTTCTTCTATCACAATTTAAGATAGCACGTTCTTCTCTCATAGTTTGAGATAGCATGTTCTTCCAGCACAATTTGAGATAGCACGGTCTTCTATCACAATTTGAGATAGTACCTTCTTCTCTCATCATTTGAGATGGCACGTTCTTCTAGCACAATTTGAGATAGCACGTTCTTCCATACTGCCGTCGAAATTTTTATACAAATGTTTTTATAGCCCGAAATTCTATTGTTTTGTATCGCGTTCCAAAACGGTGATTGTTATTTTAGATAATGTTACAAACCATAAAAATCAATATACACTACGATCTCGATTTATGCAGCTTCGATATAAGCAAGAGTCCCCACTATGCGGCGGCTATCGATTGGGGTGGCACATGGTGTGAGAGCGCCGGTGTGAGAGCGGACATGGCTCCCGACTGGGGTGAGATGCGCGTGGACGCACGGGCGACATTTGCGCAACTTCGATTTATGCAAGTGTCTAGCGGTGCCAGTCCCGCCGCTCTTGCTTAAATCGAGATCGTAGTGTAATTCAGCAAAGTAAGATTAATCAACCAAAAGCCGATTGACATCTGTTTAAATTATTGAATCATAGATTTGAACACTGAAACAGATTGTGGTAAAGTATTTCGGTCTTCAAATACACAATAATGGGGTAGTCATACTTACTTAAAAGCTCGATTCGTCGGACCATATTATTTCAGACCAATTTGCTTCGGATAGATATTCATGCTTTTTGGCTCATACTAAACGGTTTATCTTAGCCAAACAAAGCTTCTTTCGTCTTTGCATCCTCTAAATCCTGTTTCGGTAAGCTGTTTTCTCACTATACGAGGAGAAATAACAGTCACTGTCTGCTTCGCAAGCCCAGCAGTCAGATCGAATAACGATTTTCCTCACTATCTAACAATGGCGATCCCAATATCTGATTGTCTCGAGGTGTTGTTATTTCTTTCGTCATAATTTTCTTGGCTTTAGATACCTACCAGTCATTTCAATCCGGTTTATTCCATATTGAACAGTGTGACGTGAACATTTTACCTCTGTGGCAATCGCGTCGGTGTTTTTCCTGGTCAGTACAAAGCTTGTTTTTGACTCGTTCAACGAAACTCAACCCACGTTTTTTGGGTATGTTATGCAAGGATAACTTATAGATGTTGAAGTTAACGAGCAAAAGTTTTTCATCACGCTTGTGTGCTATTCCAGTCAGCAACAATAGCAGATTGGATACGTGGAAAAAAGCGTAAAAATCTTATTCGCACTAGAAGAGTGCTACATTTTATGTTTTCGAGGAATTCTCGGTGCATATAGCTTTTATCACCTGAGAGGTCAATACATACACTGGCGTCCAAAAGTCTGGAAACACGCACCCCGATTCCGCGCCGCACAAAAAGTTTCAATGCTCTTTTAAAAATGAAGAAACTTCGATTTTCACAAAAATTTTTGTCGATTTTTTTTTACGTCCGTTGAAACATAGTCATTTTTCGGCTTTTTTTTAACGTTGAAATTTTGGCGCACAAACATTTAAAAAAACTATTTTTCGCGTGAAAAACTTATGGGGGGGGGGGGGGAAGTATAAGCTCCAATTTTTTGTTTTCAATCCACACGGAACATTAGAGCCAACCCACATGGAAATAAAATATATCGGCAAATATTACGGAAAATATATTTTTGGATATATTAAGTATATTTTGTCCGAAAATGTATGTATTGCAAATATGATTTTAGGTATATTTTTAATCTATTTAAAAATATTACAATATAAATATAAAAAATGTATTGAAGATATATACTAAATATATCAAACATATATATTGAGTGCATGTTCTATATATTTTAGATACATTTTTAATTGGTGTTTAAATATACACAATATATATGTAAAAAATTTATTTAAGATATATACTAAATGCATCAAACATATATATTGAGTGTACGTTTTATATATTTTCGATATAATTTTAATATATGTTTATATATACACAATATATGTTTTTACATAAATCAAAAAATATATTTTTATGCACAATAATCATATATCTAAAATATATTTAATATATATTTCAAAGAAATATTTTCTGCCGAAAATGTACTTATCACGAATATATTTTTGAGTATATTTCTTATATGGAATATACATATTATATATTTAATATATATCTGATATATATTTTAGATACATCTAAAATGTATTTAGAATATATAATGTACACTTCAAATATATTTTAAATATATTTTTACGTATATCAAAAAATATATTTTCCGGTATATTATATTTCCGTGTGGGAAGGGACGTCCAATATTCATACATGGAGGATGAAAACTCTATCCCAGCGACGTCTTTGAATATCCCTCAAACTTCTAACTTAAGTGCGAAACGGCATCTGTTCTATGTACTGGGAACGTCTGTTATGCGTACCCTGAGATGTTTTTTAGACGGACTAGACCCCAAAAAGTGACGTGTGACTTACGTATTCAGGACGAATAAACCAGTGATCTGAAAGATGTCTAATGATCATCCATTATACGTCCCTTAATTTAAATAATTTAATCGTTATTAATTAGATATTATGAATTAATTATGAACTTTATTACTGATTATATAATATTCGGGGCCTATAAGATATCCATATTTTACAGAAAGAAAGGAAAAAAAAATAGTTTTCGATTTTTCACAGTGCGGTCACCCATCCAAGTATTGGATTCAAGGAATGCTGCTTTACTCTTCTGATCTCCTATCTACCTACCTACTTATCTCCACTAACTTGACTTATGATAAATTTTTGCGTGTAAAAACCTTCTACGATGTAGTTTGCCGATATACTTATATATCTTTGTCTCACAGGCCTTGAATAATGTATAATCGGTAATGAAATTTAAAATTAATGAATAATATGTAATTAAAAGCGTTTAAATTAAGGAACGTATAATAGATGATCATGAGACATCTTTTGCAACATTGGGATTCGTCTTAGTCTTACAGTAAACGTCACTTTATAGGGCCTATAGGTACGCTTAAAAACTATCTAAGGGTACGTATACGAGACGTTTTCAGCACATAGAATCGCTGCCGTTTCGCATCTCCGTTAGTGGTTTAAGGATGTTCATGGTCTTTCCTGGAATACAATTTTCATCCAACATATATGATTAATGGACGTCCCCTGGCTGTTAGGTCACGTGCGGAAGATAATTACAGCTCCAAAAATATGTGTCGTAGACTTAGAGTTATCCTTCGATAGACGTAATTTGTACGTCTATGAGACGGTCAATCGGCGTACCCATATCGTAGCTGCCCGAAATACTTAAATGTACATATAAGGGACGAATGCGCTTTATTGGAAAAAATGCGATGGATCACACACGCCGTATATTGTATGTGCATTACACGTACTAAGCGACAAATATACGTAACACGGCCATCCATGGCAGCATCCTTGTCAAAATCGAACATGCAAATAACTTCTCGAGTTTTACTATCCTCACTTGACTTATCATTTCAACTAGGCTTCATGTCACGATTGACATTGTCAATCGGAGGTCAATCGGTTAAGATCTTTGAACCATCTTGAACATGGCAACTATCGACAATGTGCTCAATTCGGCGATGCCTCGTTCGGTGGGTTCACTGGAGAGTTCACAAAACTGGAGGGTTCACTTGGTCCACACTGTAAAAAGCAACGGTTGAAAACTGAAACTATATCAGTTGCTGCCGACTTTCTTCAACAGAGGATTTCACCATTGCAACACTTACGTGGGCACTGTCCATACAATAAACGCATTCATAGTATATAATACACATTAACACTGTAAACTCACGGATTTCATCAAGTTTATATTTCAATGTTAAACTGTATAATTTACTTCGGACTACACTGTATTTTGGATTATGCGTTCCAGTAAAAGAAACTGTGGGGTGGCTCTGGTCCAAAGAGGACAGTGCAGAAACTGTAATAATTCACTTTGAGCTCACTGCATTTTGAGCAGTTTATTCCAGTAAATATCGCTGTGCAATTCCTCGAGTCCAATGCGAACTGGGTAACCCCTGTATTTTTAACTGTTCCTTTTTTTCCGTGTATGCAAAATCGTTAGTTGAATACGGGCAACTAAATATTCATTTGGTCTAACTAAATAATTAGTTTCTTGAATAATTCCGCGCTTCGGTAGACCAAAATATTGTTCAGGCAACAAAAATTTGGATTGTACAACTAAATATTTAGTTGCACGTATTCAACTAAACGATTTTGCATATTCAACCATTTTTTTTTCTCAGTGCGTGGATGTAGACGTGTTAAAGATCTATGAATGATCGTTGGACGTCCAACTCGGTCCCGTGTGGGAAGTTTCATACGATTTTTTTCGCAAAAATATTCAATTTTTCGCAAAAAACAACTATATTTATAAAAATATGCATATAATTATTTTGGATTTATTGAAATTTTTTCAGAATTTTTTTTAACATTTCTTGTTCGAAGATTTTTCCTGTCAAGGAGAGATTTTCGCAAAAAAAAATGTAAAAAAAAAAATCCTGAAAAAATTGCATCGAATCTAAAATGATTGTATGCAACTTTTTACCGTCTTAATGATTTTACGAAAACCCAGTAGTTTTAGAGTTTGCTACATTCAAAAAAAATTTCGATGAAAAATTGTGAAAAAATTTCATTAAATCTAAAATGATTGTATGCAACTTTTTACCATCGCAGTGATTTCACGAAAACCCAGTAGTTTTAGAGTTACGCTACATTTTATAAATATGGTCGTTTTTTATGATAAATTGAATATTCTTGCGAAAAAATCATACAAAACTGCTTACAAAACGAAATTGAAGCTTATGCCCGTTTAGGGTTACCAGATCCGAAAATGAGTTTTCCTGGCAAAGTCCCTGACTTTTCAATAAATTTCCTGACATTTTGTGTCAATGTTATATTTAGTAAGGTGATAAAAAAAAAAAATTCTCGCAAACTGGCTCAAAATGTTCATTTGAGTACAAAAAAAAGGCCTATTAAGATATGAGATCTCAATATCAAATTAACATTGTCCTCGTAGCACTTTTCGATTTTCCATACGAATAACATGGGTACCATTATTTTTACGTCTTCTGATTTTTATAACTAGCAAACAATTTATCATACGGGAAATCTACAGACATAGTTTTGTAGAGAATTGAACTATCTACAAAAAAAGGTTCCGTGTTACTTTTTGATAAGTCTATAATCACTCAAAAGTTATTCAATGTCAAAGTTTAATTTTTTTGTAAATGTTGCCGGTCTTTGTATATTACACCGGAACTAGTAGTTTTATTGACAAAATGTGTATGAAATTTCGTGCGAAACGGAAATTAAACTTTCGAGAAATGTTAGCCAATAGTTCTCACTATAATGATAAAGAAAATTGAACGCTTTAAGAAAATTGTGCAGCGGAAATTGGCTTAAAAATGTTGTTTATTAAATTTTTTTTTAAAGATATAACATAGTTGTTCAATCGTATTTATTTTTTTTTAACTATTTTTTAAAATAACTATTTTTACCTTTTGAATACAAATTTAAAAAAACCACTAAATTTTTAAGGTAATTTCTGCTGCACGGTTTTTTAAAGTGATCTATTTTTTTAATTATTATAGTGAGAACTATTGGACAACACTTATCAAAAGTTTAATTTATGTTTCACATTAAATTTCATCCACATTTTGTCGATAAAACTAATAGTTCCGATGTAATATCCAAAAATCAGCAAAATTTTCGAAAAATTACACTTAGACATTGAATAACTTTTGAACGAGTGGACTTGTCAAAAAGTAACTCGGAACCTTTTTTGTAGAGCGTTCAATTCTCTACAAAAATTTGTCTGTAGATTTCCCGTATGATAAATCGTTTGCTAGTTATAAAAATCAAAAGATGTAAAAAGAAATTTCCCCATGTTATTCTTATGGAAAATCGAAAAGTGCGATGAGGACAGTGTTAATATTAATATTGAGAGTTCATATTTTAATAGGCCTTACTATACCGAAATGAAACTTTTGAGCCTGTTTGCAAGAATTTTTTTTCTTTTTTTTTTAAATCACCCTAATATTTAGGTACCCACCCGAAAGGCAGCAAAAATATCCAATTTTGAAAACTCGTGGGTTTTACTATTATATTTTATTTCATTTTAGTTTTACTATTATTTTTTGTCAACAAACTTCTTAATAAATATTTTTATTTCATAAACTTTTCTTTTTTTCTGAAAATTCCTCACAATTTCTAATTTTTCCTGTTTTCCTGACAGAGGACTAAAATTCCGGACATGTCAGGAAAATTCCTGCTATCTGGTAACCCTACTGCCCGTCCCCCCTTCACCGCAAGGTTTTCACACAAAAAACAGTTGCAACAAATTCTCATGGATCGTGCACCAAAATTTCCACGCAAAAAAAGACTTTAAAAAACAACCATGTTTCAAAGAGCGCACTGGGTTACAAAAAAATTTCAAAAAAGCGGAATTCGGCTGAATACATCCCCTTTGAAACGCCGCTTATCGAATTGAAATATATTCATTTTTAAAAGAGCAGTGAAACTTTTTGTGCGGTGCGGAATCGGGGCGAGTGTTTCCAAACTTTTGGAGGGCAGAGTATACATATCAGGAAAAGTCTGATGGGGAAGAAAATCCACCGCTAACGTGAAAGAATATATGTGCCTAATACTTTTGTCAAAGGCTGTACATAGAGTATATACGTCAGATCGTGTAAGCCCACCCCGCCGAATTCAGAATACCGAGAGGATATATGTGGTAATGCGGTAAAATGATCTCGTTTTACGGGGAGATATACATATGTATTAGCCCTACATAGTCACTTATACTTGGTTCGGTTGCCGTATGATGGATTATGAGAGTCAAGGGGGTTTTCGGGCTGCTCGGAGCATCGAATAATTCGGCATCTCCACGAGAACGTCGCGCGATAACATTTCGGTACAATGTTACCCGCAAGCATTCCCTTCTCTTTATTGCCCGCGCGTATATAGATACATTGTTATTGGCTCCGATAACTCCCGGTTTTCCCAGGAGAACGCAATGACGGCATAATCGAGAAGTCCATAAACATTACGAAAATGTTTTCTTATACAGTTGGACCATTGGGCTCTGTGTTCTCCAGGATCCCCAAGGTCCATCAGCACATAGTATCATAAAAATGTATATGGAAGAAAATGTCGATCTGGCAAGTTGAAAAAAAAAATATATATACATGGGGCATTCCATCCCAAATCGGGTAGTTTGAAAAACTTTTTTGTTTATTTTCTAAATTTTTTTATATTTTTGAGTACCCATCAAAAGACCCTTCCTGTTAAATTTTGAGATTGGTTTGATTACCCGTTCAAAAGATATAAAATTAACAAAAAACCGCTCTTTTAATGGTTTTTTGGTCATAACTTCTTTAATAATCGTCCAAATTGAACGTTTTTTTTTCAAAATTTTTGTTTTCTTATGGCCTTTTCAGAAAAAAATACAACAAAAATATTCGACTTGTTTTTGAATGAGTTTTTTGAGTTTTAAACGTTAAACCGCGTTTTTAAAAGTGAATGTCATTTTTGATTTTTTTTTTTAATTTTTTGTTTCGAATATCTATCTATTCAACAATTTTTAAGACTAGTCCGATCGTGGGATCTCAATAACTACTATTTTTTCTCGATTTTTGAAAATTAATTTTTTTTTTTTTAAATAAATTATTATGAATACCAATTTTTGTTACTGTATAGTATTTTTTTCAATATTTAGAATTTATTTTGACCCAATTTTTGTTACTGTATAGAATTTTTTTCAATATATAGAATTTATGTTGATACTTTTTTATTGTTAACAGGTTCTTAAAATTAATAATTAATCATTAGTCTGTTTATGAACAATACTAACAACAGTTTTATTCATTCACGTATTTTTTTGAAAACCTTACATATACAATTATTTCCTGAATTAGAATATTCCTTAGTCAATACGTTTCCGTTGCTCATTGGAATAATTGAATGAAATTTTTGTGTTTCCCTGTGATTGACTTCGCAGTATTTTTCGCAAATAAAATCTTTCTTTTGCATCTGAATAATGTTTTTCATGTGAATATTTGACAGCAATATTCGGTAGACTATTTAGGTTCAATGTCCACTCATACAATTCTTGAACTGTTGTTATTTGCTCACCGATTAATTATTAATTTTAAAAATCTGCTGACAATAAAAAAGTGTCTAAATTAATTCAAAATGATTAAAAAAATACTATACAGTAACAAAAATTGGTATTCATAATAATTTATTGAATAAAAAAAAAAATTTATTTTAAAAAATCAAAAAAAAAGTAGTTATTGAGATCCCACGATCGGACTAATCTTAAAAATTGTTGAATAGATAGATGTTCGAAACAAAAAGTTATAAAAAAAATTAAAAATGACATTCAGTTTTAAAAACGCGATTTAAGGTATAAAACTCAAAAAAACTCATTCAAAAACACGTCGAATATTTTTGTTGTATTTTTTTCTGAAAAGGCCATGAAAAAACAAAAATTTTGAAAAAAAAACTTTTAATTTGGACTATAATTAAAGAAGTTATGACCAAAATGCCAAAAAAGAGCGCGGTTTTTTTGTTAATTTAGTATCTTTTGAACGGGTCATTAAAAAAATCTCAAAATTTAACAAGAAGGGTCTTTTGATGGGTACTCAAAAATATAAAAAAATTGAGGAAATAAAAAAAAAAGTTGTTCAAACTGTCCGATTTGGGATGGAATGCCCCAAATATATTTAAGATATATTTCGTTCCTTCGAAAACTCTGACTTGTGGTTGTAATGAGGACTGATGATGATTTACATCGAAATAACAAAGTGAGAAAGGATATCAGGCACTGTTAAGAATTTTTTCTAAAGAATCAGAGCCATACTCCTTTAAGGTAGTAGTCTGATATGACGGGTTCAAAAATCGATTTTTTCACATTTCTCGCAAGAAAACCATTTTAAAAATATACTCTAAAAGTTTTACACCGAAATTTAAAATATTTTTTAAGTTATAACTTGATATATTGATTGATTGATTGATTAATATAAAATGATAACTTTAAGGAAACGGAAGGATTGCTCTATGCACCGGGCATAGCTGATTAAAGTAAGTGTTTTTTTTTCTAAAAAATCTGTTGTCAAAACTTTAAACGCGTTTTTCTCGACACGACGTTTTGGGAATTTCGGGGAAGCACTGACCAAAAACTATTCAACCGATTGGCTAAAAATTTTACCCATTATTTTAGACCCACATAGCTAAATACGTAACCATAAAAACATTCAATTTTTGAATACTTAATTAACTTCTTTTAACAATTTATTTAAAAAAAAATTATTTTCAAAAACCTTTTTTCACAAGTCTGCCATTTTTTAAAAAATATGCATCTTATAGGTTAGTTCATTAGAATAAAGCCTACAGAACAATAATCTCTACGAATTTTTTATTTCACATGACTACGGAAGGCTGTGTGCTTCCCCGAAACAACTCATCTTTTTTCGAGAACTCCACTTCGACACAAAAAATTATAAGCAAATTAATGTAAAATTAAGTAAAAAAAAATTCGTGTACACTTCAAGACACCAATAAAGACATGTACAAATTTCAAAACGATCGCATTTTATTTTCTTATTTTTAAAAAGTTATGAAAAAACGTCGAAATTTCAGTCGTCACACCAGACTACTACCTTAAGGGCGTCTTGACTTCTTTCTTCATTGTTTTTGGACGCTTGTGGATATGAAAGAATTAGAAGCAAAATTTCCAACACATTCTCTTTGACTACAACTTAAGTTTACTGTCGAGGGGCATGGAAAAAGTATGAAATATGGGATTTTTTTTTAAATACAAAATAATTAAGTACTTTTCGAAATGGGTTTTAACGTATTTAATTCTTCTATCAATGGAGAGTAAATTCCAATTTTATTTATAAAAAACCACGGCATGTTTTGGTCTGCGCGGGGCACTCCACAGCTCTGCAAGTTCATCCGAAACAAAAACAGGTTGAAAATTATTCAACTAGATTAAATTTGGGTGGCCTTATCAATTTTCGTTTTCAAAAAACCCTCGGAATAACGAAATGCCAGCCGTTTGAAAAAAAACCCAATTTTTTTGTCCCGTTTTTTTTTGCTTCAATAGACGAAAAAACTATTTCTAAATAAATTTTTGATAAAAATCGCTTACTGATGGCCCTCGCAAATTGAATTTCCTTTTAATTGTGCAGAGACTCATGTGAATCGGTTCATTGCTGTCGGTTGAAGCTGTAGAGCGCCCCGTGCGCTGAAAAATGTTATTCCCAGAAAAACGCATTCAAGTTTAACGTTTTAAAAAATCTTTGAAATTTTACTGTAAATATGGATATATCCTTTTACCCATGGGTTTTAAGCACTTTAAGGATGCAAATCACGTTAAAAACAAAAATAAAAATTTTCGTCTTCATGAACGGAAACCTACCTACCTACCCTTAATGGAATACGAAAATAATAGTGAGGGAAATTCGCTCCTTTAAGCAAGAATTATTCTTGAATAAAATCAAACTAAAATACACCTCATTGGAATTTTTCGTAAAACAATCAATATTTAAGGATGTCGAGTCCCAAATCGCAAATGATGAGAAAATTCTGAAAATTTGGTATGTTTTTGGATGAATTATTTAAGAGATCGTGTAAAAATTTCACGACGATTAGGAAGCTCGTTATCGAACAATTAACATTGACAAATAAAATTAAATTAAATGTAGTCTTATGGAAACTGATATAACTTTGCGATAAGTTATTTTTTGACTTCTCAATTTTTTAATATCTACACTATATTGAAAGCAACGGAAACAAAACGAAGTTTATCCATAAATATTTTTTTTATTTGTTTAAAAAATTGTTCTTAACAAAATGTTAATATTTTAATAACGAGCTTCCTGATCGTCGTGAAATTTTTACGCGACCTCTTAAATACTTCATACAAAAACATACCAAATTTTCAGAATTTTCTCATCATTTTTCATTTTAACCCTTAAGGAAGTTGAAGTAATGATGATAGAATTCTGAAAATTTAATATGTTTTTACATGAAGTATTCAGAAGGTCGTGTAAAAATTTCACGACGATTAAGAAGCTATTTATTGAACAACTAACATTAAAAGATTTCATAGGGACTCAAGATCCTTAACACGATTAGACATTGTCGATTGCTCCATAAATATTTGTTGAAACGATTTCCAAAATTCACTCTTGGTCTGACCAATGCAAGGTCTTCGAACCTCATTAAGGCCTTAGGCCACCCTAGCACTTTTGAAAAATTGATTTTTTTAAATTTTATTTTAAATGGAAATGGTGTCCCTCAGAAATGATGTCCCAAAAGTTTATGGCCGGGAAAAATCTCTAAGTACTCGTTTTTCGAATTTTAGTACAAGGCCGTCTGGTCCTCCTAAAAACTTCAAACGCCTTTATCTCACAATTGCATTATTATTGAAAAAATTTTTTACTTTAAATGGTCTAACAGGACCTCAAAAATGATGTCCCAAAAGTTTATGACCGGGA
The DNA here is from genome assembly GCA_946863875.1 of Alloplasta piceator. NCBI lineage: Eukaryota > Metazoa > Arthropoda > Insecta > Hymenoptera > Ichneumonidae > Alloplasta > Alloplasta piceator. The sequence goes on from OX333072.1 coordinate 28,744,271, forward strand.
AAAATCTCTAAGAACTCGGTTTTCAAATTTTAATACAAGACCGTCTGGACTACTCAAAACTTCAAACGCGTTTATCTCAAAACTGCATTTTTTCAGTTGGCCGGACTCATAACTCAGACAATTTTCCACCGATTCACTTGAAATTTTGAATATATCTCGAAAACGACATTGTCTGTGGAAGTACGTAGGTTTTTTTTTATATTGCATAGTTCATTTGTTATTAACAATTATCTGACGATTTCCTAGGTAGATTTTTCACTTTCCACCTTAGAAGTGCGCCATTTGACCAAAAATCAATATATCGCAAAAATCCTACGTACTTCTATAGCAGTGATTACATATGATCGAAAAAAATTTATTGGCTTATTATGATTAAAAAATTACAGGAGCTGTTAGTCCGGCCGTGAACTCTGAAAAAACGGAGACGTTATCGCGAAAACGCTGCGCAGCCGCCATTTTGAAATTAATCGCTTTAAAAAAAATATTGTAAACAGTCACTGATATGTATGATAACACCCCGTTTTTGTAATCTCGATTTATTTTGTAGTATTTCTGAAAAGAAATCCCCAAAAAGCCTATTTTTTTCGGTCTCTAGAGTGGCCTAAGGCCTTAATTACGCAGGCAGTAGCATTAATAGTTTTTTTTCTTCAGCGACACTATTTGAATAAAAATTTGTTGAAAATTTTTCGGACTATTTATTCACATCCTTCTCTCAAGATGTTTTATTTTTCTCGATATCGTTCCACATAGACGTTTTCGTGTTTTTTCTCAGTTTGTCCAGTTTTTTCTTCTCCTGAGTCAAGAATACGTATTCGTGGCTTAAGTAGTTGTGGCACGAAATGGCCGGACGTAAAGGCGCCCCCGGGGGAGGATCGCGCGGTTTGCGTGAATCCGCGTGGTGTGCCAGTTTCCCCAAATTCTATATATATATATATATATATATATAGGGTATTCTAGGTCAAATCATGTGGTCATTGGCTTGACCCTTTCGGATTTGGTTGACGAATTTTTTTTCGGCATATTTTGGTCCAAAAACAGAGGTTATTTATTCTAGATTTTTATCACTTGTTTTACCCCATAAAATAATTTTTTTTCATAACTGTTGAGTAAAAATTAATTTGGACCAGTCTTGAAATTATACATTTTTTTGCATAAATTCTATAACTAAAAACTATTATTTTCATCATAGTCTGAAAGTTGGCCGAGAATAATTTATGTTTTTTTTAAATGAATGAAAAAAAATTTGTTTACTAATTTTATAAATTAAATATTTCAATAATGGTTCCTTGTGGGATAAAAAAAAAAGAAAAATAAATTATATTTTGATAGTAAAAAAAAAATTTCCTATATTCTGGTACTATATTTTCTGTATTTCGATAATAGATTTCCTACATTTTGATGATAATTTTCTTGATAATAGTTAGATAAAGTTTTTATATTATTGTGGTGTTCCATCCGAAAAGTAATACATTTTTTCAATGTAATAATTAATCGATTTTATGAAATCTATTATCAAAATAGAGAAAAAAAAATTGTTTACCAGGATACGATTTATTTTTCTTTTTTTTCCTATAAGGAACCATAATTAAAATATTAAATTTTCGAAATTTCTAAACAATTTTTATTTTTTAATTTAAAAAAAATACCTAAATTATTCTCGGCCCACTCTCAAACTATGATAAAAATACTTGTTTTTAGTTACAGATTTTATGAAAAAAATTTCAGAATTTGAAACCTGGTCCGAATTCATTTTTACTTAAAAGTTATGGAAAAAAAATTATTGTGTATGGCGTAAAACAAGTGATAAAAATCTGAAGAAAAAAACCTCTTTTCTTTGCACCAAATTATGAAAAAAAAAATTCGTTAACTGAATCCGAGGGGGTCAGGCCGATGACCACGCGAGTTGACCTCGAATGCCCCATATATATATATGTACATATTATATATATATATATGGGGCATCCCATCGCAAATCAGAAAGTTTGAAAAACTTTTTTGTTATTCCCACAACTTTTTTATATTTCTTAGTTCTCATCAAAAAACCCTTCCTGTTAAATTTTGAGATTTTTTTAATTACCCGTACAAAAGATATTGAATTAACAAAAAAACCACTCTTCTTTGGTATTTTGGTCATAACTTCTTAAATAATGGTCCAAATTCAAAGTTTATTTTTTCAAATTTTTTGTTTTTTTATGCCCTTTTCAGAAAAAAATAAAACAAAAATATTCGACGTATTTTGAAATGAGTTTTTTGAGTTTTAAACTTTAAATAGCATTTTTAAAAGTGAGTGTCATTTTTTATAAATTATTATGAATACCAATTTTTGTTACTGCATAGTATTTTTTTTCAATATTTAGAATTTATTTTGACACTTTTTTATTGTTAACAGGTTCATAAAATTAATAATTAAACATTAAGTCTGTTTATGAAAAATAATAACAACCGTTTTTATTTATTCACGTATTTTTTTGAAAACCTTACATATACGATTATTTCCTGAATTAGAATATTCCTTTGCCAATACGTTTCCGTTGCTCATTGAAATAATTGAATGAAATTTTTGTGTCCCCGTGTGATTGACTTCGATTGTATCGCTAATAAAATCTTTCTTTTGTATCTAAATAATGTTCCTCAGGTGAAAATTTGACAGCAATATTCGGTGGACTATTTCGGTTCAATGCCCACTCATACAATTCTTGAACTGTTGTTATTTGATCATCGATTAATTATTAATTTAAAAAATCTGTCAACAATGAAAACGTGTAAAAATTAATTAAAAATGATTTTAAAAAATACTATACAGAAACAAAAACTGGTATTCATGAAAACTTATAAAAAAAGAAAAAAAAATCAATTTTCAAAAATCGAAAAAAATAGTAGTTACGGAAATCTCACGATCGGACTAGTCTTGAACATTTTTGAATAGATAGATGTTTCAAACAAAAAATTAAAAAAAAAATAAAAAATGAAACTCACTTTTAAAAACGCGATTTAAAGTTTAAAACTAAAAAAACTCATTCAAAAACACGTCGAATATTTTTGTGTTATTGTTTTCTCAAAAGGCCATAAGAAAACAAAAATTTTGAAAAAAAAACTTTCAATTTGGACCATTGTTGAAGAAGTTATGACCAAAATACCAAAAATAGAGCGGTTTTTTGTTAATTTATAATATCATTTGAACGGATAATCGAAAAAATGTCAAAATTTAACAGGAAGGGTCTTTTGATGGGTACGAAAAAATATAAAAAAATTGAGGAAATTAAAAAAAAACATTTTTCAAACCGTCCGATTTGGGATGGAACGCCCCATATATGGCAGGATGTACGCCGGGGGGATGAATTTTGGCGTTCGGACGATCGCGCTCGCGGGTTTACCCTCTACGCGCTTATATATATCCAAGTGTGTACTGGCGCAAAAGGTTCGGGCCAAAAGCGCGGCTATATTCAGGAGATGCTGGTAATGGGGCAACGTAGTAGAGAGAGTCAGTGCGTCGTCAGCCTCCGCAACGTCACGACGCCAAGCACCTCGGTGGTCTCGCGCGGTGCAGCCGTCGCACGCTCGTGAAAGCGCGTGTTCTCCCACCATTTTTCAGCCTTTCCTCTTCCTTCACTCACAAGACCAACTTCCGACAAAATGTTCACGATATATTTGACAAAAATAATGAACGAAAAAAAAAAACACTAAAAAATAATTTTTAGCAAGTAAAACTTCATGGCAAAATGACACGAGAAATTAAACAAGTGAAATGAGAAAGTATAGCATACGAATGATCGATACGCTGCATCGTACGATCGATTGATCTATCGATTTTGTAAAATTTGAATTCATGCAGAATATTTTTTTAAATCAATTATCGATTATTTCGTCTTTGTAACAGTGTAACGGTGCGCGATTTTTCGAGAAACAAGGTAATGATCGTGTTCAATTGAAAAGAAGAAAAATTATCCCTCGAAGTGATTGTTTAAACCATTATTATGTCGGTGTCATCGGATGCCTATTTTTGAGATTAAATAAGGGCGACTTTAGAGTCGAATCTTAACTGGAATTTCCGAGTTTTACGATGTGTCGTCTGGATGGGAATTTTCCCTTGACTTGATCATTGTAAAAGTTTTTGGGGGGCGAGATCGTGATTCGCGGTTCTGGAGAGCTTTTGCGATAAGAGACTCGCGTTATTGCGGTGTGTTTTGTACTTTCTATGTTTTTTCCCCGCACAAATTACAACGACCATTCTCTTTCTGCTTTGTCGTACTTTAAGGTATTCTTCTACTTTAGAAGACCAAAAAGAGCAAATTTTTAAGATTTTTTTTACTCAGCTTCTATATCAGATGTGACTATACAACTGTTATTGCAACATTGTTCCATCCTTCGAAAGTACAAAACAAAAATTTATTTTTCACTTCGATTCTTCGAATAATTTATAGAAGGCGCCAAAGTATAAAATGTCTTGTCCCATGGCCGATAGTTAATCTCAGGATTGGCAAGATTGAAACAAAAAAATAAAAAAGCCTCAATTAATCATCGTTAATGAAAAATCGAAAAAAATGGCGGATGTTTGAAATGAAAATAAAAATTCAATTTTTCAGAATTTATTTCAAACATCCGCCATTTTTTTTTTTAAATCGATTTTTCATTAACGATGATTAATTGTTGTGTAACGAACCGTCCTCTTTAAAATGCTTTTTGATTTTTTTGTATCAAACTTGCCAATCCTGAGATTAACTGTTGGCCATGGGACAAGACATTTTCGACTTTGGCGCCTTCTATAAATTATTCAAGGAATCGAAATAAAAAATTAATTTTTGTTTTATACTTTCGAAGGATGAAACATTGTTGTAATAACAGTTTTATAGTCATATCTGATAGAGGAACTGAGAAAAAAATCTCAAAAATCTGCCTTTTGCCCTTCCATAAAGTAGATTAGTACCTTAAATCGCCGTATTTTGCACCATCGTGGTTACAAACAATTTTTAAACAAATTTTCGATAAAAACTATTTTATAGGTTCGTTCTACGCGTTTTTTTTCGACAAACGTTCGTTACATCATCTGATGACGCTGCGTCATCAATAAAATGAATGATTTTAAAATAGTTTTTGATAAAAAGTATGTTTTGTATGCGGCGAAAAAGCAGCATAAGTTAATCACGATCCATTGGCGCACAATAGTCGCGTATATAACGATCTCGATAACGTTTCTTTTTGTGGGTTTAAGTGAGTTACCTTCGTTAAAAGTTTCGATCCACCTCGCCGCGACAATTCTCAAGTTCCATACTTTTGTACAAGGCGACCTCCGCGAATCCAGCTTCTTCAATTTTTTTCTCGCACTTCATTCGATACTTGACGGTCAATTATGACAATTGAGAATATCCTCATATATTGCAACGCAACAGAAATTTTTTGTTTCTAAATTTATTTTTCGTGAGACGTATATGAGGGATTCTCTATCAATTCAGCCACTGTTATTTCGACCATCTCAGATGTGCCCCATAATTGGTTATATCAAAGTGCTACTAAAAGGCATTCTATGTGAATTTTTTCAGGTTTTTTAATTCAAAATTCTAGACATCGTTGTTTTTTTTTCAAATGAATATATCTCGGAAACTTGAAGTAACTGAAAAAAATGTCGATACATAAAAGTTGTAGTTTCGTGTTAGCATTCGAGCGGAATATTTGAAATAATTTTTACGCTCCGGTAACGCTGATTTTTTACCAAAAAAGGGGATAATTATTTTATTATTCAAAAAAGGCCCTTTTTTGGCTGAAAAAATTACAGCGTCTTTCAGTATACCTGACGATATCGCAAAAAAATCGCCAGAGTGGCACGAATCGAGGTTCTAGGGTAAAAAAATGAAACCACACAAATTAATTTTTTTTCTTCTACCGGAACCTGCGATATCGGCAGATATACAGGAAGACTCTGTAATTTTTTCAGCCAAATAAAAAGGGCTTTTTTTGAATAAAAAAATTATTTCCCCTTTTTTTGGTAAAAAATCAGCGTTATCGAAACGTAAAAATTATTTCAAATATTCCGCTCGAATGCTAACACGAAACTACAACTTTTATGTATAGACATTTTTTTTCAGTAACTTCAAGTTTCCGAGATATATTAATTTGGAAAAAAACGGCGATTTCTAAAATTTTGAATTAAAAAATCTGAAAAAATTCACATAGAATGCCTTCTAGTAGAACTTTGATATAATCAATTATGAGGCACATCTGAGATGGTCGAAAAAAAGTGGCTGAATTGACAGAGAATCCCTCATGTACGCTTTCCTTGGGCATTTAGTTTCAACTCTTTCATAAATACCGTAAAATATATTGCAAGGATTTTTTCTTTTTAAAACTTCATACACTGAGAAAACAGTTTATTTACTGTAAACAAATATATTTAGTCTGTTCGCCGTTAAGGATCGTTAAGGAATATTTATGTTCTCTTGATGACATTTTATTTTTGTCAAAATAATTTATTAATGGTTAAAAAATATTTATTTCGCCATATCAAACTTCGAATTTGTTAACAGTCAACAAATCCTGATACATAGAAATATGTTGTTTTCTCAGTGCAGGAAATATGAATTTTGTTAACAACTGAACTACTTCCGTTGCATTGAAACGATGCAAACCTATATTCTTTGTGAAGGAATTTTGATTTTGAAACCCAAATGAGCCGAATGTACCCGATTGAGCTATAGAAAAAGGAAAGGAGATACCCCAAAGTCTATGAACTGTGAAATAATGGGGGATATAATGGATAAAGAGAAAGATCGAGTAAAAAAAAATAGATGAAAAAGAATAAATTGGCGAAGAGTACGATGATGCTGTGTGGAATATATATCAGGTCAGTATTCGACGCTCTATTACCTGCGGACTTTTACAGGGACAAAGTTTATATGATACGATGCATTTTCTTATTTGAAAAAAATACGCTCTGATCTCTTCGTGCTCGGGCAGTGTCTTTAAGGTTGATTAGAAGCAAATCACGTTTAATGAGAAAATTCTGAAAACTTGGTACGTTTTTCGATGAAGTATTTAAGAGGTCGTGTAAAAAATTCACGACGATTTGGAAACTCGTTATCACATAATTAAGATTAACAAATTAAAAAAAATTAAATTTAGTCTTATGGAAACTGATACAACTTTGCGATAAGTTTTTTTTTGACCTCTCAATTTTTTAATATCCACAATATACTGGAAGCAACGGAAAGAAAACGAAGTTTATTGATGAATATTTTTTTCATTTGTTTAAAAAATTGTTTTTAACAAAACGTTAATTTCTTAATAACGAACTTCCTAATCGTTGTGAAATTTTTACACGACCTCTTAAATACCTCATACAAAAACATACCAAATTTTCAGAATTTTTTCATTATTTTTTATTTTAACCCTTAAGGAGGTTGAAGTAATGATGATAGAATTCTGAAAATTTGGTATGTTCTTACATGAAGCACTCAGGAGGTCGTGTAAGAATTTTACTACGATTGAGAAGCTTTTTATTGAACAATTTACATTCAAAGGTTTCATAGCTTCTAAACAACCTTAATTCGTTTAAAAAACGATCAGATTATTTTATCTCAGTATTGATACCAGCCTTACTGTGGTTTGAATAAAAAAAATGTCGCGACTCGTGATAAATAACATCATTTTTATAAATTATAGTCATTTTTATAAATCATTTTTATAAGTCAAGGATAAATTATCATCATTATATCATTATCATTATTATTATAAATTATCATCATTTTTATAAATCTTCATTTTTATAAATTATCGTAATTTTTATAAATCAGGGATAATCAATGCGGGCAATATGTCAATTTCGTTCAAGATGTAATATCTCAACGTCTTCCTCACGGCTTTAATTATAAATGTCGTAAGTCCCTACGATTCATGATCTTATAACGATATCCGAATGAAATAGCAACTTTCCAGACGCAATCCGATTGAAATCAAAATCTCTAAGTCCGCATAACAAGAATAATTGAAACCCTATAATGTTTTTTTTTTGTTCAAGGTACGAGTCTATTTCAGAAGGCTAAACAGGAAATTGTTAAGATTTTTTTTCTCAGCGGCGTTATCCGATATGGCTATAAAACTTTTTACAACATTTTTTCATCTTTCGAAAATGCAACAAAAAACTTTTTATTTTTATTTTGATTCTTTGAATAATTTAAGTCTGAAACAAAATAATGAAAAAGCATTTTAAAGAGGAAGGTTTTTTACACAACAATTTACTACAGTTAATGAAGAATCGATAAAAAAAATTGCGGATATTTGAGATAAATTGTGAAAAATTCAATTTTTCATTTCCATTTGAAACATCCACCATTTTTTTTTAAATCGTTTTTTCATTAACGGTAAAATGTTGTGTCAGAAATCTTCCTCTTTAAAATGCTTTTTTATTTTGTTGTTTCAGACTTGCCAATTCTGAGATTAACTGTCCACCATGGGACAAGACATTTTCGACTTTGGCGCCTTGGGTGGGAGTCGAAAAACCTTAAGATCAAAATTCATAATGACCGAAATTCAGAAATTTATGTATTCCAAAAATTAATAATTCGCACGTGCATTATATAAAAGCTTAATAAAGGAGAGATTGAAACATGCAAAAAATGAATGTATGAAAGTCTCAACTACTAGATAAATAAAATGTAGGTCAAATGAATTGTGGAAGAGCCAGTAAGGCACATTGTTGGTGTCCCTGGATAAATCGGAGAAGTCATTGGGTGGGGATCGAAGAGTCGACTAACCAATATTTCGAACGGCCGGAATCCCGAATTTCACGATTACGAGCGTTCGAATAACGAAGCGCCGAAATCCCGAACGCCAGAAAAGCGAAAGCGGAGAGAGCCGCCCCATGCGTAAGAGAGAGAGAGATGCGCCTCCTCTCTCTCTTACGCATGGGGCGGCTCCCTCGACTTTCTCTTTTCTGGCGATCGGGATTTCGGCGCTTCGTTATTCTAACGCTTGTAATCGTGAAATTCGGGATTTCGGCCGTTCGAAATATTGGTTAGTCGACTCTTCGACCCCCACCCGAAGTCATTCTAACATATGTTAAAATTCCGAAAATTTAAATACCGAACTGAAAGTACAAAATTACTGGGATAGCGACCGGTCAAAATACCGAATTTTCAAAATATCGAATGGCCAAAATACCGACTGATCAAAATATCGAGTGATCAAAATTGTAGGCACCAGAAATGGACGAGAATTTCTGGTGGCATTTATTGGGGTTATATTTCGGAATGTTCAGTTTCTGTATTTTGAACTATCTGATCTTTTTGTAACGATAGATTGATGTTCGAAATTTTTCTCCATCGTGATAATGCCTGTTTGGAAATGAGATATTTTGGAATTTGAATCTGCTGTTGTCACACAATTTGCATTTAGCTATGTTTGCTGATTTCAAATCTGAAAAAAACTTTTCGGTATAAACATGCTTTGCATATTTGCATAAATTGTGAAAAAGTAATATAACATTATGGTTTTTTGGGAATTTTGAATTATGATTGATAGACTATTCGTTGGTAATGGTATTCGGGTATCCGATTTTCTGAATTTCGGTCATTATGAATTTTGATCTTTAGGTTTTTCGACGCCCACCCGGTGCCTTCTATAAATTGTTCAAAGAATCAAAATGAAAATAATTTTTTTTTGTTTTTTCGAAAGATGAGACAATGTTGTGAAAATCGTTTTATAGCCATAAAGACTATAAAGGGCTATCTGATAAAGGGGCTGATAAAAAAAATCTTAAAAATATACTTTTTCGGCCTTTTAAAGAAGACTAGTACCTTAGGTACAAGGTGTGAAACATTCACAACAAAATGACTCATGAGGAACCGATGAACATGTTTTATCATTGATTTACCGAACCGCGTCGGGACGTGTTAAATCGGACAAATTTTGTTTTTCCCTCGCCGTCGAGTTATGAATATATCCGTATCATTGTTATTCATTGTTTAACGATCTCTCGCTTTTCCGTTCACGTGATATATCACGTTCGTCATAATTTATCGCCAGACTCGATTTTACCGATCCTCCCTGTGTCTATACATCATGTATCTATAACGACAAGTACACTCTATGTACATGATGTACATTATATATATGAAGCATTCAAACTCAATTATGAAATTTTTTTAATAACTTCTTCCATAATTTTTGGAGAACAGCAACTTCGTCAAAATCTCTCAAATCATTTGAATTTTAGTCCCTGCTTATTAATTGCTCTCTAGATGCCGTCAAAAAACTTGATTCCTCCGTTACATATCCTTGCAGAATAGAAAAATCAGACTGAAATGAAACACACTGAATTTCGAACACCAATCAGAATATTGAAATAATTAACGAGATTGGAGAAACATTTGTCTTTTTTACCTTTGCCAAGCATTGAAATGAGAACTTTCTTTTAATGGTGAATTTTTTATATGTAATGATGAAGGTACAAAATTACTTTATCGAAATAATGAAATCCATTATCAGTGTCGAACACATGAATATAATATTCTTGAAGTTTTGAACGTTCAGCTGAACGAAAAATCTCTGAATATATTATTCTGATTAAAAATTAAACAATCCCTGCATTATTCAGAACTTGTTTTTTTTTTTTTACATGATGGAAGAAGATTCAACACTTTGTACACTCCATGAAATCCACACACCTCGCGTACACCCGGATGAATAAATGTGAATCAAGAGAACGTGAGAGAGTGAGACTGAAATACGCGAGGCGGCCTCTATTCCACACATTTTTATTTTACACATGACATTTTTTACACAAAAGTTTATACACAAATTATTCTGCACAATAGACATGGCAAAGAATATTAGTCTAAGGTACCTGCGGGTAATAAGGCCTAGCTAAGGGAGATTTGTAAAAAATGAAAAATATACAATTTAATCAGTAATTTTTAATGGTAATCATTATTCAAGTACATTTTCTATAAAATATAAATGAAAGATGGTTATTTTTACCATAGACAAAAACGAAATTAAACATTCAAAAAAACCTTATCAGTAGGCCTTATTTTACTGTAGGAGGGTAAGAAGGCCTACGGCTTTAACTTACTTAAATAATTAAGCTATACTCAATACATTTGGTATTCGTGATCAATAATCATATTAATGCCTCTCTGTAGCTTTATAAGAACTTAAAATTCTTCTTTTCATTGCTCTGACAGCTGATACCAGGTCGTTTTCTGACCATAACGCTGGTTTAGGAGGCATCGGGATCGAGTCACTGAAATCAATCATCAATTAATAATAAATCAAATTAAGTGGAGGAAACACTCCCCTCTAATGTAAAAAACAACATAGTTGAAAAAAAAATTCAACACGTTTTTCTTATGATTAAATTTAGCAGGCCTTATTAACCGCCGGCCACATATTTCAGAAAAACAACAAATAACAAATATTTGGACCATGATACGTTATTTATATCGTTAAGATCATCGAAGTAGATATTCATGAAGATAAGGACTACGATTTTAGATCGTCAAGTCGACGGCAGTATGGAAGAACGTGCTATCTCAAATTGTGCTAGAAGAACGTGCTATCTCAAATTGTGCTAGAAAAACGTGCTATCTCAAATTGTGCTAGAAGAACGTGCTATCTCAAATTCTGCTAGAAAAAGTACTATCTCAAATTGTGCTAGAAGAACGTGCTATCTCAAATTGTGCTAGAAGAACGTGCTATCTCAAATTATGAGATAGCACGTTTTTCTAGCACAATTTGAGATAGCACGTTTTTCTAGCACAATTTGAGATAGCACGTTCTTCCATACTGCCGTCGAAGTGTAATATTATCAAAAATACTTACAATTTACGTGGACCATTTTTTTAGTATTCGTGCTGCGCGGACGCGTCATATGATAGATGATGCAGCACTGGAGACGGAGAACGGGGTATCGCGCTTCCGCGAACTTGTAGCGACATTTTTATGCATTATGCTCCAGTCAGTGTGGCCTTGCGCGAAAGCGGTCATTGTAAATATGATTTTTGTCGACTAGGCCTTATTACCCGACCGGCCTTATGACTCACGGGCACCTTACACAAAATTATTCTACACTGATTTCTACTCACATCATTCTACACAAGCGAAGTGGCAAAGAATATTATTCTACAGAAAATTATTCCACACCGGTTTCTGCACATATTATTCTACACAAACGAGGTGATGAGGAACACTATTCTACATAAAATTATTCTACACATGACACTTTCTATACAAGAAAAAGTTGCAGGAAATAATATTTTGTTCTACATATTATTATCCTACACATTATTTTCTTACACATTACAGACTTTAACAAAATTTACTACTGGAATTGATAATTAGGTTGTAGATTTTCTGCGGTTTTTTTGTGTTGGATAAAAAACGTCGCATGCAGAGTTTTGCTATAGGCTGTAATGTGTGGGAAAATAATGCGTAGAATAGAATATTGTTTCATGCCACCTTTTCTTGTGTAGAATGATGCGTGTAGAAACATTTGCGTAAAAAGTGACATGCACAGAATAATAATCTGTGGCCTCCTGAGCACTATCCACTTGTGTAGAATAACCCGGTGTAGAATATTTTTTGTGTAGGATAATATGTGTGGAAACCAGTGTAGAATAATTTAGTGTAAAATCATTTAGTGTAGGATAATTTAGTGTAGAATAGTATTTCTTGCAACCTCTCTTGTGCAGATTAACATTCCTTGCCACATGTCTTGTGTAGAATAATTGAAATAATAAAATGACATGTGTAGAATAGAGGCCTTCCCCAATACGCGATATAAAAGAACTCGAGTGACTGACGTGAACGTTAATTGAACGAGTATATCACTCGGAACGAAATATGAAAATATAATGATGAGAGTGAAGAGGGTAATAAAAACACGGCCACGACTTTCACTGATCTGAATTTCATCGTGTCAAATACAGCTTTTTAAGCTACATCTTAGCTCAAAGTGAAACAATATGGCCATCAATTTGAATTAAAAATTGTCCTCAGAGTAGGTTTTGCATAAATATGCAAATAAATCAGAAAATAAAAGAAAATTGAAAAAACATTTCCTTGTTGAGAAATCGGGATTGACAAATTTTCAAAAGAAATAATTTGATCGAGAAAAACCGCGAAAAATATAGGATTCGTAGAAACTTTTTTCCCCTCGCAAACAGAATAGAGGTTCAAAGATTTTGTGATTTACGAATTCAAAAAGTCCCAACACCTCCGTTTTTACATAGCAGAGAAATTCGCTTGAAATACATTATTGAGGACTGTTAATTTGTGACATGATTGAACATTTTTTTGTACTCCAAGAAAAAAGATTTATTTGATTGTACCGATTCCTTTGAATAGTGGCCTAATAAATCTCTTATTAAGCCGTTATTTGAATAAAATTTTATTTATTTCAAATAAATTTATTCAAACCAAATAAATTCTTTTTCTGGGTGTACCCATAATTGAAACAACACTTCCTTAAAGATGAGGAATCGAGATTGAATCAACGTTACCGTAAGTCAATGTTATTTCTTTCACAATGTCAAAGAAAACACAGTAATTATTTCGTCGCGATTTCATTTTTGCGATTTCACAATTAATAAGCCGATGGATTTAAAGTTTCGAACGTTCAGATGAACGAAAAATCAGAAGAAGTATTGATTCAACAAAAAAATTATAAGAGCTTGCAAGCATTTGCTAAATAATAATTTCAAGAATTTAAAGACATTTGAAGAATTATTTCCAAAGTATTAACAAAGTCTTGAAATTGTTCTTTAAAAAAATAAATAAAAATAAATGTGTGGATTATTCGTTTATCTGAAGGTTCGGAACTTCGACTCCATACAAAGCACGTCCCCTGTGGAATAATAAATATTTTTTTACGTCCCTAAAATATGTCTGTTAGCCAATAGATATTTTTTCTTGACTTTGGTGGATCAGATATTAAATTTAAATTTAATCGATTTCTCCCCTAAAAGGGTGTCACGAAATTTTCTTTTTTTCCTCAATAAGTTTTTTTTCTCTATATTTTAACCAACATTGTAAACTTGTTTGGTTGCAAATTTTCCACAAATCACAAGAGAACGTGCTTTTTCGGCCCAATTTCAATTACTTGGCGATTGAAGACTCGAAAATGTCGGAAACGAGTTTTTCAAATTTCCATTTAAACTAATATCGTAAATTTGGTAATCACCAACGATTGCATTAGGTTTTTCCTGAAATTTAAAAAAATTGCCGTGATCTTCCACTCGCGTGATATTTACTTTGTAGGGAAAAGCGAAAAAACTCCACAAGGAGTTCAACCAGTGACATTTTTATTCACGTCCCTAATATAGTCTCGAGTGTATATTTGTTTAAATGAAACGGCGAATATAATATATAGATCAGCTAAATCAAGAATATCGTTTATCACGCAAAATTTCATCATCACGCCATGCTGAAACCGGAAGTTTGAAACCATCTTCCTTCATAGCTTGGTCCCTTCCGTCCCTCATACGGGGTTCTCTCCTCTTCCTCCACCCCCTCTCTCTCTCTCTCTGAGCATATATTTCTCGGACTCGTGGAAAGTCCTCTGCACGAGCTTTCGAGGGTTGCAGATACGTATGCCATTTCACCAGCACGGTACACTTATACTTACGTTTCCGGAATACATCCGCACACACATACGGACACAAGCACACGCACATATACATTCGTATAATATTCGAATTCGCTGTTTGCCGTAAGCGTACGAGCTGTGGGCTTCAACTTTACTGCCTCAGAAAGCGAGACAGACCGATGTCGAGAATTCCCCCTGTTTCTGCCCTCTCCCCTTAACCCGTATGTATGCGTCCACATATCCGGTGGAATTTCTCGTAACGAGAGTAGCTTGCTCGGGAAATCCAACGGGAACTTCCGTCATCAGCAATCCGAGAATTGTAAATGGCCGTATGAACCGAATATCCTGCAATTTCGCAAGTCGGGATTAATATTCTACATTCCGCATGTTGATTAGATCGATTTGTATCTCACCAAGGCAAGCCTTACGATAATTCCACCGATGTACAGTTTATTCAAATTTTCAGATATATTTATTTCAATTGTGAGCATTGAGCGACCTTTTTTTTATCACATTGAGGGATCATCACAGTGTGACCGCCCGAAAAATAGCCGATTTTTGCGATTTTTTTTTAGGTGGATAGGATGAGCTAATCAGTCTAATTTTTTTTTTACAAATTGAAGCACCGATAAGGTATGCAAAATGATTTTTTTTTAAATTTCTTCATTTATTGCGTAACATTGTTTTTATTTGAGTAAACTTGCGGGTGGGGGTCGAGGAGTCGACTAACCAATATTTCGAACGGCCGAAATCCCGAATTTTACGATTACGAGCGTTCAAATAACGTAGCGCCGAAATCCCGATCGCCAGAAAAGAGAAAGTCGAGAGAGCCGCCCCATGCGTAAGAGAGAGAGGAGGCGCATCTCTCTCTCTCTTACGCATGGGGCGGCTCTCTCCGCTTTCGCTTTTCTGGCATTCGGGATTTCGGCGCTTCGTTATTCGAAAGCTCGTAATCGTGAAATTCGGGATTTCGGCCGTTCGAAATATTGGTTAGTCGACTCTTCGACCCCCACCCAAAAAAAGATTATTAATTTGTAGGAAAACCGCTAATGTCCTATGGAGGTTTTCTTTTTAAGTGAAATTTGAAAAATGGCGGTGGTTCGAACAAAAAAGTGTCAAATTTAGCCTTTTTTCGACAGTTTTTCGTAAAAAAATAGGAAGATTTAAAATAAAAGGTTCGATAGCACGATAAGGAATGACGTGAAGAATGTTCTGTAAAAATTTCAAACTGATAGCTTGGAAACTCTTCCTTTGAGAGTGGACACCGTTTTGAAAAACACCGTTTCGAGAACAACGCGTTTAAAGACTCCGCTCCACTAACTTTTTCTACATAAGAAAGGCTAAAACAACCGAAATAATTTGAATTTCGATCTAAAAATTGGACAGAACATTGATAACCGTGTATACTAGACCTGTTCTTAAAAAGGGTGAAATCAAATTTCGATGGTCTCACCCCTCAAGTTGGTTCGAAATAATTCAAAAGAAATTGTGGATTTAAAAAAAAAATCCCTCCATATTTACCCCATCCCTAGAAACCCTTACTTTTTCCCATAAGAAAAGCATTGATTATTCGAGGTTTTTAATAAAAAAATGCGTACTGGGTATAAAAAAAGTCGTAAAAAAATTTCAAAAAAGCAAAATGAAGGTAAATTTGTCACCATTAAAACGCTGCTTGGAAAATTTGGCTACCTTTATTTTTGACTCCGCTATCTAACTTTTAGTGTGGCAAGAAACTTCAACTGGTGCATCCAAACTTTTCGGCAGTTAAGGAACTCATTGAGATTGATTGAGCCAAACGCCATTCTCTAAGTTTAGTGACAGCTTTTGAGTACGAAACAAAAAATTTGGAATGGGTCGAACCAAAATGCAGTTATGAGCACTTGAAATTTCGTTATTTTGAGGTTTTTGAAAATGGGGCCAAAATTGAGCCAAAATTTTTATTTTTATTTTTATTTTTTTCAAACGTCATTTTGAAGGCAAATCCACCGCTTATTGCAAATCATGCAGTTTTTACACAGTATTATACACAGTGTTGTTTTTGGTATGCCTTTTTTTAAAGAAATGATTTTTTAACGAAGAATCCATCAATACGAACAACTTTTTCTATGGAAACTCCTCGGAAATCGTGAAAAAAATTTCAGCTGTTCCATATATTTTGGATTGAGTCGGTATCACATTTAGTATAAAACAGCTGAAATTTTGTCACGATTTCAGAGGAGTCCCCATAGAAAAAGTTGTTCGTATTTATGGGTGGAACCACCTCTTAAGAAAAGGCATATCAAAAAGAACCCAGTGTATTGAAATATATATTTTTTAGTTTTTCCTTGCTTTTTCTCATGAATACATTTTTTTCGACAAAAACTCTGCGTGATTTACAATCAGCGGTGTTTTTGCCATTGAAATGAAGTTTGAAAACGATAAAAATAAAAATAAAATTTTTTCGCTCAATTTTGGCCTCATTTTCAAAAACCTCAAAATAACTCAACTTAGAGAATGGCGTTTGGTTCAGTCAATCTCAATGAGTTCTTCAACCGCCCGAAAGTTTGGCTTCACCAGTTGAAGTTTCTTGCCGCACTAAAAGTTAGATAGCGGAGTCAAAAATAGAGGTAGCCAAATTTTCCAAGCAGCGTTTTAATGGTGACGAATTTACCTTCATTTTGCTTTTTTAAAATTTTTTTACGACTTTTTTTATACCCAGTACGCATTTTTTATTAAAAACCTCGAAAAATCAATGCTTTTCTTATGGGAAAAAGTAAGGGTTTCTAGGGGTGGGTAAATATGGAGGGAATTTTTTTTTTTAAATCCACATTCTTTTTGAATTATTTCGAACCAACTTGAGAGGTGAGACCATCGAAATTCGATTTCACCCTTCTCAAGAACAGATTTAGTATATACTATCGGATGATGCAAAAAAATCGATTCTTTGCAAATTTTACACCGTGATGATCCCTTAACGACAAGGTCAATTAATTTTTCCTGGACAAGGATGGCACGCTTTGCATGAAATATTGCTGAAAATCTAATAAGATTTATGATTATTAATATTGCCAGTGAAATTTGCAATATGAATAATATAAATGGTTAGCAAATGCAATATCGAACCGCGATAACGAATTTTCACGTTTACTTTCACTGCAAGAGATAGCGAGGGAAAGCGTAGCATGATTGTGTTTGCGAAACAAATTTTTCTTTCATTTTTCTCGTCTTCGCCGTTTCGAACGTTTTTTTTTATCGTTTGAACGACGTAAACATCACTTTGCGCTTTTCTCCCTGTATATTTACACGTTTTCTTTTCATCGCGGTATTCACAAGAAAAAAAACGTCCAAAGTTTGGGGTAGCGTTCAAGTTACTTTTCTCGATTATGGGTGTGACGATCTCAGAGCATTTTGCATATAGTTAAAGTTCAGACCTTTAAGCATATTACCTCGAAAGGACATTTTTTAATTCCAATAATTAACGGAGTTATAGCTATTTTAGTGACGCAGCAACTATCCCCGCCATATAAGGGCAAATTGGACTATAGACGCTTTTCTCAAAACAGTCAAAACTACATTTCTCCACACGGCTGACATGATAACTCCCAAGTTCTACTCGAAAGATTTACTTCCAATTTTTACCAATCTTCAATGTCTAACTCTCTATCGCCCGGTTCTAAAAGAAAACATCCTGGAGGAAACGTCCCGCGATAAAACGTCACGGATAATACATCCCGCGAGAAAACATCCCACAACAAAAAAATCCCACGACAAAACATTCCACTTCATTCTTCGCAAGAAAAGGTGGCAAGGAATAGTATTCTACACATATTCTACACATTACTGTCCTATACATTATTTTCCTGCAGCCTGTAGCAAAACACTGCATGCGACGTTTTTTATCCAACCCTAAAAAACGACAGAAACTCTGTAACGTGATCATATATCCGGGTAATAAATTTTGCTAAAGGCTGTTATCTGTAAACAAGTAATGTGTAGAATAAACTATTATTTTCTCCCACCTTTTCTTGTGTAGAAAGTGCCATGAGTAGAATAATAATGTGAAGAATAGAGGCTTTCTGATATCCATACATTGCTGTATACATATGAGGTATAAATATATGAATATTGATATAAATAGTGATGTGAATATGGAATAATGCAATCATAAATGCACATTTTTCAGCCTATGATATTATTTTTTTGGATATTTTGTCGTGGCGATATCATTTTGTTTATGTATGTTTTGTTGTGCTTTTGGGATGTTCTGTTGGGAACGTTTTATCGTAGGATGTTTTTTCGGGACGTTTTGTCAGGACACCCTATCGTTCCTGCTACTTTTGTATCAAAATTATTTTTTTACTATTGTAAAAAAAACAAAAATTATGGAAAAAAAGTTGAAAAACGCTTTTTTTTTCTTCAGACAGCCGCCATTTAGCGAAATTTCTTTTCCCGTTTTCTCCGAGACTAAAAAGGTTGCAATCATGTTAGCCAGCAAACCCCTTTTTCAGTCCAAATTTTACGAGCTATAATTATTATTTGATTTTCTTTTTTTTCTCAATTTTTTTTTGTGTATTGTCAAAATATTAATAAATGTGTTGTAAAAAAAGTATGGTCACAATATATATATTTTTTTTTATTAAGCTCGACAAAATGCTCAAAATGTATATCTCTAGACCCGAATACCGCCTTAAGGCACTTCCGTAATGACCTTGATGGGATTACTTTTTCGCTGCGGAGCATTCGGGTTGTTGCAATGCTTATGTGCAACAATCGTTTGGAACAAGTACCTCAGGAAGGCGTATAATTCTCTTTTTAATTAACGTTGGTCAGAGCTTTCCAATTTTGAGCAACGGAAATTACATCATCTGTTTACAGTCAGGCCTCACGTATACGTAAGATCTTAGACTCGTTTAGATAAAAATTAAAATTAGCAAGAGAATTACAGTATGCGTAGAAAAAGGGTGACCCAAAATCGGGTAAATTTAGTAAGTACACCAAATGTAAAAATTGCGACAGAAGTGTGGGGAAATTTTGTTTTTATATTCACGTGAAAGTCGCCATTGTCTCATTTGTAATTCGAGAACTATGCTCGTTTAACTATTCTGCCGACTACAAAATAATGAATTTTGTATATTTTAATTATACATATTTCCAGAGTGATTGTATTTTCATCTTCTATTTTTTATCTTTTTACGTTTCAATTTCAAGTACACACATGAAAAAACTTTTACCATTTTTGGGTTACAGTTTTTCGGTGAAGAGATTAAGGAAATATCTCAATCTCAAAGGGTTAAATTACGGGACAGTCATCTGTAGTGCAGTAGAGCGTATCTATTCAGTTGGGGGTTGAGATTACCCTAGTAATTTAAGGTACGAGATGAAGATTCGCGGCAAAGGGTTCATCCCTTTAGAAGCAAGTTTGAAGTACCCAAAGGATCCTTACGGATGGAGTGGGAGAAAGGGAGGGAGAGGGAGAGAGCGAGAAAGTTTGCTCTCACGGCAGAGAAAAAAATAAGAGAGATTCAAGAAGTCTGGTTTTTCGTCCCAATGCCAAGAAACTTTAAGAGCGGGAAAATGGCAAAAAGTTTATCCAGCTTGTCAAACTGTTTATACTTATATTGGTCACTTGCAAACAATAGGGCATAAGAAACAAATTTTACGCCATAAAGCTGTGTGGATTACGCTCTTTTGCTTGCCAGCATGGAGATAAGAGCACACACAGGTATATAAATATTTGTAAAAGTGCTTTTGGTGGTGGCGGGTCGTCAAGTTCGCCTCGTAAAACTACGATGCGGAGTAAAAAAAAAAAAATAAATAAAACTCTACCCGCGGAAACGCGATCGTTGTTCCCATTTTGTTTTTCCGTATACGTGCGCCCCTCGTTTTTCTATTTTTCATTGAACTTGTCGATGAGAAACTCGCGAAACGATACTACCCATGTAGATCCCCCACTATCGAAGACTTTCAGTTTATAGCACGATGATCGCCTCTCGTTTTCGAATGAAAACTTATCGCTGACACTACATATATATTTATGCATTGGATGAACAAGCTCGTATGTCTCTTACGCCCCTTGAAGTTTTATAGTAACGTTGGTTTTATTTCAGGCATATCAGAAAGACGAAATTTCACAGTCTTGTTGGGGGGGGGGGGGGGGGGGGGAGTAGAAAAACAAATCATTTTTTTTACCACACTCTGGTGGACTTGATAATATACGGACCATGTGAATTCATATGGGTATTATAATACGATCGTTTTATTGAAAGATGAAAGTTTTATTCCAAGGGCAAATTCTGAAAGAGAAGAAAAAAGATAGCACGGTTTGTTTTCATGAAAAAGAGTTTCGTGGTTTTGACCGTTCGTGATGAAGAATCCACAAATAGTGAGAAATAATTATTGGGATAATAAGCGGTCGTGTATGTCCGTGGAAGATTTTTTGTGACAGCTCGGAGTTGGCCCATATACAACTCAACTCATTATTACTTTACCAGAAACACATCTCTACCACAATAAAACACGACCACAGTTACTGAAGACAGTCACTACGATGTTACTGCAGAACTGTTTGCTGGGAGACTTTTTTTCCAGCATGTATTTTATATCCCACACGGAACATTAGGGCCATGGGACGTCCAATATCCATACATGGTGGATGAATGCTCCATCCCAGGGACGTCTATGAGTATCCCTATCACTGTTAAAAGAAGTGCGAAACGGCACCTGTTCTATGTACTGGGAACATCCCTTATACGTACCTTGAGACGGTTTTTAGACGGACTAGACCCCAAAAAATGACGTCTGATTTACGTATTTAAGACGAATAAACCAGTGATCCGAAAGATGTCCAATGATCATCCATTATACGTCCCTTTATTTAAATAATTTAATCGTTATTAATTACACATTATTAATTAATTATAAACTTTGTTACTGATTATATAATATTCGGGGCCTACGAGATATCCATATTTTACAGAAAAAAAAATAGTTTTCGATTTTTCACACTGCCGTCACCCATCCAAGTATTGGATTCAAGGGGTGCTGCTTAACTTTTCTAATCTCCTACCTACCTACCTACCTACCTACACTAACTTGACTTATGAGAAACTTATGCATGTAAAAACCTTATACGATGTAGTTTGCTGATAGACTTATATATCTTTGTCTCACAAACCTTGAATAATGTATAATCGTAATGAAATTTATAATTAATGGATAATGTGTAATCAATAGCGTTTAAATTAAGGGACGTATAATAGATGATCATTAGATATCTTTTGCAATATTGGCATTCGTCTTAAATACGTACATTAAATGTCACTTTATGTGGTCTATAGGTACCTCTAAAAAATATCTAAGGGTACGTATACGAAACGTTTTCAGCACATAGAATCGCTGTCGTTTCGCATCTCCGATAGTGGTTTAAGGAATGTCCCATGGACTTCCCCGAAATGAAATTTTCATCCAACTTAAATGATTATTGGACGTCCCCTGGCTGTTAAGTTCCGCGCGGAATATATTTATAGCTCCAAAAATATGTGTCGTGGACGTCGAATAAACTTCCGCGTTATCCTTCGATAGACGTAATTTGTACGTACATACGACGGTCAATCGGCGTACCCATATCACAGCTGCCCGAAATACTTAAATGTACATCTAAAGGACGAATGCTTTTGATTGGACAACACGCGATGGATCACACAGGACGTATATTGTATGTTCACACACGTACTATTTCTTAAGCTACAAATATACACAACACGGCCATCTATGGTATGTCCATAGGTAGACATTCAATAGCTCTTAATTCAGTATCGTAATTGGACATCTATTGGACGTTCCAGGTTCACGTCTATATGAAATCCTACATGGAACATCCGATAGACGTTCAATTGACGTCCTCCGAATGTGATTTTCGTTTACGAACCTGGAACGTCCAGTGGATGTTCAATTACTATCCTGAATTAAAAGCTATTTAATGTCTACCTATGGACATACCATGGATGGCCGTGTTGTGTATATTTGTAGCTCAAGAAATAGTACGTGTCGTGGACATACAATATACGTCCTGTGTGATCCATTGCGTTTTGTCCAATCAAAAGTATACCATGGATGTTCAATGGATGTCCGCATTACGTCCATCGTGTTAAGGTTCTATGGATGATAGATGGACGTCCAATGGACACTCGGTTCCGTGTGGGATAGGAGAGTTATTGTTTGGTAAAGATTTATTTTGGTAGGCCAATTGTTATTTGATAAGGATATTAAGGTAGTAGTCGCGTCAAACACTTTTCCGACAGATTTTTTTATTTATTTATGTAGAGCTCTATTAATATCATATAAAACACTGTGCAAGATTTTAGAAAGGTTCATCGTGTAGAAACTGAAATATTTATTGTTACAGGTATGCTATTATACACGTAGTCTTATGGGAGGATCTGAATTCTATGCTTGATTAACATAACGGCGCGACGGATTTTTACAAAACTTGGCTAGGCGACAGAATAGATTTTTGTGAAAATTTAGAGCCCCAATTAAGTAGAGTCGATCGTTTCATTCCAAAAATATAGGCTCTTTAACGGGCTATACCAGTGTAACCCATGAAAAATTAGGCGATTTTCGGGAATTTTTTTAAAAGAAAATACTCGATAGAATGTTTTGAAGTTTTTTTTTGATATAATAAGGTATATTTTCAGCTATATTTTGAGATTTTTTTTTTTACAAAAATATTGAAAAATAACGGAGTTATGTGCTGTCTTCGGAGGTGCAAAAAAAAAAAAGTTCCCCAACTGCTGACATGATTCCGGCCGAATGAGTAGCTGAAACAAAAAATTCAAAAAGGTTATTAAAGTTGAAGGTATTTCCTATACAATGACCTACGATTTTTGAAAAATATCAAAAATTAACAAAATGGCGTAGTTCTGAAAAAAGTGTCGTTTTTTGGGGTAAAAAAATGGTTGTTTTTTTAATGTCAAATTGACAATTTTCAACCAATCAAAAAGATCGTAGGTCATTGTATAGTAAATATATTCAAGAATACTCAGTTTCAATTTGAAGTCGATCGGTCAATTTCTTGTTGAGTTATGTTGTCAGTAATTTTGAAAAATGTCGTTTCGAGAAAAACGCGTTTCAGTTTCAACTATCGATTTTTGCTAGATAAAATTATATTTACCATAAAAATTGCTAATCTGCTATGCCTGGCCCATACAATACACCTCCTTCTTCCTCGAAAAATGCCTGCTGAGAGGCTAATGCTTGTCACACTGGTATAGCCTCTTAAGCGTAAAATTTGGTGTGAAAAACAACGTGAACATTGCGCATGATTGTGCGGTAGTGCTAGTGTGTTGGTATATACACTTTGACGTGTGTCAGTACACGGGCTGCCTCTACCCGCCCAAAAGTTTTCAGGCTACACGGAATACAAACTTTTCAATAGCACTGCCCCGCGACTACTACCTTAATACGCTTTCATTTGGCTAAGAAGACATACGGTAGACATGATGTTTGGTAGTGATATTGGGTGGTGTTTGATGGTGGTATAGGGATGTATTTTTGGTAGAGATGTGACAGGTAGAGCTGTAATTGTGCTAACGCTCTAGCTTTCGCAGCTAAGAGACCTCGTTTACCATATTAAAAAAATAGAAACACATTACAATAATGTTTTATTACATTTTTTCGCAACCACCATCGCTGATTCACCGGCATTTTTACCTTTTTTCGGCGAATTTTTCTGTCGATATTTCACCCCATATATACTGGGTATCTTACTTAACTTAAAGCACTGAAATGGCAAACTCGATTTTGATGCAATGAATCGAAAAACGTTGAGATACGTGTAAAGTCAATTTAAATAAATAATTCAACGGTTTACCTACTTTTTTATTTAGACGTGTTAAAAAAATTTCATTCTCACGTTTATGGCCAAATGAAAAAAAAATCTTGGACACTCCGTTAAATGAAAAAGTAAGAAAGCCATTTAATTAAGGGGCCCGAGTCGGCGTCAAAACGTCGATATTCGAACATAAATACAAATGTTCGTTGAATACGTGTACACCCGACTAATGGTCCATCATTTGACGTATCAAAAGAAGACATTTTTGACGCTAGATGGAACTGTGCCCTTAAGGTGCAACGATTTCCTCATAAATAATTTTTTGAGTTTCACTGCGCTGTGCACGATCCTGGCAACACCGCTTAACGGATCTTATCCTACGACGTCTCATTTTCTTCGTAACATTTTTCCGGACGTCTCATTTTCTTCGTAACATTTTTCCGGACGTCTCATTTTCTTCGTAACATTTTTCCAGACTGGTCAAGTGCAGCACATTTTTTTTACTTCTTTATTATAAAGTGAAAGGCGACTTTTTGAATTTTTGAAACAAAAAATGGATTGAAAACTCAAAAAGTGGCCTGCAACTCCATAATAAGGACAAAAAAAAAGTGCCACACTCAGGCAGTCCGGAAAAGGGTTACGAAGATAATAAGATGTCGTAGGATAAGATCCGTCAAGCGTTTTGGTCAGGATCGTTCACAGCGCAGTGGTACTCAAAAATTGATTTATGAGAGAACCGCTGCACCTTAACGATTCCAACCAGCGTCGAAATTTTTTTCATTTGATACGTCAAACGATGGACCATTGGTCAACTTACACGTATTCGAAGAAAATTTATATTTATGATAAAAAATCGGGGTTTTGACGCTGACTTGACTCCCTTAAATCAACTTGATACGTGCCCCGGGGTCTCCCAATTTGCTGTGTAAATATCGAGTTATTTCTGCGTGTCAAGTTAGATGGGACAGCCTGCAAACAAGAATTTATACGAGCAATTTGTCGTATCATTGATCCTACATGTTTCTGCATGTGAATGGAAAATATAAATTACGGTGCGATGTTTGAGAGTGATCGATCCCGCGTTTGCAGTTTAGTTTCTTGTCCGGCTGTTAAACTCTCGCGGTCGCACGGCAGACCAAACTAAACTCCTTCGTGCAAAACGTTTAAAGACTTAATATATATGTAACGTATCGGAAGGACTATCGTCACGGGTGCTTGGATATAAATGTGCAGGGCACAAAACGTTCGAAACTCATGTGGGAATGAAAACGTGTATCCACGTACGGGCCGCTTTTATGCAATTTTGTCTCCTTTATACGACACACGTGTGCGCGATACTGTATTAATACGATGCATGAAATATGTATAATCGTACAATAAAATTGCAGTAAAGATGGCAATGGGCGAGTTAGAGCATTCATTGAAACTGTGAAAATTTATGAGTCGTTCGAGAGGCGAGTGACCATTCCATCGATTTTCCGCGGTTCTTCGACCACCTTAATAATTGAAACTTGTGGTCACGTCCATCGGTCTCTATTCGCTTACTTTAGAATCGCTGCTACAACTATAACCCCAGTATTTTACAATAAAAATGGATTTTTTGTTTGCCGTCAAGGAAAGCTATGTAGGGGAGAGTGGGGCAAAACGGGCCCTCGGGGAAAAACGAGCCACCGCACGGGGGCGAGTCATGTGGGGCAGAACGGGCCACCGAGACTGTCATCGGAAATTGTTTACGGGAGACGCGCTTTTCAATATAAGATGATTGGGCGTTAGGTTTGATCAAGCAGTAACTTCCTGTATCGAGTTTTTTCAGAACAAGTGAACTTTTTTTTTTTAATACAAAGTTTGAAAATATTGTAACAAATATGCAAGAGGCATCCTCCCACATTTCGTTCGATTTTGAAACCACATCGTTGGACTTTCTTTGCTTTTTGCTTTTCCTTTTCCTTTGGTTTACCTTTACCTTGGCCTTTTCGTGTGTTTCCACATTTTTTCGGTTTATTTGTTTTTTTCTTTAGTGCCAACTCCTGCCGATAGGGCGTCGAAGTTACAATGGCAGTTCTCCCCCTATTTTTTTTTTCGCCGTTTATACTTCTCGGCCGTAGGAATGGGCTTAATCACGGACGGGGTCACTTGAAAGGGAGCTGAAGTCTCCAAGCGTATACGTTTTGGCAACAATAATTCTTTATCAGAGTCGACAGAGCTCAAGTCTGAATTTTCTGACTCAGTGAAACGCTTTCAAGATTGCTCTGTTGGTTTGTTAATCCCCGGACAACCGGGCTGTGGCAATTTGTCTCTTTGGTCAGAATGTTCGAAAGATATCTGACTGAATCGTTGAAATGTGTAGATGTCCCGTAACCGTCTCTGGCGATCATTTCTGACAAGGCTCCTGCGCAACCTATGTCGTCTGCCTCATTAGTTCCTATCTACGAAAGTCCTGACGGCTCTGCTCCAAAGAACGAAAAGGGTGGTGTCGATTCGACAATCATCGAGTCTTCATCTTCGAGTTCATGACCGTTGTGTTGTTTATCGTCAGATGCTTCGCTTAGTTGCTGATCCGTTACATAGGAAAAAACACTTCTATCCAGAGGGCAAACCCTAGTTTTTTGGAATCCGTTTATTGCGTTAGACGCAGTTGCAGCACGAGCAAACACGTTTCTAAATAATTCAGTTATTTGGGCCAATACTACTACCCGACCAGGATGCTTCTGGAGTCATTGTCTCACTTCATCTGTGTAGTTCAAGGAAACTGAACGCATAACACTAACGTTGAGAGGTTGTAGCCGATGAGTGCAGTGAGGTGGGAAGCATAGTAGCACGACACCATTGCTGCGAGCGTAATCAAGAAGGTCCAAGTTCTTCGTATGCGTTGCGTGGCCATCCAACAGCAGTAAAACGGGATTATTTTTTGTCGCAGATGCAAACATGACAAATCGTTTGAACCAGTTGGAGAAAATATCCGTCTGCATCCACCCCGATGGATGACACTCAGCCCAGCTTTCGGGTGGTGCGCCATTCAGAAGTTCATTTATTATTTTTTTTCGAGGAAACAAACATCGGTGGCATGTAGATGCCTGTCGTTGGCATGCATAGCTCTACAGTCACTGTCTCGCCTCTCTCTGCAGACGTCACCGTACCCACTTGTCCCTTTCCCTTAGCAGCCACAACTTGGGCCTGATGTTTTGGCGCAGAAGAAAAACCCGTTTTATTGACGTTCCATATCCGATCAGCTGTGAAGTTATGCGTGTTCATCGTTGTTTCTAACAGGCTGAAAAACTTCACCGCCACTCTATTGAAGCCCATTGCCCGAGCAATCGACAGAGATTCGGGCTTCCTCAACGATAATTCCGGGTGTCGTGAAATGAATCCTCGAAACCAATCTTTTCCGGCCATATCGTACGAAATGCTGTGGGCTAGGTTGTTCCTTTTAGCAAGCGAAACGCGAGGATTCGAAGTTCCTTTGATGTGAACCCGTGGACCCTGCTTCCATTGATAACACATACGAAACGAGTTCTTTCTCCTGTTTTTGGCTGAAAACTATTCGGAATCGTCCTAGGCCTGAAATAATAAACAAAGAATTATAAATATGTATGACATAGATCCCAATATTATATCATTACTCTTCTATAAAATCTTAATTCATTCATGTTTTTTTCAATTATTCATTTTAACGTGTAGGGGAGAGTGGGGTACAATGAGCCACGGAGCACTGTGAGCCACATGCGATTTCTCGGGGGTTTGTAACTTGTAAAAATCGATTTTTTTTGGTGTAGGAGCACAATTTATATTGAATTTGATCAAACCTAAAAAAACGTCAATAGCAACTCATAAAAAATTATTTAAAAAAATTATTGATTTGTGCCCTGGAACACAACATTTTTCGCTTGCCGCAAAAACGTAAAATATAACTTCACTCTCCGTGACAGCTCGTGTTTTAAGTTTTAATCGATAGTATTATTATTCATTATTCACTTAGTCACTTGTATTTTTCTCTTCATCTCTTAATTAATAATGATTTTTATCAATAATCAAATTTTTCTTATAGTGGGGTACAATGAGCCAACGAGTTGTGGGGTACAATGAGCCGATGTTTCCCATTGACCACGAACACCACGAAGTTGGCGCGAATTATATATGACGTCGATGGTCTGTCAATTTTTTTTGAGGCTAAACACATAAAAAATGAATGGCTCATTGTACCCCACTCTCCCCTACTACCTTTTTCAGTTGCTAAAATCACGTCTCGATCCATGTCATATCTTTTCACTCGATTTCGCAGCGTCGTTCGTGGCACGCCAAATTGTCTTGCAGCGTCGCGAAGCTCTTTGCCCTCAACCACAGCTTTCACAGCAGCTGCCATGGCTACTACACTCCACGATTGCCGATCCGTCTTTTTTTTTGTAGTATCGTACCATTTTAACTGCATCAAAAAGTACGGATAAATACAGTAAGCTTTTTTGCCTAAATCGTTTAAATCGAGTGAAATAATAGAGCATAAATATTCAATGAATTATTCCACGTTATTAACTTACCTTTAAATAACCATCTACGAAAGCGTTGCCTTAGCTGTCCGCCGGAAAACTACGCGAAGAAAAAATCACAGTGGAAACTTTTTGACCGATGGATCATCGCTTGACCTTTCCGTTGGACAGCCTAAAGCGACAGAACAAAACAATCTTACTTCGTTCCGTTTCGAAGAAATACCGGTGAGGCGCATCGCGTTCGTTCGGGCGAGACGGGCACGCGGATTCCACGAAACGAGTGTAAACAGTCGCAGCGTCGGAGTGCTAGATTGTATTCCGGGGAATTTTTTGTTCACATAATTATTCTTTTGAACATATTTTTGCCATTTCTACCGTATTTTCATCATTTTCAAATTTTGAATATTTTTCGAATTTCCAGACTGTGTCGTCATGACAATGAAACCTTTTTTCTTCCTTTCATTTTTTTCCATTCTGGCCAGTCGAATCAAGGTGGTCCGTTTTGTCCCATGCCCTTCACCTGCTGGAAGTGGCCCGTTTTGCCCCGGGGACCCGTTTTGCCCCGCTCTCCCCTATTGATTTTTGTGAAATTTATCATCAAACTTGTTTTGGCGAGGATTGATTGGAGAACGAAAAATGCACGTAAATTTCGCGAGGATTATCAGTCGAATTCAAACTATCAACTTTAAAACCATGCAAATTGGACATTTGCACATTGCTTCCTCTTCTTTATCCATTGTTCATACAGCTTCCTTTATCACAAAGTATGGCGATCAAATTTGGCTTCCTTATAAAGGAAGCTTTGTTAACTATCGAAAAACATAAGTAATCAATGTGTAAATTTGGCAAATTCTTTTAAATTTACTTCTTGCCAAATTCAATAATGAACAACCTTGATCACTATTTTGAATGTGTACCAAATTTCAGTATAATATCTCGCAGTTAGCCGAGGTTAGAGTATTTAAGCTATTTTTCAAAAAAATTCAAATTTGATAAAATTTTAATCCTTCGATGGATTTTCGCCAAATTCAATAGCGAACAATCTTGATAGCTATACTAGTTCTGTACAAAGTTTCAGTGTAATATCTTGAAAATTGTGCAGGTTAGAGCGTTTACGCTATTTTTCAAAAAATGCAAAATGTGAAAATTTAATCCTTTTATCCATTTTTGCCAAATTCAGTACCAAATAATCTTAATAGCTATACTGATCCTGTACAAAGTTTGAGTGCAATATGTTGAAAATTGCAGAAGTTAGAGCTTTTACGCCATTTTTGCCAAAACGAAAAAAGTCGATCAAATCTGAACACGCGTTAGAATTGAAATAAAAAATATTCATAATGAGGAGCAATTTGTGCTCGATAAGTGTGCTAAATTTCAGCTCGATTCCTCGAAGCGGTCTCGAGTAATTAATTATTTACACCTGAAACTAACAGACACACACACACACACACACACACACACACACACACACACACACACACACACACACACACACACACACACACACGCACACACACGCACACACACACACACACACACACACACACACACACACACACACACACACACACACACACATGCACACACGCACGCGCACACACACATACACATTCATCCAAATATTTTTTCTAAATATGATTTCTCGATGTTTTGGGACATTTTGAACACATTGGCATAAAACTCTCGAAAATTTTTTTTTCGCGAAAACAAACCTTCCTTCATGAGGAAGGTCTACTCGAGATGGTTTTTTAGTATTAGATATGATGGCAAAAAATTTCTTCGAATTTTATTGAGTCATGAGAAAAAATTTAACAATTTTTCCTCCATCTTCATCTGGAATATTTTATATGAAATTCCAAAGTTCAAGCTTCACATTCTGTAGCTTTGAAAGAATATTTCGGCACGGAGAAAAATTCTGCACGTGGTAAAAAATTGTACCGTTTATCTGTGGAATACCCTCATTTCCTACATTGCTCTCGACGAGATAGTCGATCGATATAACTCGTTTTCAACGAAAGGATTATTCATGTAGAGAGACCTTGCCAGCAGTGCAGACTTTTCTCGTGACAATGGCACACACACATAGACACCCACTACTTTTGCTATCATCATCCCCCGACTAGACTCAACCCCTTTCTTTCGGTACTCTCGTTTAGTCTCTGCACTGAGACACGAAACATTGGCGGTAGCATATATTTATTATCTCGTCGTCTTGGCGATTTGCCAAAAACATTGACAAATAAAATAAGAAGCCCCTGACCTCCTATTTGTCGATTGATGCGTGCATATAAATAAGCGAATTAAGCTGTCCAACTTCTACTGTCATTTTTAATTTTTGTTTCTTTTTTTACCCTCTCATTAAGGCTTTGTTCTCTTTGAGCTGGAAATTCGAAGTTTTTAGGTCAGTAAAATCAAAAGGCCCGAAAACGTAGAAAATTTGTTTTTGCTTTTTAAAAAAAAATTTGTATGTGCTTTAACTTTCGTAATTCGGCAGCTATGAAGTTGTTTTTTTACACTTATATCAGATGACGAGGGTCCAATTAAAAAAATTGTGAAAAATCTCTAATCGTGCAAATTGGAAATTTTCTTAAAAATAGTAAAAAGATATCATTCTCTGATCAATGGAAAAAATAACGTTGTAATTGAGTTGAAAACAAATTAAGTAAGTTTAATGAAAATTGAATAAATTACTAAATTGTTTTTGAAAACGCGTTTGAAGATATTGAGAATATATTTCTCACTTCGACATTGGCTGCAATATCTTCTTGGTAAAATCTTTACGACGCGAAGTGAATTTTCTTGAAATATTTTTTTTTTTGCATTTCAGGTGCATCCGGCAACTTTATGATAGGGAGAAGCGATGATCTCGCGTTCGTATACAAATATAAGCTTTCTCGTAGAATTTTTACCTTTGAACAAGCGGGAGAACACAGCTGTGAGGTTATTTAGCACCGTATGAACTTCTCTTTTTCTCTTTCTCTTTCCTTCGCGCTCCTTTACTTTTTGGTAGCCTCGTAGAATTTTCTTGTTCCCTTTGGTAATCTCGGCACGTTCATCACCAAAATGCCTGAAAATATATTGTTTCGCAAATAAACGCCATATGAGGAACTAGCCCTTAAAGCCTTAGGCCATTCTGAGATTTTCAAAAAATCGATTTTTATTAAAAAGCTCGCTTAGTAGGGGGAAGTCCCCTAACGCCGGACGGCACGTAGTACCGGACACTGTTGATATAAGCCAAACTAGAGAGCAACAACAATAGTTTTCGTGCGTAGTTCGAACAGTGGCCACAGTGGTAACGGTGGCGCTGGAGAGCTAGCCGCAGTGCGCATGCGCGCGTTGTCGAGAGTTGATTTTCGTTGGAGCCGATTAATATTTCGTGTCAGCCGTAATTTTCACACATTCATTGTTTAAAAAATAGGGGTTTTGCGGCTCCGTTTTTTAGCTTGGGATGCTTTTTGGTAAATATTCTTTCAAATAATGAAGGTTAAATTTCAAAATGTTTGTGAAATGGCGACGCATTTTGTTATTTAATCTTGCATGTTGAGTCCCTGGTACCGGACACTCGATTTTTCTCCAGTACCGGACGCCATTTTTTTTTCGTTATTGGAATATTTATGTAAAACATGTTATTTTCGTTGTAGTGGTATTTCACTATAACAAATCAGTTAAAAATAATGACGAAAGGAAAATGGCGCGAGGAAAATATGAAAAAAGCCTCAATGACAAAAATGGCTGGATCCAGTGCGGCAATTGTAAGCAATGGGTTCATAAGGCGTGCGCAGATGTTCCGGAGTGTTTCGATGAATATATTTGCGATCATTGCAAAATTTAACCATTTGTAATCCATTTTTTCAAATAATATTCATAGTGTCCGGTACTAGGTGCCACTTTTCGGACTCGACCATTTTAACTATTAAATTCAAAAATATATTTTTCTTAGTTTTACGTTTTTTTTTAAATCTGTACTATCATTAACACACCAAAGAATGCTCCAAAGTTTGTGAAAAAAATATAAAAAATCGAAGTTCTTATATATATAATAGTTTTATTAATGAATAACCTTAGGTGTCCGGTACTGGGGGACTTCCCCCTACACTAGAGTCCCAGTATAACGAACAGAATGGGGAGTTTATAGCCCCCATTCTGTTCATCACGGAACAATACTGCGCCATACATAACGGTTCCCAGTATAACGAACAAATCTCGTCGACCGGCAAGATTTGTTCGTTATACTGGCTACCGTTATCGTGGGACTCTGGTGTATGTATAGAATTATATTCCAAAAGGTTATGTGCGTGAAAAATCCTCAAGTACTCGATTTTCGTATTCTGGTGCAACCCTTCTTCATCCGCAGCGAGCTTTCTACAAACTTTGAACGCGTTTATCTTAGAACTACATTTTTTAAGTCGGCCGAACTCATAATTCAAACAAGTTTCAACCGATTCATTATAAATTACAACCGTACATTGAAAATAACGTTCTCTAAGGCACTATGTAGGATTTTTTAATTATATTGTTAGTTTCTTTTTTATAAACAATTTCCTAACGATTTTCTCATGGCATTTTATACTTTTTGAATTATAAATGCGCTATTTTTACAAAAAGCAACATATCGAAAAAATCTTACGTACTTCTACAGTTATTCTTATATATAAGCGAAAAAACTTTGGTGTCTCTTCATCACTCAAAAATTATAGAAGCTGTCGATTCGGCCGTTGACCTTCCAGAAATAAAGGCACAGTCGCCATTTTGACATAGATCGCCATGAAAAAAATAATTTTGTATTGCCATTTAGATGTATTAGAAAACATTTTTTTTTGTAAATCCGATTTATTTTATGGTATCGCTGCACGGAAAAAAATGATCAGTGACAATTCATGTGTAATATTTAAAAAATTACTGAATTCAATGCAGAATATACGGTTCAGAACTGTAATTCAGGCGTTTTACTGTGAATTCATTATAAATTAATGGATTTAATGTAGTTTCTACTTTTCAAACCATTATAAATGCTGATTTACACTGTAAAAAATGCAATGTTCACCGCAAAAAAAAATGACAAAGTAGAAAAAACAAGCAGAAACGATGAAATCCACTGTGCTTGAACTGTAAAATTTACAATGGTCTCTGTAGAATGTTTAAAGCACATAATTAGAAATTGCAGTGTTCCCAGTGAAAAATTAAATGCGCGCCGCAAAATATGCAACGTCAATTTCAATTTTTACAGTGTGGCACTGTAACGGGACGATCTGCGGCGTGCCACGATCTCTGCATTTCGCCCGAGATCCGCTAGATAGCGTTGGACGGCGCGCCCTCTCGCGCCAGCGAGAGAGCCACCGAGCACCTATAAGGTCCGATGTATTACCAACATTGGCGTCTTCAATTGACATACAATTGTTGGAACATCACCCGCGTTCTGTGGTCGAGCAGTCCTATGGACTGAAGCCTACATTTTCTTAACAGATCACCATTGCATTTCGGTAACGCTCGTGCTCTTTATGGGTGCGAGGCTAAACTAAATTCGCTTCATTAATTGATCTCACGATTAATTAGTCAAGTACAAGCCCTCGTAGCTATGAGCCTGAGTGAGGATAAATAACGGTTTATTGCAATATTTGAATAAATTGGAATTTATTCAAATATCGAAACGTTTCACTACACTATAATTTATTTTAGAAATTGCAGTATTTTCAGTGAAAAATAAAAAACGTACCGCAAATTATACTACGCTATTTTCAATTTTTACAATGTACACTGTAATTTTTGCACGGGCCCTGGATAATTTTTACAATGTGAAATGTGTAAAAAGTTCACCGGATACAACAGAAATATAACGTTTCACGTAGTGTACATTTTACCGTTCCACACTGTAAAAATTCGTGTGATGGGCATGTACCATGTCATATGTGACATCTGTATATTGTATTAAAGAAATATGCAAATTTCACTGTTTGCCCTTCAAGAAGGCGCTGCTGATGAGGAAAACTGTAAAAATTAATGGGAATCTCAGCAGTTCTCACTGATCATTTTTGTCCGTGTGAAAAAAAATCACGAAATATGCACTTTTTGGTCTTGTGGAGTGGCCTAAGGCCTTAAATATTTTTTTAAACAAAAAAAATGATGGAAAATCATGAAAAAAACTATAAAATAAGGAGATCGTAGAAAAAATAATTGTAAATTGTAATTTTTCGCGGGTGCAATTAAGATTTTATGACACCAATTGTCTCGACCGATATTAAATATGATTCATTGAAGTCTCAATAAAATCGCAATAGCGGAAAGGTTTTCAAAATAATCCCCATAGGTTGAAAGATTTTTACTGATTTTATCGAATCTATTATCTTCATCCGATGGAAGCTTTTATCGGCGATTTTCTCAGCGATAAATACGCCGAAAAAATCGCAAAAAATCAAAGCCCTGTCGGCTGATCTATGGGGAGCGCATTCCGCACATTTGAAATGTTTGATCTATTGTTTCTAGGATTTGCCTATTATTGATTCAGATTATTGTACCCCTAAAGTGTTTGATTAATTTCGATTTGATTCAAATCGGTTTGGTTGAGTTGGTTTCAGGCATCGGGTGTTAAAATGTCGGTTGGGGCAAAACGATCCCCCATTGAGTGTACAAACTTATTCCCGGATCGTTTTATTCTAATGAATTTTACTTTGTTCCATATGCTGTAGATCAATGAGTGACTTTGTAGTACCTACTCAAGTCTGCTTTTATTTTTTATAGCAAAATGAAATAAAAATATATTGAATGATTTCAATACAGTATTAGCTACTCAGGGATCATTTTACCTTCTATCAGGGCGATCGTTTTATCCATACATGCGTATAAACTGATTCTTTTATAGAAATGTAAAACAATATGAAAAACTCTGGAATTGAAAATTCAAATACTTATGAAATAACTGCAGCTTCCCTATAAATGTTGATGGATAAAATTATATCTCGATCCTTTATATTAAAAAAGCTTGTTGCCCTTAAGGGGATTTTCAACGCCTTTCCTCTACATTGAAAAGAGATTTCGAGAATGTATTGATGGTAGAAGAAAAAGGGAGGAAAACAACCGGTGAAAAGTTGGTGGCCATTGTCGGGCGTTCTTTTGGGATATACATAGTATACAACATACTCCATTACAATGTGTTCCTAAAATACTCCTGAAAGAAATCCTTTATGGCGACGTGCAGTGTGAAAGACCGCAAAGAACGTAAGGCCCTGAGTGAGATACGAGAATAAGCGAGAGAATGAAAAAGAGTAAGAGAGAGAGAGAGAGAGAGAGAGATCGAGGGTAAGATGTTGGTTCGGATGGATAAAGTGAAAGACGCTACGTGACTTTGCACGAGATCATAGTGATAATCGAAAAAATTTACTAGAAAAGCAATAATGTACCGAGTAGAACCTTGAAGACGAGAAGCATCCCTCAACCGTTTTGAGCGACCAACCATATGAGAATATATAGATCGGTTCGAATCTCTTTGATGCCGTGCCAATTCTAATGCATGAGAAACTTTCGTGAGTCATCGAGATAAACTTCAGCCATTTTTTTTTATTTTTTATTCAAGTAGGAAGAAAAAGGAATAGTAATCAAATTTTAATTGTCGAAGGAAATTTTTTTTTAATTTTTCACTAAATAAAAAGATTGTTATTTCGTAAAAAATATTGTACAGTCGAACCTCGCTAACTCGAATCTCAGGGGCAGAGCCAATTTCTTCGAGTAAGAGAGCTTTCGTCTTATCGAAGTTTTCGAGTTATAAAGTTATGATCAAAACAAAATTCGACTCATAGAGGCTGGTAAAAATTCGCCAAATACAGCGCAGATATTCTTTATCTTAGGACGAACATATAGGGTTACCAATTACCATCCGTTCGGATTTGTACGGTGCCTTAATTTTTCCGGATTTTTGACTTGGATGAAAAATGTTGAATTAATATTTAATTTTTACATTAAATCACTTAAAAGTAAAACACAGGTATTAAAGTAGTCTTCAATCTTTAGTCAACTACGTACAACTAGTTTAACTAGTTAATCAGTCTCATCTCAACTTGAAACGATCAACTTCGAGTTCGAACATAAAATATTAATCTTCTTTTGACAATCAACAATGCTGGTACAAAAATAAAATAACAATATTTTTTTGTCAATCAACTTGACTAGTCCAAACATAAAATAATAATCTTTTGTATTAATCAACTTTACTTCTTCTAATATACAATAACAATCTTTTTTTATCAATCAATTTTAACAGTTCAAACATAAAATAAAATAAAAAATGTTATCAATAAATCAACTTCTTGACTTGACTAAAATGTCCAGGGTTTTTTTTACAAAGTCCGGCTTTTAGTCAGGACCTTTCAAATTTCGAAATGGTAACCCTACGTACAAACAAGTTATACAAAATACATGAATACAACCTATACAAAACGTAACATATTTTTGTAAAAATTCTCCACACCCAAGCGACCATTGCATAAAACGCTTCGAGTTTTAG
Source organism: Alloplasta piceator (assembly GCA_946863875.1). NCBI lineage: Eukaryota > Metazoa > Arthropoda > Insecta > Hymenoptera > Ichneumonidae > Alloplasta > Alloplasta piceator. The sequence goes on from OX333072.1 coordinate 28,781,632, forward strand.
AGGTCAGGGTATTGGAAATTCGAGTTATAGAGATAGCCTTTGACTTATAGAGGTCGGGTATCTTTATCCCTTATATGGTAACGTGTTTTTCGGCACCTTTAAATGGTGACGGGGGTCACCCGTGCCTGGCCCTTTAAAAAGTGCTCTGAAGTGCTCTAAAAAATTCCGCAAAATTCATGAAATCTCATCAACTATCCAACAATGAAGACCAGTCACTATATTGTTGATTTGATCATTTGTTCAAACAATATAATCATATGAACAAAGGAAAACGTGAAGAATGTACGATTTTGTTCAAAAAATCATAACATTGGATGTACCCACACAGCAAAATTGATCCCGGGACCATCCTGAGATAGTCCCATTCGCGTCCTGTTAAGATAGTACGTCTTATGAACGTCTATGGGAGGAACCAGTAAGATATTGTTCTACCCGGGATTAATATTGGATGTTTTGAGGATATCCTGTCGCAACCGTAATTAGACGATCCCAACGCACTCTCTTATAGACGTCTGTGGGAGGTAGTGGTAGGACATTGGTCTACTCGAGATTAATATAGGATGTCTTGGGGATATCCTGTCGCAACCGTGTTTAGACGATCCCAGTGCACTCTCTTATAGATGTCACTGGGAGGTACCGGTAGGACATTGTTCTACCCAAGATTAATATAGGATGTCTTAAGGATATCCTGTCGTCACCGTGTGTAGACGATCGTACCGTACTGCCTTGTAGATGTCTGTGGGAGGTACTAGTACGGCATTGGTCTACTCGAGATTAATATAGGATGTCTTGAGGATATTCTGCTGCAACCGTGTTGAAACGATCCCAGCGTACTCTCTTAGAGACGTCTCTGAGAGGTACCGGTAGGATTCCGTTCTACCTGAGATTAATATAGGATATCTTGAGGATATCCTGTCACAATCGTAATTGGACTATCCCAACGCATTCTCTTATAGACGTCTGTGAGAGGTACTGGTAGGACATTGTTCTATCCGAGATTAATAAAGGATGTCCTGAGGATATCCTGCCGTCACCGTGTGTAGACGATCGTACCGCACTCTCTTGTAGATGTCTGTGGGAGGTACTAGTAGGACATTGGTCTACTGAAGATTAATATAGGATGTCTTGAGGATAATGGTCCTTGATACGTTTGGAAAATTTCGAGTTATTCAATTTTTTCTTCGAATTACAGAGGTTTTTGCAAGGGAACAGACTGAATCTCACATATGGAGGTTTTCGAGTTATAGAGGTTTGAGTTAGCGAGTTTCGACTGTACCCCTACAGCACACAATATTCCTGCAATGTTGCTGGAATGTTGCATGACAACATTGTAATATTTCAAAAAAACATTGCTGCAATGTTGCTATGTCCGACGATTGAAATATTGCTGCAATGTTCTGAAATATTCCAGAAATATTGCATCCAATCAATATGCAATATTCCAGCAATATAACTCGCATTACATATTCTATATTTTAGGAATATTATCTACAATGGAAACTTTATCATTTGAATTATTGCATAATATAAAAATATGTAGTTTCAAATCCATATGACTACGCGACCGCAGAGCGCGAGTAAATGTTCCAACAATTGATTGTTAATTGAGGACCCCGTTGCTCGTAATACACCGGACCTTCATCGGTGCTCGGTGGCTCTCTCGCCAGCGCGACAGCGCCCACCGACCGCCGCCACCTAACGGGTCTCAGGCGAAGTGGCGAGATCGTGGCAGGCCCCAGGTCGTCCCTTTACAGTCTATAGTCATATTTTACGAATAAGAATCATCCAGAAACAAAATATATTTTGGTTTTATAGCTTTTTTGATATTAAACATTTTTTCAATACGAATATCATAATGTCTTAATATTATTATCTTATTAATATTATCTTATTAATGTCAGAAGCACAACAAAATTTTGAAAATAAATATGAAAAAAGAAAAAGAAAAAGAAAATGACTTGCAATCAATCGTTATTGATATTTTATGAGGAATAAATTATTAGATCTTTTTCATATTTATTACGCTCGTGTAGTTGTAAAATTTGAAGTTCGATCTCACCTATATTGCTTCAATTTACTCGCAACGTTTCAACAAAATATTGCAGGTATGTTGCTTAGGAACATTCCCGAAACATTGCTGAGAAGTTTTAGTGCAATGTTGCGTAGCAATGTTGCCACAACATATCTGCAATATATCATTGCACGTGCAATATGACAACATTGCTGCAACATTGCAGCAATGTTATGTGCTGTAGGGGTATCGCTGCAGGCAGTAACGTTTTGACAAAAACTGGGTACTGATAATTTTTTCCCGAGATTTATCCGCAATCAGAGATTATAAAATGCTTTTGGTGTGCTTGAAGAAAATCTCTTTCTTTCTGTTTCTTTCCCTCTTTCTCTCTCTCTATCTCTTTCCTGTCTCTCTCAACACCTCTAAAGTTAGAGCGGGAGTAATAAATGGGACGACCATGAGATAAATTGACGTCGATGGGTATTAAGAAGGGTAGGAGGAAGGTGACGCTCGTTAGTCGAATAAAGAAAAATCTCGATTTGGAGGAAGGTTACCACTAGCTTCCTCTCGTTTATTTCCCTTATTCTCTGCCTCTCTTTGTCGTACTGTCAAGGTCAGAGCAAGGTTCACCCATATGACAAACTCACATAGAGACTGTCGTTTTCCCAACGTTCGTGGTTATTTAACCTTTTTTTTTTTTAATTCCGATGATCCATTCTTTTTCTTCATTTCCAGAAATTACTGGACGATTTTCGCTCGTTAATCTTCGGAGACTATAATTAATCCTTTTTAAACTTCGTTCTCCGTAGAGATTCTCACGTGAACTTTGAGAGATTTATGGACCTCCCAGATAAGAATCACTTGTTCATAGCATTATACGGATTTAATTCCACGAATCGATCGATCACAGCCTACTGAATTTTTCGATGGTGGAATGAAACAACACGATGCAAACGTGATGAATGAATTTTTACGTCACACTTGGACAATTTCAGGAGATCGCGCACCTTCCAGTTACTCTATCAAAGAAAAATTGTCGGAAAATTGTAAAATCAACCATTAAACTAGCCCTGAATTGAAAAAAAAATTACGAATTCAATGTTTCTTTATCATAATTTTTTTACGCAAATTGTTTCCACGAGAGAGTAGCGCAAGTTTGAAAATTTGCAAACAATGATGTAGACGCTTTGTGCAAATGACAATTTGCGCCAAAATCTGTTTCTCGTTCCTTTCTACTCAATAATTTTTATTATGGTGTGTATTTTGACAAATCTAAAATTAACAGCTGCCAAATTATAAAAGTGTTGGCATTTTCATATTCTTGAAGATTGCATAAAACCTACAACCTTAAGCGATGCTTGACGAATTCGATATAAATCAGGCTCAAAATCTAATTCATTTACGCACAAAGCTCCATAGCTCCAATTTCACTAAAATATATTTCTTTGTTAAAAAAAATAAAAAATTCTGGAGCTTTCAAGCCAATTTAATTTTCTTCGGGTGTAAACGTATCCGAAAAAAATACGTTTGTCCGAGAATACCTAATTCACATTTTTCCACCGTTAAAATGATATTGTTCGATTTTTTTTTTAAATTTGTGATCGTTTAATCCCAGTGATAATGTTTTTTTGTGAAGTCTGATTAAATAACATAAAAGGTGTGATAAGCTGCGCCCTTTTGTTTTTTAAAAATAGATGCGTGAAGTGGTTTCGATAGTAGATCGAATTATATACAGCAAGAGAGAGTTGCTCATGAGAGCTCAACCCTCTCGGCCTCTTGAATTTATGAAATTTTGTTACATATCCAACCACCGTTCTGAAGAGCATCGAAGTGAAGACACCGTTTACTCTTTCGCGCGCACGTTGCGGTATAATATAGCCTGCCAGGCTATGTAACATACATACGAGGCATTCCAGCTATAACCGAGCGACCATTACCTCGACATTTTTTTTACGTGTCGCCGATTTTTTTTCAGTTACTTTTCGACAAAAAAAAAATACGTATTTCTCAAAAAAAATTATTTTTCATCCTCTTCCGTTTTAACACCTTTCAAAGTACAATTTTTGTTTTTTCGACAAGAGTGTATCCTCCGATTTTTTTCAAATGAATTGTCAAAAAAGTACATTTAAAACCGCATCTTTCAATCGCTATCCCATCATGGAGTAATCATTTTTCGATTTTTTCTGTGTGTATGAAACTTCGAAATATGTGTTTTATTCGTAACAAAAGGAGTAAGTACATGGGTAACATTTTCATGCTATTATTTAGTAATACAGTTATTATATTTATGTACAAATAAATAAAAAATAAACAATTATTTTTCAACCTCTGCCGTTTTAACACTTTTCAAAGTACAATTTTTTTTTTTTACAAGAGTGTATCCTGAATCCTCCGATTTTTTTCAAATAAATTGACAAAGAAGTCCATTTGAAACCGCATTTTTTGATCGCTATCCCATCATGTAGAAATCATTTTTCGATTTTTGCTATGTATATAAAACTTTGAAAAATGTGTTTTTATTCGTAAAAAAGGAGTAAGTACACAGGTAACGTTGTGGATGCTACAATATACAGTTACAATATTTATGTGTACATATGTAAATATTGTACACATTTTTGTATATATTGAAAACACATTTTTCAAAGTTTCATACACACAGAAAAAATCAAAAAATGATTTCTCCATGATGAGATAGCGATCAAAAGATGCGGTTTTAAATGTATTTTTTTGTCAATTTATTTGAAAAAAATCGAAGGATACAGTCTTGTCAAAAAAATAAAAATTGTACTTTGAAAGGTGTTAAAACGGAAGAGGATGAAAAATAATTTTTTTTTAGAAATACGTATGTTTTTTTTTGTCGAAAAGTAACTGAAAAAAAATCGGCAACACGAAAAACAAATGTCGAGGTAATAGCCACTCGGTTATAGCTGGAATAACTCATACATATGAGGAGTTCTTTTTCACCCAGGCCACTTTTTTTTCACCCTCTCCAATTTTTTTCAAAATCTGCCAGTTTGAAATATTAGTCAAAAGGAACGTCTGTGATTTTTTTGAGATTTTTTTAGGCGTCCGTTCAAGATTTTCAATTTTTCATTACGAACACTGTATCTCAAAAAATATTCATCAAAGAAAAAAAACACAAGAATAAAAACTTATTTATATTTTCCACTTTATTGAAAATTGAAATTTGGCAAAAAAATGAGAATATAATTTTTTTAAACCCAATTTTGCCAAATTTCCATTTTCTCAATGCAGAAAAATTATGATTTTTATTTTTTTCGATAACGTGGAAAAACTAAGTAAGTTTTTATTCTTGTATTTTTTTGTATTTGATGAATATTTTTTGAGATAAAGTGTTCGTAATGAAAAAATGAAAATCTTGAACGAACGCCTAAAAAAATCTCAAAAAAATCACAGACGTTCCTTTTGACTAATATTTCAAACTGGCATATTTTGAAAAAAATTTGAGAGGGTGAAAAAAGTGGCCCGGTTGAAAAGAACTCCTCATATGTGTATTTTAGGGTGATTCGAAAAAAAATATTTCTCGCGCAAAGAGTCTCAAAAGTTTAATTTGGGTTATTAAAAAAAGCCTACTATAATAAGAGCTCTCAATATTAATATTAACATTGTCCTCATCGCACTTTTTGATTTTCCATAAGAATAACATGGGAAAAATTATTTTTATGTCTTCTGATTTTTATAATTCAAAATTATTCGTTCGTTCAAAAATTATTCGATGTCAGAGTATAATTTTTCCCAAATTTGGCCGATTTTTGGATATTACATCAGAAGTAGTAGTTTTATCGACATAATTAGGATGAAATTTCGCGTGAAACATGAATTAAACTTTCGAGAAATGTTAACTAATAGTTTTTACTATAATAATAACAAAAAATGAATCGCTTTAAGAAAATTGTGCAGCAGAAATTAGCTTAAAAATTTAGTTTTTTTTTATTTGAAAATAAAATCGAATAAAAATTTACTGTTATGCTACATTGGATGTCATTTTCTTAAGGTAACCCCTTAAGAAAATGACATCCAATGTACCAACTCTAGGATTTTTAAAAAGTCGATATTTTTTTGTTCAAACAGTAGCTTAGTATGCATAGAATTATATTCCAACAGGAAGAAGGTGCGTGGAAAATCCCAAAGTACTCGATTTTCATATTCTAGTGCAACCCCTCTTCATCCGCAGCGGGCTTTCTACAAACTTTTACTCGTAACTCAAACAAATTTCAACCGATTCGATTTAAATTCTAACGGTACATTTATCATTACGTTCCCTAAGGCAGTACGTAGGATTTTTTCGGTATATTGCATAGTTTCTTTTTTTATAAACAATTTACTGACTTTTATACTTTATGATTCAGAAACGCGACATTGTTTCAGAAAACAACATATCAAAAAAATCCTACTCACTTCGATAGCTACTCCTATATATAATCGAAAAAAAATTTGGAGCCTCATCGTAACTTCAAAATTATAGGAGCTGTTGGTAGTGCCATCGACCTTCCAGAAATAAAGGCGTCATCGGAAAAATATATCGCCGTGACAAAATAATGTTGTATTGTCAATTAGATGTATAATTATACACCTTTTCTGAGAATCCGATTTATTTTATGGTTTTATGGAAATCACAAAATGTGCCCTTTTTTGGTCTGTAGAGTGGCCTAACCCCTTAATAGTTAAAAAAATTTAAAAGCTAACTTCTCCTGCACGATTTTCTGAAAACTTTATATTTTGCTTCTTCATAAAGGAAGCTTTGTTTTCGTGAAAATTTTTTTTTTCGAGATTTGTATGCCAATGTGTTCAAAATATCCTGAAACATCGAGAAATCATATTCAGAAAAAATGTCCAGATGGATGTGTGTATGTATGTGTGTGTGTGTGTGTGTGTGTGTATGTATGTATCCTGAGTTTCAGATGTAAATAATTAATAATTCGAGAACGCTTCGAGATATCGAGCTAAAATTTGGCACACTTGTCGAGCACGAATTGTTCTTCATTATGAAAAAATTTTGTTTTATTTTTAATAGGTGTTCCGATTTTATCGACTTTTTTCGTTTTTGCAAGAATAGCGTAAACGCTCTTACTTCTGCAATTTTCAAGATATTTCCGTCAAACTTCGTACAGAATAAGTGCTATTGTTTGGTGTTGAATTTCGCGAAAATCCATCGAAGGATTAAAATTTTATGAAGTTTCGAATTTTTTGAAAAATACCATCAACGCTCTAACTTGTGCAATCTTTAACACATTTTGCTGAAACTTTGCACAGAGCTAATATAGCTATCGTCATTGTTCGCTATTAAATTTGGTAAAAATTTATCTAGGGATTAAAATTTTATGAAATTTTTAATTGTTTCAATAATAGCGTAAACGCTTCGACTCGTGCAATTTTTAAGATATTGCACTGAATCTTTACACAGAGCTGATATAATTATCGAGGATGTTCGTTATTAAATTGGGGCGAAAATCGATCGAATGATTAAAATTTTATCCAAATTTTTGTTTTTAAATAGCGTACTCTTACTCCGGCTATTTGCGAGATATTGTACTGAAATTTTGTACACATTCAAAATAGTGATCAAGGTTGTTCGCTACTGAATTTAGAGAAAATCAAATTTAGCAAGAAGTAAATTTGAAAGAATTTGGCAAATTTGCACGTTGATTACTCATGATTTTCGATAGTTAACAAAGTTTCCTTTATGAGGAAGCCAAATTTGATAACCATACTTTGTGATGAAGGAAGCTCTGTGATTAGGATGAGGAAACAATGTGCAAATGTCCATTTTTCAGGGTTTTTTAAATTACCCTGAAGCATTGTTACGATCGTTGGAATAATCAAGACACGATTTATTAAAAGGAACGAGATGGGCGAAGATTTTATTGCAATACGTCACAGTTGTGCTTTCTTTCAAGTCTCGAGCAAGACTGTCGTTTACATCAAGCGTTGCTATGTACGTCATGTGTCATGTATCCCTTGGTATGTCATAGTTATAGTCAGCTATGGAATGGAATCAGTGTGCCTACGGCTATATTCATAACAGTACACCCAGAAAAAAGATCTAGTCGTAGGTACTATAATCGTTTATTTGATTATTTTTTGGTTACTTTAAAGAAAATTTTCGTTCCATCCAATTTTGGGCGATATTTACTTCCACTATATTTATTTATTTGAATTCCCTGTCATCGAGAAACAGGCATTGAAGAAAAATTCGATTCGTTGTTACACCGAAAAAAAGGCTTAGTAATATCAACTACCCAGCTGCGATCAAGGAAAATTCGTTTGAATCAATCGTCACATATTTGATTTGATTACTCCGTTGTTGAAATAATAAAACTGGTGTCGTTGTTTCGAATGTGTACTGCATTCACCGCAATTACAACATTGGATCAAAATGATTTCAAACGAAATTGATTCAACAATTTGTTTTCTCATTCAATCGAATATTTAGTCATTTACTGGAAGTAAACAAAATTGTTTTAATTGTATGTTTCGTCTCATCAACAAAATCTAGTTTTAATTTGAGCAATTCATCCAGTTAAAAAGAATAGTAAATGCTTTCAGGTCGATAAAATTGTTTGATAAATTTGACTAAATATTTCAATGCGGCCACAACACATTTAGTCGATACTACGTATAGTAACTACCACGATCTCGGCACTTCGCTCGAGATCCGTAAGGCGGCGGCGATCGGCACGCGCTCTCGCGCCAGCGAGACAGTCACTGAACACCGATAAGAACCAGCGTATTACCAGCATTGGAGCCCTCAATTAACTTTAAATTGATGGACATTACCCGCGCTCTGTAGTCGCGCAGTTCTATGGACTAAAGACTACATATTTGAATGAGACCACCTTTGCATTTTGGTGGCGCTCGTGCTCTTTATGGGCGCAAGGATAAATGAGTTAAATTTTCAATTAACTGTTTAATCTCACGATTAATTAGTTAAGTATAAGCCCTCGTAGCTTAAACAAATAATGCATATCATCAAATGATTTGTTAATTCGATTGAAATTTTCTAGCTTCATGTTGAATGCATTTTTTTCCGGTGTACAACATCTGAATTGCATAGAAAATATAAACTGATCATTCAACTGAATCATTTGGTTATGCAATCGCATATTGAGTGCATGTTACCAAATATAGAATCAAAACAATGTAATTTTCAATTGAACGGATTCTCTACTCTGTTGGGTCAAGGATATATGTATTTATGGGAATGCAATTCTTGTTTCCATTTTGATACACGTTTTGAGTTAACTGAATTACACATTTCGTTCGCCACCCGTAACCGCCGGGTTTAATTAATTCAAGCCAAATTTTTTTCACTTTACCAAACCTTTTTCTCGGTGTACTAAATACCTTTTCACCCGCAATTTCATCCGAACATATCTGCAGATTTGTCAGTACCCCAAAATCCGGCAGGTGGCTTCCTCTCGCACAAGCGAATCTGCCTCTCGACGCCTATATACTTTCCAACCTCGTCTATGTTTGATATCCTTATTTTTCAGTATGGATACTTAATACATTGAACATTGCGGCAAAACGCAAGATAGTCGAATCCCCGAAAAGGATTCCCATAAAAAAGGGTCCTTTTTCTTTTCCCTTCTGTTAAAGAAAAGACGAAGCTTTACGAAATTGTAGACTTCATATGTGTAGCTATGCATTCAAAGTTTGAAATGTTTAAAAAATATATATTGTGCAAATATTAAAAAAAAAATTATTTCATTTAAATACATATTTGTTCAGTTTGAAATAATATTTATTAATATTAAATAAAAATTCATTAGTTCGCAATATATTTTCATAGTAGGTCATTAAAAAAAAAAAAATTTCGTTGACATAAATAGAGTTGTATTAGGTCGGCCTACAACTAAAAAAATTTATTTGGCTTGACTAGGATTTAGTTAAATGTACTAGACCTTCTTTCTGGGTGTATATATTAAGATACCTGTGGGTAATAAGGCCTAGCTAAGGGAGATTTATAATAAAATGAAAAATATACAATTTAATCAATAAGTTTTGATGATAATCATTATTCAAGTACATTTTCTATAAAATATGGAAAAAATGGTAATTTTTACCATAAACAAAAACGAAATTCAACATTCAAAAAAACCTTATCAGTAAGCCTTGTTTTACTATAGGAGGGTAATAAGGCTTTAACATGCTTTAACGGCTTTAACATGCTTAAATAATTAAGCTATACTTGATACAATTGGTATTTGCGATCCATAATCATATTAATGCCTCTCTGTAGGTTTACAAGAACTTAAAATTCTTCTTTCCACTGCTCTGACAGCTGACCGTCATTTTCTGACCACAACGCTGGTTTAGGAGGCGTCGGGATCGAGTCACTGAAATCAATCATTAATTAATAATAAATAAAATTAAGTGGAGGATGCGTTCTCCTATAATGTAAAAAACAACATAATTTGAAAAAAAAAATTCAACACGTTTTTCTTATGGTTAAATTTAGTAGGCCTTAGTAACCGCCGACCACATATTTCAGAAAAACAACAAATAACAAATATTTGCACCATGATACGTTATTTATATCGTTAAGATCATCGAAGTAGATATTCATGAAGATAAAGACTACGGTTTTAGATCGTTAAGTATAATATTATCAAAAATACTTACGATTTACGTGGACCGTTTTTTTAGTATTCGCGCTGCGCGGTCGCGTCATATGATAGATGATGCAACACTGGAGACGGAGAACGGGGTATCGCGCTTCCGCGAACTTGTAGCGACATTTTTATGCATTATGCTTCAGTCAGCGTGGTCTTGCGCGAAAGCGGTCATTGTAAATATGATTTTTGTCGACTAGGCCTTATTACCCGACATGCCTTATTACCCTCGGGTACCTTACAAAACCCTCCTGCATCATCCACCAACTCTCTCATTGCTGCTCATTCTCTACATGCATGTGCGTGGCTCTATGCATATTCACGAGGGAGAATAAAAGAACAAATACAGTAACAGAGATGGAGATAGAGAGAAATTTGTCTTTGCGTGACATTCGTATACGTATTTCATGAAATTCTTTTTTGCGAGACCGAAACCGACAAAATTGTGTCGTCAAATCTTTCTCTCAATGCAGCATTTTTTCTTAAAGTAAATTCCCTCTTGCCTTTGGTAATTACTAATTTAGTGCCAAAAGAAAAGAAAGAAAATTTCCTTTCATTCACATACACAACCCCACTTTCCGCGTGTTTATCGCCGGATTTTTCGTTTTCCAATCCCGAGCGGAAAAATCCTTAATAAAACATAACCATTGCATAATAGTATATTACGATACTAGTGCGATGAAACTTTTTCTGACGAGTGTGAGTTTGCAGCATGAGCCGAAGGCGAATGTTGCAATCACACGAGTTGAGAAAAAGTTTCTCGCACAAGTATCGTACGAAATTTTATTGTACGAGTGCGCAAAGTGCCAGTTTGCGCGCAGCGTGCGCAAAGTGGCACTTTGCGCACGGAGTGCAATAAAAAAACATTCTTAAATTCTTCGTCTTGTAATTCATGATAAAAAGGGGGGGGGGGACAATATCGGTCATCCAATCACTGACGCATTTTCCGTGGAAAATGACTGGAATAAGATATATCGGTAACGTAAAATAGGATTCGAAAGTTTGATAATATAAGCCCTCCTCCAAGTACCCAATAACTGGGCTTCGTTACAGCTTTACTTTGCCTTTATAATGTGCTGTGTTGGCTTTTTTTTCCTCAACTCACATCTCGCTATTGCTTTGGCTTTCTTACTTTATTTGGAGAATTTTTTTTCTCGAGTACTTGTTCTTTCATCGCATCTGTTGGGCGTTGCCCGCAAGTTCTTCTTTCGAACAGGAAGCGGAAAGAAGTTTTTTTTTGCCGTGGTCGATCTCGCGCGCTTTCGTATACAACGCTTTTCTTGCCCGTTTGCCGAGTTAACCCTCATTCCTGCCATGGGTTTGCCCCATTCTATGCGATCTTCTTTTTCATTCCTTTTCTTTCTTAATCCACGATTTTTCTCGCCCTTTTTCCTCGCTGTCTCCGGTCTTCTCTTCCACCCCTCTTTCTCTCGCACGCCTCCTATTCTCGTATGCCTTTATTTTCATCGTCTGGGAACTTTGCTTGTTTGTTCACCGTCTGGGCCCATTACGACATAAATTTCTATCGCGCAATAGGCGAGTGTGCGTGGGGCGTATTGGAGAAAAGGACCCCGCATGAAGGGGTGAACGATGCGCGGAAACGGGGATACATGCGATGCGTGGCGAAGACTAGACTTCCCCATCCCCATCTTTGGAATAAGCATGCATACACAACATCCAGCTACGCGTCCACGCGAAAAACTGGGGTAAAATGAGCTAGTCAAGAAGAATATCGCTGGTCAAAGGGTCTGGGGGTTTCCTTTTCGTAATTTATATCGTGGGCACTGACTGTTGAAAAAGTTTCACTTTTATCGCTGCTAATTCCGCCAAACTTCGGTGCTGACGTAAAAAAGAAATCGTTCTGAAAATATATTGTACATATACAATTTTTTAAATATTTCCCTACGAAAAACATGTCGCAGATGTATGTATGATTTAAAAAAAATCATTTCTGCCTTTTTATACCCTCTATTTCTATGAGAAAGTCTTCGTTTTTAGTGCAGAAGAAAAGTGTACATGAGCCGAAAGTAACATCGTTCGTATTTTATTTACAGAGACTTGAATAACGTAAATCTTTCAATTTAAAATTAAGTTGATCACGTGATTATCATTATTTGCTTTTTACATTAAATTAACATATCCAAGGAAATGAAGAATATGTGGTGATTGTACACTCCCGCTCAAAAGTTTGGAAACACCAGTCGGTATTTCTCGTCGCACTAGAAGTTGCTTAACTGTGTCAAAAAAAGATAATCGAATTTAAAAAAAAATTGTTTTGACGGGAAGGAATTCAGCTTTGTTTTGCTTTTTCGAATATTTTTTATGATTTTTTTTTCGACCTGGTATGCACTTTTTTGTACGTGACCGTTATTTGACCTTTTTTTCGACCATCGTGAATTGGGTGCACCGCCTGAGGACATTTTTGTTTCTTTTTTTTAATCTACGGTACATTCAAAAGGGTTAGCAAACCTCCATTTTCGTTTTTCAGGCATTTTTGTACGATTTTTTTGCTTGCGAAGTTATTTCACTCTTGGTTAAAAAAGATACATTTTGAAAGATGCAATGTAACTCAAAAACTACAGAGTTAACGAGAAAATGTCAAGTATGAGAAAAGTCAGTGGCTTGAAATTATTTTAGAATTTTCCTATGAAATTTTTTTTTTACTATTTTCGCTCGAAACTCTGATGATGACGTCCCAGCGACGAATCAATAATAATTATTGATCATTGTTCATCAATAATAATATTGCGCAAAAGTCATTAACGAATTGTTTAAACAATTTATTTATAACTTTTGGGCAATAATATTATTTAAACAATTTTTCTAACAATTTATTAATAACCGTTATAACATTATTGACAATTGTTGTTCATAACATGCCAAATGTTGCTGATTTTTTTCGGATTTTTATTGCATCACAAAGTACGGAAATTTCAATCAGATACAATTTTTCATTGGGACGTCTTCATCAGTTTTGAGAAAAAATTGTAAGCAAAAAAAAATTTCATCGAAAAATTTTCTGACATAATTCCAGGTGATTTCGTGCGCTACTTTTGTTATACTTGATATTTTCTCTTAAACTTTATAGTTTTTGAGTTACTTGGCATCTTTCAAAATTTGTCTTTTTTAGCCAAAAGTTAAATAACTTTGCGATAAAAAGTCATACGAAAATTATAAAAAAAACCGAAAATGGAGCACCTGCTGACCCTTTCAAATGTACTGTAGATAAAAAAGACAAGAAAATGTCCTCAAGCTGTGCGCCCAATTCGTGATGGTCGAAAAAAAGGCCAACGAACGGTCATGTACAAAAGTGCGTACCGGATTGAAAAAAAATCGTAAAAAAAGCAAAATAAAGCTGAATTTCCTTCCCCTCAAAACTCTTTTTTAAAATTTGATTCTCTTTTTTTGATGCCCTTATATGAACTTCTATAATGTGGCAAGAAATATTGACTGGTGTTTCCAAACTTTTGAGAGGGAGTGTATCTCGAAAGTATCGATTCTATTTTTTTTCCAACTGTTGCATACTCTGCAAATATTTCGATAAATATGTATGTTCTATATTTAAAAGCTGAAAATATATTTCAAATAAAATCTTAAGTATTCTGCCATTTTCAATATAACTTTCCAAAAAAATTGTGGACCTACTCTTTCTGCCAATGTGGATGGAAGTATTCGAGGAGCGACATATATAAAAAATTATTCTTCAAGATTTTGTATTCATCCAAACATGCATAAATTGCGTGTTATAAATAAAGGTTTGCTGCTAAAATATATTTGCTCGCAAAATGGGACATCCCGAAAATTGAATGAAAATTGGAAGTAACGAAAATCATTGCCTCAATCTCCTCTATGGAGACATTACCTACGCACACAAAAACGCAGGATTATGCGAGAAAATTCAATCTCGTTTTACAAACTTGGCGATTCACTTATCCTTTGCTCTTGCGGAATAACAGCGCGCAGCAAGGCGTAACTTATGCTTATATTAGTGAACCAACGGTTTTATAGCAATCTCAATGCACCTCGAACAGCAGAAAACAAAAAGGGCGTAACCCAAACGCTTCCAAAAGGTGAAATATGGTAACAAAAGTCGGCAAAAGTCTAAGCAAGTAAATCGTCCCTCCGTGTTTATGACATCAGCATGCTTTGCGAACCAAAAATGTGGTAAATGCAAAAATTTCCATACCCTTGGTAGAGAATTTTTCCCTTGATGGTAAATAATTTATTGTTTATTATTTATTTATTATTTATTTATTATTTATTTATTATTTATTTATTATTTATTTATTATTTATTTATTATTTATTTATTATTTATTTATTATTTATTTATTATTTATTTATTATTTATTTATTATTTATTTATTATTTATTTATTATTTATTTATTATTTATTTATTATTTATTTATTATTTATTATTGTGGCATTCCACGGTATTTCGATCAAAATCTTACCTTAATGATTTTGATTTTCCTCTAAATTTTTTATATAAATAAGGACATTGAAAAAAAAAATCCCAAATTTTTTCAGAATTTTTCGGTCACGCGTTTTTTGGATTTATTTATTTTTTTTGAAAAAAAACGGGACAACTTTGTAAAATCTGAAAAAATGCAGAAAAATGTATTTCAATGCGTTTTTTTTTATATAAAAAATTGACACGACAAAATCTTGTTTTGATGATTTCGATTTTTCTCTTAATTTTTTATATAAAAAAACACATTCAAAAAAATTCCTACATTTTTTCAGAATTTTTTGGTCACGCGTTCTTTGGTTTTTTTTTTCAAAGTGACCCTTTTGTAAAATCTGAAAAAATGCAGAATAATCTAATAAAATATAACAAAATTTTTGGGCTTGGTTCCAAAATGAAGATTTTAATACATGAGTACATTATCTATGAGTACATTTTTTTTCTTTCGATTTTTTGAATTTTACTCATAGAGTATTAAAATCTCCATTTTAGAACTCAAAAAATTTGTTATATTTTAGAGGATTTTTCTGAATTTTTTTAGATTTTACAAAGTTGTCCCGTTTTTTTTCAAAAAATAAAAATAAATCCAAAAGACGCGTTACCGAAAAAATACTGAAAAAATTTGGGAATTTTTTGTTTCAATGTCCTTATTTATATAAAAAATTTAGAGGAAAATCGAAATCATCAAGGTAAGATTTTGATCGAAATACCGTAGAACGCCACTATTACTTCCACCGTTGTACGTACGAAACTGTATGGACCATTTTTTGTGCCTTGAGAATCTCAAGCATACATTCCCTCGCATCGTATATTTAGTACACGTTTAACTATGTTGCCTCAATGTAGAGATACTCATTTTTACTCTTCTTCGTGGAAAACCCCGAACGATTTTGAACATTATGCGCATGCAAATTTCTCTTTCCTCAGGAAGATGAAAGGGCGCACGTAATAACGAAGAGCGGGTTGAAAGGTTCTTTTCCGCGTAACGCGATATATCGTCTTCGGGTTAACCACGTTTTTTTATCGCAACTCTATCTTTTTCAGACAACTGTATACAGTGGGTCAAAAAAGTATTCGTACACCGCGTTTTTCGGCAATAACTTCATAGGTATCCATGATATCGAATCCAAACCTATTTCGTTTAATACTCCATCAAGTATAGAGATAATCTGCAAATGAAGAATTTTTTACCAGGAATAATAAAAGAATTATGCAAAAAAAAAAAAAACGAAAATTTTCGGGCAAAAAAAGTATTCGTACATTTACAATTGAGCTGCTAAACCTCGATACTGACTCACGCATGGTCTGAACTCTGCGTAAAATGTGAACAAGTCTTTGTTTACACATTGGCTTTGACCTATTCTATGCGATAGTGGATCTTCAAGCTCTGAACAGACATGACGGCAATGAAAAGCGAAATATCAATATCCATGCGAGATAGAGTGATTTTTCTTCGGAAACGCGGTGAAAGTTACCGAAAAACTAGTAAAGGACTAAATCCAAGTTTCACAACAGTGCAATATATAATAAAAAATACGAAACAACAAACAGCACCGAAAATACGCCACGAACCGGTCGACCAAGAACGAGAACGTCGGAGTATCGTTCAAGAGGCTACAAAAAAACCGTTCACAAGTGCTCGCAGTTTAGCGAATGATCTCGCGTCAACATCAAAGAAGATAGTCTGTCCCCAGACTATTCGAAACGTTTTGCATTCTGCCCAAATATACGGCAGAACTGCCCGGAAAAAACCATTAATTAATAATACAAATCGAGAAAAACGTTTGGGTTTCGCAAAAACCTACAGAAATAAATCTATAGGACTCGCAAATGTTAAATTTCGATTCATCCGAGAATACGACACGTTTCAAAAATTCTATAGATTTATTTCTGCAGGTTTTTGCGAAACCTAAACATTTTTCTTGATTTGCATGATCGATTAATGGTTTTTTCCGGGCAGTTCTGCCGTATATTTGGGCAGAATGCAAAACGTTTCGAATGGTCTGGGGACAGTCGATCTTCCCTAATGTTGACGCGAGATCATTCGCTAAACTGCGCGCACTTGTGAACGGTTTTTTTATAACCTCTTTAACGATACTCCGACGCTTTCGCTCTCGGTCGACCGGTTCGTGGCTTATTTTCGATGCTGTTTGTTGTTTTATATTTTTTTATTACATATTATTTTGTTTTATTATTGCTTCCTCATAAAGGAAGCTTTGTTTTCGTGAAAAAAAATTTTTTCGCGATTTTTATGCCAATATGTTCAGAATGTCCTAAGACATCGAGAAATCATACTTAGAAAAAATGTCCGGATGGATGTGTGTGTGTGTGTGTGTGTGTGTGTGTGTGTATGTATCCTGAGTTTCAGATGTAAATGATTAATAACTCGAAAACGCTTCGAGATATCAAGCTAAAATTTGGCACACTTGTCGAGCACGAATTGCTCTTCGTTATGAAATTTTTTTTTTTTAATTATAACGGGTGTTCAGATTTTATCGACTTTTTTCGTTTTTGCCAGAATGGCGTAAACGCTCTAGTCTCTGCAATTTTCAAGATATTGCACTCAAACTTTGTACAGAATTAGTGTAGCTATTAAGGTTGTTTGGTATTGAATTTGGCGAAAATCCATCGAGGGATTAAAATTTTATGAAATTTTGAATTTTTTGAAAAATCGCCTAAACGCTCTAACTTGCGCAATTTTTAAGATATTGTACTGAAACTTTGCACAGAAGTAATATAGCTGTGAAGGTTGTTCGCTATTAAGTTTGGCAAAAATCTATCGAGGGATTAAAATTTTATGAAATTTTGATTTTTTTGAAAAATAGCGCAAGCGCTCTAACTTGCACAATTTTCAATATATTTAACTGAAACTTTGTACAGAACTTGTATAGCTATCAAGGTTGTTCGCTATTAAATTTGGAAAAAATCCATCGAGGGATTAAAATTTTATGAAATTTTGAATTTTTTGAAAAATAGCTCAAGCACTCTAACTTACACAATTTTCAATATATTTCACAGAAACTTTGTACAATACTTGTATAGCTATCAAGGTTTGTTCGCGATCAAATTTGGCGAAAATTGATCGAATTTGCCCATTGATTACTAATATTTTTTAATAGTTAACAAAGCTTCCTTTATGAGGAAGCCAAATTTGATCGCCATACCGTGTGTTAAAGGAAGCTATGTGAACTATGGATAAAGATGAGGAAGCAATGTGCAAATTTCAATTTGCAGGGTGTTATATTATTTGCACTGTTGTGAAACTTAGATTTAGTTCTTTACTAATTTCTCGGTAACTTTCACCGCGTTTCCGAAGAAAAATCACTCTATCTCGCATGGATATTGATATTTCGCTTTTCTTTGCCGTCATGTCTGTTCAGAGCTCGAAGATCCACTATCGCATAGAATAGGTCAAAGCCAATCTGTAAACAAAGACTTTTTCACATTTTACGCAGAATTAATACCATGCGTGAGTTGGTATCGAGGTTTAGCAGCTCAATTGTAAATGTACGAATACTTTTTTTGCCCGAAAATTTTCGTTTTTTTTGCATACCTCTCTTATTATTCCTGGGAAAAAATTCTTTATTTATAGACTATCTCTATACTTGATGGAGTATTAAACGAAATAGATTTGGATTCGATATCATGTATACCTATGAAGTTATTGGCAAAAAACGCAGTATACGAATACTTTTTTGATCCACTGCAGATGCATAATATGTTCGTGGGGTAGTAGCACGTTCGAGTTTGCGTAAGTATTCCCGCGAGAGAGCGCTTTATCTCGGGTTTTTGAGAAGGTTCGAAATACAAGAGTTTCGTGGGAGGTAAAGAGAGGATTTTTCAAGCGTATCTGAGGTAAACCTTCGAGGTAAACACCAACCGAGACTGTTCGCAAATGAGCCTAAGCTAAATTGAGCCCACGGGCTGTATAACCCACTTCAGAGGGTAGGTCACCCTTTCCGTCGTCATCATTTCCTTCCTCCCGCATTTCATAACAAACCCGGCAGCGTGTACTTATTTCAATTTTATGATGACTTACATCGCATTGTATAACCAAACAGAGCTGTGATACATTATCTCTGCATTTATATACATATATATTCCCTCCAGCCTTTTTACCTTTGTTATTTCAACTCTTTTGATTGCGCAACCATTGATTGAGAGTGGAGGTTTAGGCAGAGTTGGGCAGCATCAATTTCACTTTCAATCAATTACATACATAATTACATATTATTTCGAGTCATGTAACTGAATTGGATGCACTTGCTAATTATTTCGGTCATCGATCACCGAATGCATTTTAATGACATGTAATTCAGAAGCCTATTATACAATCACTTGTCATTAATGCTAGAAATAATTCAATTACTTGAAATTGATGCTCATAGTAATTCAATTACCTATAATTGATTCACGAAAAACTTGATGTATTTAAAAACACAGAAATGCTTCAAACATTTCAATGTTTCGCTCTGAGGATAGTTTACCATGACACTTTAGAACTTTAAAACTAAAATTTAATTCAGCAAAATAATTGGTCAATTATTTTTCCAATTACTTTACTAAATTGCTTTAGTTATGAGGACGCAAAAGTATTAATTAAAAATGACATCGGTGAAGTAATCAAGTAATGATTCTTTTAACTTTATTTATATGCTCTTTATGAGTTCGCTCTATATAGAAGTTTTAAATTATCTGTAAAGAAAAATGTAGCCCGATTTTTCTTGGTTACTTTTCAGCTAATTATTTTGCAGTTGATCTTGATCTGAGCGCTTCAAGCGTATTTCATAAAATTGCATACAAAAATCATTATCCTTCAAGCTCTTTGTGTAAAACAAATTAACCCAATCATCCACTCGAAACGATTACGTTCACATCGATTAGATGTATATATGTGTCATTCCATACCATTTCGACCTGGGTCTGACCCTTGACCTCTTGGATTTGGCTCGCGATTTTTTATATGATTATTCTCACTTTGAAAAGCACCCAGTTTTTTTTTTAGATTTTTCAGATTCAATTAGAAATTTCTACAATTTTTCAAATGATTTTATTGATCGGCACAATTTAAAAATCTGAAAAAATTCTAAAAAATCGTGTGTCAGATATCAAAATATTTAAGCTTAGAGCCGGAGTGGCGAGATTTTTCCTTCTTACCATTTTCAAGTTTTTTCCGAAAAAAAACGTTTAAAAAAGCTGGAGTTATTTTACAATGAATGTTTGCTGAAACATTTTCATACGTCATATCGGATTTTTGAAAATTTTTTCAGATTTTTCGCAAAAGATTTTTTTTTTAATTTATTTTGCGTATAAATGGTTCCGAAAAATATGAATTTTTGTTTAAAAATCCCATATGACATATGCAAATGTTTCAGCAACCATCCGTTGTAAAATAACTCCCGCTTCTAATTTTTTTAGCGTTTTCTTTTCGGAAAAAGCGTGAGAATAGTAATCTCCCTACTCCGGCTCTAAGTATTAGCTAAAAAAATTAGAAGCGGGAGTGATTTTACTATGGATGGTTGCTGAAACATTTTCATACGTCATATCGGATTTTGTAAAAAAATTTCAGATTTTCCGGAACCATTTATTATAGCAAAATAAAGAAAAAAAAATCTCTTGCGAAAAATCTGAAAATTTTTTCAAAAATCCGATATGACATATGAAAATGTTTCAGCAAGCATTCATTGTAAAATAACTCCAGCTTCTATTTTTTTAAACGTTTTTTTTTGGAAAAAGCTTGAAAATAGTAAGAAGGAAAAATCTCGCCACTCCGGCTCTAAGCGTAAAAATTTTCATATCTGACACACGATTTTTCAGAATTTTTTCAGATTTTTAAAATTGTGTCGATCAATAAAATCATTTACAAAATTGTAGAAATTTCTAATTGAATCTCAAAAATCTTTAAAAAAATTGGTTGCTTTTCAAAGTGAGAACAATCATATAAAAAATCGCGAGCCAAATCCAAGAGGTCAAGGGTCAGACCCAGGTCGAAATGGTATGGAATGACACATATATACATCTAATCGATGTGAACGTAATCGTTTCGAGTGGATGATTTAACAGGGGTTGAAAGAGACGAGAGAAAAAGTAGAAAAACGTTTCACCCCCGATGCGCGGATCCCAGATGCAATTGAGTGGCGAAGAATGAAGAAAGAACTTGAAGTCCTGTGAGTTTGGCTTTTACGACCCCTCTAGCTTTCCAATTCATTGTTTAATTCGCGTGTGACTTACAAGATCCATTTGTTCTTGTTGGTGAAGTCTTTGGAGACTCTGAAGACAACGTCGTCGAATTTAGGTCGTCCGGATCGAGGATCGACCATTATTGATTTTTAAATATTTACCCCATACTATATGATCGGTAAGAGGTCGGAAAAATCCATCTTACGGTGTTGTCCTTAGTATTGAGTCATGATACCATTCAGATCTTGCCGGCAGAGGCGTACTACACTGCGACCTCGATAATCGGAATCCGTCGGGACCGGCTCTTGCAAGAAGTGGGGTTGCGCACATTGCACAAAACCGTCTCTGCGCCACTGGTGGCTGACGGCGGCCTGACGCGATTGGCTTGGCGCTTCTCCCACTACGCTGCAATTGCAAAGATCGAGGTGCCGCGGATCAAGGTCGCAGTGTACATGGAAAAAACCATAGTCGATCCCCTCGCTATTTTATCGGTTGGCTGTTTGTTATTAATTACAAGTTCCCTGAGAGTACAATAAAATTATTTGGGGATTCTTCTGAGTGATCCTAGATTTCTCCTTCGGAAAAAAAAATCAATTTTCCATTGAAAATAAAACAAGTGCCAAAACGCCGAAATTGGACGAAAATTGCTAATCATTTTCGGAAAAGACTATACGAAAACACACCCATCGGAATTTAGCGTAACGCAAATGATATTCTCAAAGAATCTATTGCAATCAATATCCCTAGTAGAAATTTTATCCGGCTGGACTGATAATGTGTCAGGCACTGATCAGGTTTCGGTAAGGTTTGCCTGATCAGGATATCCGATCCGGCGGCGATCACAACCTGATCCGTGCCGGGTCATATTTTTTCGACGTGTGATCTCAGGCTATCCTTAACTAATCTATATCAGGGATGAATCAGTTACTGCTAAGGCTAGTCTGTTTAAATTAACTTCCGTCTGATATGGCTAGCCTGATATTTATGACATCCAGGACGGAGCAGGATTCAATAAGGCGTCACTGACCGCAGTAAGAATATCATTTATTTGTAATTACACGGCAGCAACGGGTATGACATCGTTGTTTATTATCACGAGAAAACATATAAATAAAAAAATTAAGGAAATAATTACTTTGAGATATAATTTAAAAACACTATTTTTTACTATTTAAATATATTTGAAAAACACTTCAAACGATTACTTTTTAAACAAATATGTATACTTTTATGTTTTTATTAAAAGAATAACCGAATAATAATAAATAATTTCATTTACAGGAAATTCATATTTGCAAGATAAATTATATAAGCGACCAAACAATTTCGTAACACTTTTTCAAAGTATATTTTGAATTCTATTTCTTATGACATTGTGACATATTCTATATTTTCGTTTCATTATTTACATATATTAATTAGTTTTTACTATAAAACTATTATGATGAGCTATATGTATAAAACTATACAACACTATACTCAATTTAATAAGCAATATTTTATATATGTGTACCTTTTTTGATTATCAATTATTATATGTATTGTTAACGAAGCATCGAAGGCCTCGGAAACTTTTTTTCAATTTTTTATTTATTTCTACAATCAAAAAGAAAAACAGAAAATAATGACACTAGCCAATAATCGAAATAATAATTGAAATGAATTTATGTCTTATTATTTACTTATTATTAGTTATTTATTATTATTTATTTATTCAATTATTATTAGAACACTCGCGTGATAAACCTCGTCTATCGTATTTGCGAATATAAAAAAAAATCAAAGAAAATAAAATACGCCAGCACATTGTCACATGCAATAACTAACATAATGTTTATTTAGTTATTTATTACTCGCACGTTCAATTATTATTCCACAATATTACTTTCTCAAGCGGAACCAAGCGATCGTGTACCAGCCACATACATATTCGTGACGTACGTACAGTATTGTTATTATTATCATCATCATCACGTCGCGCGACATTAGTTCCTTGACTCGCCGCGAGATGTCGCTGTACGGCGGATGCTCGCGCCCATACGGAATATGTAAATAGCATGCTTATATATACGAGAGCGATCATGAATATTGACTTCTCTACGGCGAGGAATAACACCTCGCGAAGAGCCGTATTCCATACGAAAAGTCCTTTGCTGACACACTCGTACTGTACATATCTTATTAAAAATTCTCGAGAATTCTCTGTTCTTGTCGAGAATTTTTTCTCGCGTTGTAATGCTTTTCTTTATATCTATTATTTTTTTATTATTTTCACGTCTATATCACTATAGTATATTCGTATAAAAGCTTATTAACCGTCATGCACATAAAATTCTTATTGGAATACAATAAATAAAAACCAACATAAATTAGTCAGGCTGTGATCAGGCCTTGGCACTACGCCGGATCAGGAGCCGGATCCAGACCGGATCGGAAAGAGCGTAACATTTCTAAAATGGACCTGATAGTTTTCCGCATCAGGGCCTGATAGTTTGCTTTATCAGGGCCGGACTTTTAGTTAAGGCGGCCTGACATGGGCCATATCCTAGCCGGATAAAATTTCTACTAGGGTATATTGTCTGTTTTCAAGGCTACACTCTGGCCGATTGGTTATGATCGATTGATCTATATAAATATTTGTAGAAATGATTTTCAGAATGTAGCATTTATTCGAGTTATGTGAGACGCTCCAACTTCCTTGACTTCAAAACAAAGCGTGTATGATGTGGAATGGCGTGGTCGTTTGATTTTCTTCATTTTGGAGTGTTCTGGTTCATTGCATTCAAATCAAATCGTCGTTGTTGTCATCGTCGTGCGAAAAGCGGTATCGAGTGGCGGAGCTTTTCTACACATTCGTGTGTATCGACTTTTAGGGAAAAAAGGTGTAACTCACATCACGTTGAGTGGTTAAATCATGTGGTTTGTGGCCTTTTGTTTCACCAGCAAAGTCGATGTATATGCATGAACGAATGCGTTCATAATACGGTAGAAAGTTCAACGGGACGAGCCTATCGCGTCTCATCATCTTTGTCATCTTTAGCCCTTAGCCTAGTTCCGCATCTTTCGTTTCTTTCGCGCTACATCCCTCATCCCCTATCTGGAATCCCCCGCGGACGATGAAAGTGTCCCATCGTCCCGTTCCCGCACGTACTCATCGTCTTCTTGACGTATCTTCTCAACTCTCTCAACCTCTTTTCATCACTATCTCCGTTTATAACCGCAGAGACTTCTCCGTCGGCCATAAAATTTCCTTCTCTCCGACGTACGATCGTCTCATCGTGAACGCAGATGGTGCAAATACCAGACTGTGTGTCGTATCATCTGGCTTCCTTTATCACGTTTTTACGATGTACTCCCACTTGTAAAATTTCAATGAAATGATAACGTATAACTAATACAGAACGTAACGTCACCTTACGCTATTCGAGCAACTCTGAGATCCCATATTTTTGATTTTTTTGACGCACGCGTTTATCAGCGTCTCAGAACGTAGCAGAATTTTGGTTACCATTAGTTTTACTTCGCAGAAAAACCGCGAAATGTCAAAATTTCAAATGGTTGCAATTATACTTCGAGTTGAAAGAATCCGGATTTTTTTGAAGTCCCGATAAACAGATTTTTCATTAAATTAGCGAAATGCGAGAAACTGTAGTGCACACAATTTTTAAATCACGATGTTTCAAAATCTGTATTAATTTTATAAATGATTGTAATCGATCAAAGGCACAGATTTAAGCAGCATCTTTACAGGAAAAAAGTTTCGAATATTTCAGTGATTCAATTACAGTTGCTAAAAATATGAAAAATGTTACTGACTTATATCGACGTTCTTTCGCCAGCTGATGATCGATCTGCGATTATTTAAACACGAGGAATTCGAATTTTCATCAAAACATCGTTCATAAAATGTTTTAATTTTCATATTTTCAATTTGTTTTTTGTGGATATTGATGAAAATAAGGGAAGAATCTCAATTAGCGAGAAATTTTTTATATTTAGTATATATTGCAAGTAGTATTATCTAAAATATATATGGGGCATTCCATCCCAAATCGGACAATTTGAAAAACTTTTTTTTTTATTTCCTTAATTTTTTCATATTTTTGAGTACCCACCAAAAGACCCTTCCTGTTAAATTTTGAGATTTTTTAAATTACCCGTTCAAAAGATATTAAATTAACAAAAACACTGCTCTTTTTTTGGTATTTTGGTCATAACTTCTTCAACAATGGTCCAAATTAGAAGTTTTGTTTTCAAAATTTTTGTTTTTTTATGGCCTTTTCAGAAAAAAATACAACAAAAATATTCGACGTGTTTTTGAATGAGTTTTTTGATTTTTAAACGTTAAATAGCGTTTTTAAAAGTGAATGTCATTTTTTATTTTTTTATTTATTTTTGGGTTCAAACATCTATCTATTCAACAATTTTTAAGACTAGTCCGATCGTGGGATCTCAATAACTACTATTTTTTTCGATTTTCAAAAAAAAAAATATTTTTTTTAAATAAATTATTGTGAATACCAATTTTTGTTACTGTATAGTATTTTTTTAATCATTTTGAGTTAATTTGGACACTTTTTCATTGTTAACAGATTTTAAAAATTAATAATTAATCTATGAGCAAATAACAACAGTGCAAGAATTGTATGAGTGGGCATTGAACCTAAATAGTCTACCGAATATTGCTGTCAAATTTTCACATGAGAAACATTATTCCGATGCATAAGAAAGATTTTATTTGCGATAAAATACTGCGAAGTCAATCACAGAGGGACACAAATATTTCATTCAATTATTCCAATGAGCAACGGAAATGTATTGGCAAAGAAATATTCTAATTCAGGAAATAATCGTATATGTAAGGTTTTCAAAAAAATACGTGAATAAATAAAAACTGACGTTATTATTGTTCATAAGCAGACTTAACGATTAATTATTAATTTTAAGAACCTGTTAACAATAAAAAAGTGTCAAAATAAATTCTAAATATTGAAAAAAATACTATACAGTTACAAAAATTGGTATTCATAATAATTTATTGAAAATAAAAAAATTTAATTTTTAAAAATCGAAAAAAATAGTAGTTATTGAGATCCCACGATCGGACTAGTCTTAAAAATTGTTGAATAGATAGATGTTTGAAAAAAAAATTTAAAAAACAATCAAAAACGACATTCACTTTTGAAAACGCGATTTAACGTTTAAAACTCAAAAAACTCATTTAAAAACCCGTCGAATATTTTTGTTGTATTTTTTTCTAAAAAGGCCATAAAAAGAAAAATTTAGAAAAAAAAACTTTCAATTTGGACCATTATTAAAGAAGTTATGACTAGAATACCAAAAAAAGAGCGGGTTTTTTGTTAATTTAATATCTTTCGAACGGGTAATTTAAAACAACTCAAAATTTAACAGGAAGGGGCTTTTGATGGGTACTAAAAAATATAGAAAAATTGAGGAAATGAAAAAAAAAGTTTTTCAAACTGTCCTATTTGGGATGGAATGCCCCATATACTTTTAAGATTGTGAGTAACAGAGTTTGTAAAGTGAATATTTGAGCACTAATTCCAATTGAAAAACAATTCAAAATCTTTACCCATCTTTTACACCAGACACTTGTTTAAAAAACGGGCATGTTACAACTTACTCTATGTTTGGGGCTAGTTGTAACAGGCTCGAGACAAGTAGTAACAATGAAAAGACTGGCAACATTTATAAGAAAGAAAAAGTTTTTATTGGTTATCAGTCTTGTATTATCCATGAATTATCCACATCATGCAAAGAATGCAAAAAAGCCGCAAATAATTTGTAATACTATGTAATCACTACACTACTATTTGTAATAATATCATATAAACAAATACATGCACACTTATCAGAGAGCAGAAAACAATACACGCACATGGAGCAAGTTGTAACATGTTACAACAAAAAGCAGGGGCATGTTGCCCCTGCTTTTTGTTACAACTTGCCCCATCGGCTTACAAACTTCAGAAGAATATTAAAAAAAGCAAAACGAAGCCAGTAAAATTTACGTTGTAACAATGAAAACACATCGAACAATTAATATCATTTCATTAGTCAAAATAAACATTTTCGTAAGTATTTTTTGTACGATACCTGACCGAAACAGAGCTCGTGTGCATTTACTCTCACTTCGATGTCTGGCGGTGCACTAGCGGTGTTTACGTTATGCCTCAAGTTATAAAAAGGGTATTCAGCTCAAAATTCAAATTAAAATGGTTTCAATTCCCGATCAAAATTGAGTGTTACTACTTGCCCCTGTTACAACAAGCTCCTCGCTCCCTTATTGGAATTAAACTTATATAATTAGAATTAAAGTCACTAAACGTATGACAGCAAGACCCTCGTAATGTCTCTCTGATCCTTGAATCTAATACATATGTATATATATATATATATATTAGGGTGACAGTTATTTGGGTTTTGGCGAAATAAGTTCGGTGCCACCCCAAAAACATAATCAAAGTGTATCCAAAAAAATCTGTGTAAAGTTTTAAGGCGCTCGGAAAACTGAAAAACGCGCCACCGGACGATTAAAATTTTAAATGTTTTTTGGGCACCTCTGCAGAGCTTGTCCTTGACAAAATTATGAACGAAAAAAATTGAAAAAATTTGTTTTTGTCCACCATACTATGCACAATAAGTGTACCAAGTTTCAAATTTTTTTCATTAATATTATACTCGAAAAAAAAATCATTGATGCGTGGGATACATACATGTATGTTTTACATTTAAAATTTCAATCGCTCGGTGGCGCGTGTTCCAATTTTCCGAACGTCTCCAAAATTTACACAGATTTTTCTTGATACACCTTGATTATGTTTTTGGGGTGGCGTCGTACTTTTTTCGCCAAAGCCGAAATAACTGTCACTCTAATATATATAAACTTACACAAGTTTGGTAGAGATAAGTATAATTCTCGTGTGCAAAAGTGACTCGGTGGATTTGTCACCTCGTAAAATGGAGGATCGAACTTAACGCAGACACTCAGACAGACATAAGGTCTTGCGGTGCGAGAGAGGTTTTCCCTCGGGAAATGTTGCCACCCATGAGATGCTTACCCGTGATGTTAGAACAGAGGGTGCGGATGGTGTCCTATGGTGTACCATACGAATGAGTCTCAAGGACGGGATTGTCGAATAGATAGAGAAAGAAACGGATTCACGAGATTTTCGTCGTTTCGACGATATCACCAAACGAGGAGAATCGTTTTCGATTGACCGACGACAGGAGGGTAAAGAGCAGGGGGTTGGTGCTCCTTTTCACAAAAAAAAAATCGAAGGAGTGATTCGACGCCATTACGCCTAACGACGCATCGTAAGTCGCACAAGAAAAATTCGACCCTTTTACACGATGGGACCCTCTGTATTTGGTGTACCCTGGGTGTGGATCAACAACGGCGTAACCATAGCAGAGAAGAGTGTAAAACGATGGAGTGCACGAAAGGTAATAGAAGAAGAGAAAGACCGAGAAAAGAGTAACAGAGGGTGCTAAGATAGGGGAGAAAAAATGTGTGTAGTATATATCTTGCATCTTTCGGTCCATATCCTTATATCTCGGTCTTCCCTAGAGACCCTCCCTTGTGCGGCGATTTTACATCATGTGGAAATAAATTCGAAAAGATACGCCGAGGCAGTAGAATTCGTCCGAGCTTTTTTTTTTTACATATCAAGAAGACCCGATTCAGAACCCAAAAAAACACGGCGTTTTTATTAAATTTTTTCGAACAAAAGAATACATTGAAATTATATCCAATTTGTTTAGAGTCAGATGGACATCTTTTTTTACCTACTTGACGGAAAAAACTGCCCGCAAAATTCATTTTCATATCCCAATGAATTGACGGTTAGAAAAATATAACGAAATGAAAAAAACGAGAATCGAGGGACAGGTAAGATTAAAATTAAACAACCCTCCACGCGAAGCGCGATGCAGCATTCTTATGACGATTTTCTTGATTTATTCGACATGGAAATACTATATTGTTTTAATGTTATTGTACATTGTTTATAATAATATTGAGTAACATGTTTCGTTCTCAACATATTCTTAATGGGGGCAAGTGTTAATAAAGTTAATAACCGAATTTCTAGGATTCTATTAGTAGGCACTCACAACATTACAATATAAGGATCGTATATTTTGTTTTTGTGATATATTTTAAATGTTAGTTAACATGCCGCTTAGGGAGGTTTTATTAGGCAATCACACCGTAATTACAACTCTTTAATTCATTTTGAATATCAATCATTCTGATAAATTATAATAATCGTCATTAAAAAATGGCAGATTTGAATATAATTAGAATATTATTCGATATCAAAGTTTCTACTACAGCACCAACTGGTCTAAATATTGGGCTAAACATCCCATGCGTGAATTTGATTGAGGCCCCGACTAGGCCCCGATAGGTTTCCCCTAACTTACTTCGGGCCCTTGACTAGAAGCCCGATAGGGCCCCTGAATGGACGGTCACGCTTTTTCGACAAGGGCCTCAGGAGGTTGCTAAATGGGGGCCTTTACAACCGCCTTACGTGAGCCATGTCGAATCCACGACAAGCCCATGGTGAAGCGCTATCAGGGCCCTAGTACGTACGTAGTATCGCTATACGTGTAGATTGTAAAATTGAATTATTTCAATAATAATAATATTATTATTATTAATAATTATTATATATTATAATAATACATTATTATATATTATAATAATATATTATTGATAATTCTCCAAGAGAATTTTTACAAAAAAATGGTAAAAAACCTAAGACAGATTGAAGCGCGAATGAAAGGACAGCATTGATGACGAGATTTCGATACATCTTCGAAATATAGCGTGACACTAAAACTTTTTAGGGCTGCGATATGGATCTTGATTTGTTTTTTTTTATAGCCGGATGAATGAGGATGATTCATACTTCCGAACTCTTTTCTATATTGCGATCATTCCAACCAAAAGTTTCGTCCACTCTTCATTGAACGACTTTTAACCGTTCGTTCCCTTGTGCGATCCACGTGGACGTCAGAAGTGCTTTTGTCCCTTTCATGAAAAAAAACCTAATTCCGCCATCTAAATTCATCCGGCGCGGTAGCGAAATCTCCAAGAAAGTTCGCGCCATTACACCTAGACAGGGTACTTTCTGACATAATAAAACCATTTGGACTTAATCCTCGTATACTTCATACACTCTCTCTTTTTCACGATCTCACTTTTACACTTGTGCACTTATAAGCAAGCGGAAAATCTTTTCGACAAAAGTCTGAGACTCACGTACGAGTAAGTGATGTAGTAACGATTGGTGATTTAAGCTGACAAAAGAACAACGGTCGCTGTCATAAAAAAAAAATTTCATTCTGAATTCAGAGAGAGCGAGAATAAAGTTGTCACAACGTTTGACATTCGGTTTTTCCCGCTTCTTTTCTTATTTGCACATAGCTGATTGTTCTGTTAAAAAGCCAAATTTTAACAATGAGTGAAAGGAGCGGCACATCTCCGGCGAGAGGGAAAAAGGGAATGATTTATCTAGAGGGGTCGGAGGTAGTAATAATAATCAGAAATAAAAGTAATGTTTAAAAAGAATATCGCGTGCCTAATGCCAAAAGGGCCTATAAAAGTTATAGGCCCTTTTGGCTTTGCAAAACCAAAAGGGCCTATAATTTTTTTTTTTTGCGCCAATCGTTTTGCCAACATTTTCTAAGCCTAAAGACAAAAAAAAAATTTCCAAAGCCAAAAGGGCCTATGTCTCAAATTTTGGCTTTGGGACATTGAAAATTTATTGATCTAAAGCCAAAAGGGCCTATAATTTTTTTTTTTACTTTCCGCTAAGAAAATTGAAAATTTTTTTTTGAAAAAATTTTTTTTTTTTTTTTTTTTTTTAATTTTTTTTTTTTGAAAAAAAATTTTTTTTTTTTTTGGAAAAAAATCTTTCTTTTTTGAATTTTTTTTTTTTTTGAAATTTTTTTTTTTTTATATCGAAAAAAAAGTTTAAATCATTTGTTATTATTTATTTGTTTCAACAATTTGTTATTGTTTATTTGTTCAAACAAATAAACAATAACAAATTATTTAAACAAATAAACTATAACAAATTGTTTGAAAAAAGAACAAATTGTTTGAACAAATAAACAATAACAAATTCTTTAAGCAAATAAAAAATAACAAATTGTTTAAATAAATAAGAACAAATTGTTTGAACAAATAAACAATAACAAATTCTTTAAAAAAATAAAAAATAACAAATTGTTGAAACAAATAAACAATAACAAATTACTTCAACTTTTTTTTCGCAAAAAAAAAAAATGAAAACAAGTCAAATAATTTGAACAAACGTTTAAACAAATTGCTTAAACAAATAAAAAATAACAAAATGTTGAAACAAATAAACAATAACAAATTATTTAAACTTTTTTTTTCAAAAAAAAAAAATTTCCAAAAAAAAAAAATTTTTTTTCCAAAAAAAAAAAAAAAAATTTTCCAAAAAAAAAATTTTTTTTTCCAAAAAAAAAAAATTTTTTTTCCAAAATAAAAAATTTTTTTTCAAAAAAAAATGCTCTGGTATGCAATTTCTATTCAAAACTTTGAAAAATTTTGATTTTTTTTATAGGCCTTTTTGGTTTTAGGCTGACAATTTCCTAAAACCAAAAGGACCTATGTCTTAAGATAGGCCCTTTTGGTTTTAGTACATCAAAATTTTTTTTTTTACAGATCTTCACGTTTCAAGCAATTTTAAGAAGAATGGCAAAAAAAAAATTTTTTATAGGCCCTTTTGGCATGGACCCCTATCTTCTTGCTGTAATAGGCCCTTTTGGCATTAGGCACGCGATATATATATTGAATCAGTGAAATGAGGATTTATATCTGAATGCAATACGCCTTACAGGTCATACGATTTTACTATAATAATAATAATAATAATATTATTTACTAGACGCACACAAAAATTCTATATACACAAGTTTAATAAATAAAAAGAAATGCAATAAGATTTGAAATTTAACGATTAAAATTATGCGGATAGTGACTGTACTCACAAAAAATCTTTTACAAGGATATCAAGTTTGCACTACAGTCCTTCCGGAGAGAGGACTGTACAAAAAAAAGGATAGAGCTGGAGACATGCGAATATCTCTCGAGGCGATGGCTTCTTACGAAGATTCGCACCTTTCGGTGGAGATATACCTTTCGATATATTGATACCTTGCGGTGTCGAATACCTTTCGGTATCTGTCTCGTGTTTCAGAGACGGGAGTGTCTGACTGTGCTCTTGCTCGCCAATTTATTCCCTCTCAACTACCTATTCGTTTGCGAGCGAGCTTGAGCGGCCGCTCACCCTCTCGCGGAGAAGCGTGGAACCCGCTCGCTCGCTATTCACGCGGGACTCTATACCCACGCGTCGTACGTAAGTATAAGTATTTTACATTAAAAGTGTGCGTTTCGTCGTGGGAGTAATATAAAATCATAATAATAAAAATAATGAATTAAACAAATTAATGAATGTGAAAGTGCGCGTTGAATAATAATTCGTAAAGCTAACTTAAAATTGAATCAAATTCGATGGGTTTATAATAACGCGTATATAACTATCGCGCTCGCGTATAAATAATCATGAATAATAAAATTGTACGTAGATTAATGAGAATGTGTAGTGTGTTTGAGGATGTTAATTGTATTTAATTAAACTAATTAAATATTTCGCCTTTTTTGTTTTGTTCCGTGTAAAAATAAAAATGAAAGAAAAAAAAATGTTTCGAGGCAAAACGAATCGACGTGTCGGTAACAGTTCCTTTTGTCCAGATTTATCGCTTCGTTTTGTTTCTGACAGAACTGTAAGTCACACAAACTCAGACAAGTGAGACAACGCTTGGGAGAGTCTAACTAACTATAACTAACTTCTCAAGCTCTCTGCAAGTTATACTTGTCTGCGGCAAATGCATACACCGAAGCCCAGAGGCTTGATTCTAGACTCAAAGCAGGAGGAGGACACTTGTGAAACATAGTTATATCAATATGCATCTTCTTGCATTCTCCTCGGCTGATTTTACATTCATGATTCAATGACGTTTCAAGAACAATTTGGAACATTTTGGCGCGCTTTATACGTTAGTGAAACACTATGATACGACGCTGAAAAGGCCTTTTCAGGTAATTCCAATCAGTGTCTTAACCTTAATGTCATCAATTTTTGAATAATTACCAAAAATATTAGCACGTTCACAGCTCTAGGATACCACTTTGAGATAGTGTTTTTTTGTGTACAGAAAAAAAAGACGATATCTCTATTTATCTTTACTCTTTAATTGAGATCCAAGCATCTTTTTAGATCTTGTCCAGGGAGAATTTGTTCTGGTATACTTATCCTTGTTTGGTAGTGATAATAATATAACTACTGTTACGTCCCGGGTTTTAAATCGTCACTTGTTCTTCGCCATTCACTGGCACTTACCGTGGACGTATGCAGAATGGTTATTTTGCTCCTTTTAGACGGGAATGTGCCCGTCAGGGATTGGAGCCCGAGCGGGATTGGTTGATCTTGAAATAATGATGATCAAATACAGGTTATTGTTGAATAATAATAAAAACAACACTTTTATTGAACAATGATCTCGACCAATGATCGAGATGCTTTTTTCGAGAAACGGATTTACACTTTTCGGTTTTTGATTGGTAAATGTTTTAAAGATTTGTTATTGGTTTGTACGCAATCACAATTTGATGAGGCATCGCGCACTGATCATTTTGCGGGGAGGGGGGGGGACACTCTGGCCACCTCCCCCGAAAACAAATGACATTAATTTTGCGGATGCGACCGCTCAGGTCGCACCTCCGAACGCAACTAACTAATTTCGTTTCTCGTAAAAATAGTCCTAAGGACTTGGTTGGATATCGAGGCGCGAGCGAGGTGTCCTTACGCCGAGCGCTGCACATCTCTTGTATGTGCAGCGTCTCTCGGCTACCGTGAGATCTCCCTGGTCAGCAGAAAAACTGTAACCAACCACCGTGAGATCGTCAACGGCTACACGCTCGCACACCGATAAGCCGTCACAAAATGTTTTTGACAATTTACTGGCTCCTCCGAGCACCAATGAACATTATTTATTATAAATTTATTATAAATTTCGAGGTGTGACCAAAACAAAATGGTCGACACAAAAAAATGCTTGTCGAATAAACTCAGGACGTAACACTACCAAATCAACTAAATCTCCACCAAATTTTTGGGTCGAAATTTGCTTTAAGGTACTAGTCTACTTTAGAAAGTAAAAAAAAGCAAATTTTTAAGATTTTTCTCTCAGCTCCTATATTATATATGGCCATAAAACTGTTTTCACAATATTGTTGTATCCTTCGAAAATACAAAAAAAAATTATTTTTAATTTTGATTCTTGGAATAATTTATAGAAGGCGCCAAAGTCGATTCTTCGAAAATGTCTATCCCATGGTTGACAGTTAATCTCAGGATTGGAAAGTCTGAAACAAAAAAATAAAAAAGCATTTCAAAGATGAATTCTTACACAACAATTGACCACCGTTAATGGAAAATTGATTTTAAAAAAATTCCCGTTGTTTGAAATAGATTGTGAAAAATTCAATTTTTCATTTCGATTTTTCAATCGATTTTTCATTAACGGTGGTATATTGTTGTGTAAGGAACCTTCCTCTTTAAAATGCCTCTTTATTTTTTTGTTTTAGACTTGCCAATCCTGAGATTAACTGTTGACCATAGGACATGACATTTTGGGCTTTGGCGTCTTCTATGAATTATTCAAAGAATCAAAGTAAAAAATAACTTTTTTTTGTATTTTCGAAGGATAAAACAATGTTGTGAAAACAGTTTTATGGCCATATCTGATAAAGGAGATGATTTTTTTTTTAATTTACTTTTTTCACTCTTCTAAAGTAAACTAGTACTTTAAACAATTTTGGAAAAAAGAATTTTTTTTCTCTTTGGAGCACCTCAAAAAAGTGGCAGGGATTTAATTGAAGAATAAAAATTCGATTTTTCAATCGATTTTTCATTAACGGTGGTATATTGTTGTGTAAGAAACCTTCCTCTTTAAAATGCCTCTTTATTTTTTTATTTTAGACTTGCCAATCCTGAGATTAACTGTCGACCATAGGACATTTTGGACTTTGGCGCCTTCTATAAATTATTCAAAGAATCAAAGTAAAAAATAACTTTTTTTTTGTATTTTCGAAGGATAAAACAATGTTGTGAAAACAGTTTTATGGCCATATCTGATAAAGGAGGTGATTTTTTTTAAATTTACTTCTTTTACTCTTCTAAAGTAAACTAGTACTTTAAACAATTTTGGAAAAAAGAATTTTTTTTTCTCTTTGGAGCAGCTCAAAAAAGTGGCAGGAATTTTAATTGAAGAATAAAAATAAGTAGAGGTATCGAAATTTTTTTTTAACATAATCAAATGTAGCCTTTGATAATTCAAATACTTTTTTAAGATAAGACGTTGTCTGAGGGAGAATCTGAAATAATTGAAATTGATTTCTTAGATCGTGAGCACAATTTCTACAAACGGTACTTACCATACTTGTGCATTGTTCGACCAAAAATAACTACCATATGATTTAATCCGCAACGTGCCGTTTCCAATACGACTTTCACAATTCCTTTTACTTTTAGAATATCACGATCAAAACAAGAATGACGTGTTGTATTCTCGTTCATGGAAAATACGCCTGTTTGATTACAGTAAAGTGATCTATATATATCGACATCCAAATGAGATCTCTATCCGAGGTTTCCACGAGTTATTGCCTCTCTTTCAACAGCTCGGAATGTAATTACATTTCCAATTTCTCACTTCTCTCAGTGACCTGTATATGTATGAGAGTGATTCAACCCTATTTTTCGGAATCCCACAAACTAATATGATTTAAATACTGAATGAAGAATCCCACCAAATTTCCAGACATTGTGTTTCCAAAATAACGTTTTTTCGCACGGTCCAATTTTTCAAAAATAACACAGGTCTACAAAAAAAAAGTTCCGTGTGCTGGGGGCCAGACCCTTTATTTATTTTGTACTTTTTCCCGCTGAACACGAATCTGAAAATCCATAAAAATTGATAAAAATCATGATCCAGTAATTTTTTCTGTATGATGATAATATTCTTATAATTTTCGTCGGTTTCTGACCCTTTTGTCTTCAAATGACTTATGCAGTGGATTTCCGCTCACTTGTGTTTCTCTTTGTAACATCCAACAGTAATTTGCAAACATATTTACTCCTCATTGTGCAATTTCAAATTCATTAGAGAGCCTGAATTTTGAAATTTTTAAAAATCATAGTTGACACAATGTTTTTTGTAATCAGCATCTTTCAAATTACCCGACAATTTAGTGCACACTTCTTTAAAATTTAACCATGATTAGTGTTGCCGCAAGAAACGATACAGTGGGTCAAAAAAGTATTCGTACACTGCGTTTTTCGCCAATAACTTCATAGCTATATATGATATCGAATCCAAACCTATTTTGTTTAATACTCCATCAAGTATAGAGACAATCTGCAAATGAAGAATTTTCTCCTAGGAATAATAAAAGAATTAAGCAAAAAAAACGAAAATTTTCGGGCAAAAAAAGTATTCGTACATTTACAATTGAGCTGCTAAACCTCGATACTGTCTCACGCAAGGTATGAACTCTGTGTAAAATGTGAACAAATCTTTGTTCACACATTGGCTTTGACCTATTCTATGCGACAGTGGATCTTCAAGCTCTGGACAGACATGACGGCAATGAAAAGCGAAATATCAATATCCATGCGAGATAGAGTGATTTTTCTTCGGAAACGCGGTGAAAGTTGCCGAAAAATTAGTAAAGAACTAAATCTAAGTTTTACAACAGTGCAATATATAATAAAAAAATTCGAAACTACAAACAGCACCGAAAATACGCCACGAACCGATCGACCGAGAACGAGAACGTCGGAGTATCGTTGAAGAGGCTACAAAAAAACCGTTCATAAGTGCTTGCAGTTTAGCGAATGATCTCGCGTCAACATCAAAGAAGATCGTCTGTCCCCAGACTATTCGAAACGTTTTGCATTCTGCCCAAATATACGGCGGAACTGCCCGGAAAAAACCATCAATTAATAATACGAATCGAGAAAAACGTTTGGGTTTCGCAAAAACCTACAGAAATAAATCTATAGGAGCCGCAGATGTTAAATTTCGATTCATCCGAGAATACGACACGTTTCCAAAATTCTGTAGATTTATTTCTGCAGGTTTTTGCGAAACCTAAACGTTTTTCTCGATTCGTATGATCAATTAATGGTTTTTTCCGGGCAGTTCTGCCGTATATTTGGGCAGAATGCAAAACGTTTCGAATAGTCTGGGGACAGACGACCTTCCCTAATGTTGACGCGAGATCATTCGCTAAACTGCGAGCACTTGTGAACGGTTTTTTTGTAACCTCTTTAACAATACTCCGACGCTCTCGATCTCGGTCAACCGGTTCGTGGCTTATTTTCGGTGCTGTTTGTTGTTTTGTATTTTTATATTATATATTGCATGATTGTGAAACTTAGATTTAGTTCTTTACTAATTTTTCGGTAACTTTCACCGCGTTTCCGAAGAAAAATCCCTCTATTTCGCATGGATATTGATATTTCGCTTTTCTTTGCCGTCATGTCTGTTCAGAGCTTGAAGATCCACTATCGCATAGAATAGGTCAAAACCAATGTGTAAACCAAGACTTGTTTACATTTTACGCAGAGTTCATACCATGCGTGAATCAGTATCGAGGTTCAGCAGCTCAATTGTAAATGTACGAATACTTTTTTTGCCCGAATATTTTCGTTTTTTTTGCATAATTCTTTTATTATTCCTAGGAAAAAATTCTTCATTTGCAGATTATCTCTATACTTGATGGAGTATTAAACGAAATGAGTTTGGATTCGATATCATGTATACCCATGAAGTTATTGGCAAAAAACGCAGTGTACGAATACTTTTTTGATCCACTGTAAATCCAAGACAAGACAAGAGAAAACAATCAAGAAACGAGACAAGAGAACGATTCTCTCTTGTCTTGAAATTAAAAGACGAAACAAGAGAACGATTCTCTCTTGTCTTGTCTGAAACGAGACAATACGAGAAAGATATCGCAAGAATGTTGAGAATCTCGACGTATTGGCAAGATAAATCCTGCAACTTACTGATCAAATCCACAAATAATAGAACAGACATAAGAATTGAAATTCATGTGGGACAGAACGAAAATAAACTACAGTGGATCAAAAAAGTATTCGTACACCGCGTTTTTTGGCAATAACTTCATACGTATACATGATATCGAATCCAAACCTATTTCGTTTAATACTCCATCAAGTATAGAGATAATCTGCAAATGAAGAATTTTTTCCTAGGAATAATAAAAGAATTATGCAAAAAAAACGAAAATTTTCGGGCAAAAAAAGTATTCGTACATTTACAATTGAGCTGCTGAACCTCGATACTGACTCACGCATGGTATGAACTCTGCGTAAAATGTGAAAAAGTCTTTGTTTACACATTGGCCTTGATCTATTGTATGCGATAGTGGATCTTCAAGCTCTGGACAGACATGACGGCAAAGAAAAGCAAAATATCAATATCCATGCGAGATAGAGTGATTTTTCTTCGGAAATGCGGTGAAAGTTGCCGAAAAATTAGTAAAGAACTAAATCTAAGTTTTACAACAGTGCAATATATAATACAAAAATTCGAAACAACAAACAGCACCGAAAATAAGCCACGAACCGGTCGACCGAGAATGAGAGCGTCGGAGTATTGTTAAAGAGGTTAGAAAAAAACCGTTCACAAGTGCTCGCAGTTTAGCGAATGATCTCGCGTCAACATTAGGGAAGGTCGTCTGTCCCCAGACTATTCGAAACGTTTTGCATTCTGCCCAAATATACGGCAGAACTGCCCGGAAAAAACCATTAATTGATCATACAAATTAAGAAAAACGTTTAGGTTTCGCAAAAACCTGCAGAAATAAATCTATAGAATTTTGGAAACGTGTCGTATTCTCGGATGAATCGAAATTTAACATCTGCGGGTCCTATAGATTTATTTCTGTAGGTTTTTGCGGAACCCAAACGTTTTTCTCGATTTGTATTATTAATTGATGGTTTTTTCCGGGCAGTTCTGCCGTATATTTGGGCAGAATGCAAAACGTTTCCAATAGTCTGTGGACAGACGATCTTCTTTGATGTTGACGCGAGATCATTCGCTAAACTGCAAGCACTTATGAACGGTTTTTTTGTAGCCTCTTTAACGATACTCCGACGTTCTCGTTCTCGGTCGATCGGTTCGTGGCGTATTTTCGGTGCTGTTTGTTGTGTCGAATTTTTTTATTATATATTGCACTGTTGTAAAACTTAGATTTAGTTCTTTACTAATTTTTCGGCAACTTTCACCGCATTTCGAAGAAAAATCACTCTATCTCGCATGGATATTGATATTTCGCTTTTCTTTGCCGCCATGTCTGTCCAGAGCTTGAAGATCCACTATCGCATAGAATAGATCAAGGCCAATGTGTAAACAAAGACTTGTACACATTTTACGCAGAGTTCATACCAGGCGTGAGTCAGTATCGAGGTTCAGCAGCTCAATTGTAAATGTACGAATACTTTTTTTGCCCGAAAATTTTCGTTTTTTTTGCATAATTCTTTTATTATTCCTGGGACAAAATTCTTCATTTGCAGATTATCTCTATACTTAATGGAGTATTAAACGAAATAGGTTTGGATTCGATATCATGTATACGTATGAAGTTATTGCCAAAAAACGCGGTGTACGAATACTTTTTTGACCCACTGTATTTATTTAAAAAAAAGTTCAGTTTACATAAATTGTATCATATCATAATAATCTTTGGTCAACTTTTGTTCAATAAGAATCAACACAAGAATGAGATGACGTGTATCGTAGAATTATTGCATTTTAGCTTTCATCGTGGTCGGCAATGAACCCTGGAACCACGAATTTAAACAGAAAAGATATTCCTCATTTTTATCGCTCAATCTATTCCTATGTTTACGACTTATCAGCCTGGCTTTCGAAAATAAATGTTCGATTGTAGTGCCAGAGGCAGGAATTGATAGCAAATCCCGGGCCATCCTGGACAATCTTGGAAATTATTTATGATTTCGACTCCACCAATCCAAAATATTGACTTTTAATTAAAAAGTTTTAAATCAATTCTATCCAAGCGAAGGTAATTATCGACATCAAGTTGCCATTCTAAACAGTTTGTTTTTGCCGAACCGTATAACGCATTTATGGATTTGATATAATCATCGTCGGAGTCATTCTCAGACTCGATCGGAAGACTTTGATCGGTTTCATCGATTCTTTCAGAATATTTTGTTGCAAAAATACGTTTGAATTCATCGCAGGATTTTTTTGAAAAATCTTTGCATCAAGGAGTTTTATAGAACGTCACCAACTTATGACGAAGATCTGGTATAAGAACTGCGAGCCAGCTAGGCTAAAAAAAAATATACATGATGGCATTCTACAAACTTGAAGCTCAGGACAGAGGCGTACTTAGACTTGGTGTATTATATTTTGTTCGTATCCGTTGAAAAAGTTCAAGACGAAAAGAAATACATTGTTCCGCATTACAAAATATATTAAATTTTGTTTTATTGAATCGAGATAACACGAGACAAGACAAGATATATTAGAGCGAGACGAACAAATTCGAGACGAGAGACTATATCGCGTGCCTAATGCCAAAAGGGCCTATAAAAGTTATAGGCCCTTTTGGCTTTGCAAAACCAAAAGGGCCTATAATTTTTTTTTTTGCGCTAATCGTTTTGCCAACATTTTCTAAGCCTAAAGACAAAAAAAAATTTTCCAAAGCCAAAAGGGCCTATAATTTTTTTTGGAAAAAAATTTTTTTTTTTGAATTTTTTTTTTGTTTAATTTTTTTTTTGAAATTTTTTTTTTTTTATTTGGAAAAAAAAATTTCAAATCATTTGTTATTATTTATTTGTTTCAACAATTTGTTATTGTTTATTTGTTATTTTTTATTTGTTTAAAGAATTTGTTATTGTCTATTTTTGAACAATTTGTTATTGATTCGGATCCACGATTGTAACAATTCATGATATAATATCGTGAATTTATCATGAATTATCATGAATACCTGTATCAAAATAGATTTAAAAAAAAAAAAATTTTATCGTCAGTGCTTCTGATAATTCTTGGTTTAAATATTTCTGTTCCAATCTGTCGACTCTCAGTGTATCATGCAAGGTAAAAATATGCTTTAATACAAAAAGTACTTGAAATTGGTACTTGATTTTTTAAGTACTTGTACTTTAAATACTTTAAATCTCAAGTACTTAAAGTAATAAGTACCTAGTACTTTAAGTACTTCAAATATAAAGTACAAAATACATTAAGTACTTAAAGTACTTAAAGTAGAAGTACTTTAAGTTTCGTTTTAATCAATAACAAATTGTTCAAACAAATAAACAATAACAAATTACTTCAACTTTTTTTTTTGCAAAAAAAAAAAATGAAAACAAGTCAAATAATTTAAACAAACGTTTAAACAAATTGCTTAAATAAATAAAAAATAACAAAATGTTGAAACAAATAAACAATAACAAATTATTTAAACTTTTTAAAAAAAAAAAAATTTTCCAAAAAAACAAATTTTTTTCCAAAAAAAAAATGCTCTGGTATGCAATTCCTATTCAAAACTTTGAAAAATTTTGATTTTTTTTATAGGCCCTTTTGGTTTTAGTACATCAAAA
The DNA here is from genome assembly GCA_946863875.1 of Alloplasta piceator. Classification (NCBI taxonomy): domain Eukaryota; kingdom Metazoa; phylum Arthropoda; class Insecta; order Hymenoptera; family Ichneumonidae; genus Alloplasta; species Alloplasta piceator. The sequence continues at coordinate 28,823,719 of OX333072.1, forward strand.
TTTTTTTTTTTACAGATCTTCACGTTTCAAGCAATTTTAAGAAGAATGGCAAAAAAAAAAATTTTATAGGCCCTTTTGGCATGGACCCCTATCTTCTTGCTGTAATAGGCCCTTTTGGCATTAGGCACGCGATATTTCTCTTGCCGATCGAGACAAAACGGTACGATCTGTTGTTTTGAAATTTTCGAGAAACGACAAGAGGAGAACGATTCTTGTCTCGTCTTTCCTTGCGGTGACGCTAATTATGATGCCTCGCATCAGATTTGTGCTTAAATATCACGATATGTTGACTGAACGAAACATTCTACCCATCCCACTAAGGTTGTTTAGAAGCTATGAAACCTTCGAATGTTAATTGTTCAATAAATAGCTTCTTAATCGTAGTGAAATTTTTTCACGACCTCCTGAATACTTCATGTAAGAACATACCAAATTTTCAGAATTCTCTCATAATTACTTCAACCTCCTTAATGGTTCAAATAAAAAACAATGAGAAAGTTCTGAAAATTTGGTATGTTTTTGTATGAAGTATTTAAGAGGTCGTGTAAAAATTTCACGACGATTAGGAAGCTCGTTATTAAGAAATTAACGTTTTGTTAAAAACAATTTTTTAAACAAATAAAAAAAATATTTATCAATAAGCTTCGTTTTCCTTCCGTTGCTTTCAGTATATTGTGGATATTAAAAAATTGAGAGGTCAAAAAAAAAACTTATCGCAAAGTTATATCAGTTTCCATAAGACTACATTTTGTTTTATTTGATTTGTTAATCTCAATTATTCGATAACGAGCTTCCAAATCGTCGTGAAATTTTTACACGACCTCTTAAATACTTCATTGAAAAACATACCAAATTTTCAGAATTTTCTCATTAAACGTGATTTGCTTCTAAACAACCTTAAAGGGCAGTTGTCGTCGCAGTCCAAACACTCCGTGATAGCGGGTTTCTGCCGGTACTTGTACCAAGCTTGTCAAAAAACGAAAGACACAAAATTTACTTCATGTTTGTGTGACCTAGATGAGTTTGCAAAGTACTGTTGGGTTTTACAGAGGAAAACAAACAAAAACCGTATGATAATAATAAGATACAGAAAAGATGACATAGATCATAATTTTTATAAGTTTTTATGGATTTTCTCGGGAATTTGTTCATTGACCCCTAATTCACACTTCAGATTCGTGTTCAGCGGGAAAAAATACGTAGGAAAAAAATGGTGGGACACCCAGCACACACAACTTTTGTTGTTGTTGTGGGCCTGTGTAATCGATGATTTTGTATCCATATTATTCCTGATAAACCATTCGTCGCTCCTTATTCTGAGATTTATCAAACGGGAACAACATTTATGCGAATAAATTTGCATATCATGGCATAAAAACGATCAATTTTTCGCTCCAGTGGAAATTATGAGGTTCAAGTGAGAGTAAATAAATTAAGATATTAAAGCTACTCTAATACACACCGCGAAACATTCATTTGAAGAAAACGAAAATGCCTTTCCGTATTAAGAAATCGAGTTTAATAATTCGGTTGATAAAGCGTAAAATATTATGTACGCGATATTAATTTCCAGGGTTTGCGAATTAAAGGAAAAAATAACTGGTCTTATATTCTTAAGCTGGCTTGGTCACAGCCGGTGCTCGGAAAATTCTGCAAATAATTTAGCGAGAGATCGTTGCACCTACCGTAGAATTTGCGCATAGTGCTTTCAAGTTCCACAATTAAATTCCGACCTTCCCACATACACATGCTCACACCCAGACACCCGGGTTATTATGTATTTATATTGCATTATGTAGGTTCGCACATCTCTTGCCCATGTGGTGATTGTGCGGAGGTTTGTTGGATGTTGCGGGAAATTTTCGGGTTAACGTATGAGAGAGGATTGTAAAATCGGTGTTGGCTATCGTGGCGAAGGACCTGCGAAAAATTGCTCAAAAGACGAGAAAAAAGGGAAAAAGAATGATCAAACAAACAAAAAATGGTACACGTTGGCATGCATGGTTTTTCATAACTCATTGTTTTGAATCGCTAACCGAAACCAATTCTCTGCACTTTTAACCCTCTCAAAGGCAATTATGAATGTGTGCAGTCTCCGTCTCTCCTGGGAGACTCTCGTCGATTTTTTTCGTTCACAAGCACACCGAATTTCCATGCAAACTATGCAGTTTCCAGTGCCTGCGGTTCGTGGCAAAAGGTTGAATCGTTTTTTTCGCAGTGTTTGTCCCCTCGTTCTATACTTTTGCGTAGAAATTCTCACTCCACCGCTGAAAGGGTGGAAAGGCTTAATAGAGGAAATAGGGGCATGGCACGACGGACCCCCTAAAATAGGGTTTAGCCGGATAAGAATGGTGAATCGGCCCCCAGCGAATTTTGTGGCGCCAATTTTTTCCAAAGTTCCTATTCTAAAAAAAAAACAATTTTGTGCAAAATTACAGCTTTCTACATCAATGCCGAGAGGTCTTCCTGCTAAAAAAAAGTATTTTTTTATTTTTGTAGTTTTTAAATACCAAGAGGCGACCGTGAAATCTGGAAAAATTCTGAAAAATCAAAAACATGACAATGTTAATGGAATTTTTTTTTCTTTTTTTTCCAATGCTAAATTCTATTTTTAATTCGGTTTAATAAATGGGTGCTCATAGCTGAAAAATAGGAAACAGGACTCTTCAATGTTGAAGAAGTCAATGCCGTGATCAACAGGAATAGCGATGAAGATTAATATGCTGCAATATAGATAGGGGGTAGTAGGGGTATAGATAGTAGAATATAGATAGTAGGGGTGAATAAACTAAAAATATCAATAAAATCGTATTGTTTACATCTATTTGTTATGTCACACAACTACTCCAGCCATGATCACCTATTGATTAAACCCGAAGAATGATTTATGTATGGATTTCCAATGAAAAATGAAGAATTTTTGGAACTTTTTTTTTTTGTAGGGTATGAAGGGTGGAATTATGTCAATTTTTGTCATAATAGTAGACAAATCTTTTCGCTACAAAATATTGCTCTTAAAGGAAGATTCAATGATGGAAAATAGAATCTAGCATTTAAAAAAAAGAAAAGAAAAGAATTTCCCATTCTAAAATTGACATGTTTCTGATTTTTCAGAATTTTTAAAGATTTTTCGGATGCTTCTTTGGTATTTAAAAACAGCAAAAATCGAAAAAACACTTCTTTAGTAGGTAGGCCCCTCGGCATCGATGTAGAAAGCTGTAATTTTGCACGAAATTATTTTTTTAGGATGGCAACTTTGAAAAAATAAACCCTTTGGTAAAAAAATTTTTTTTTTCTCGTCCAATTATCATAAATTTGATGTATTGTCTTACTTTTAGGCCAATCTGCGATACCTGGGGAATAATCGATCACCCTACAAAATCGGGTCAGAAAATCTTTGCCTTATTTCAAATTATGATTAATTGTATGTATTCATTCATTTGTAGGCCGATGCACCATATCCGGGGTAAAATGGACCATCAACAAGAAAAACATGTTTAACGTTGGAAACAATTGTTTGGGACTAAAAAAAATCTATTATCATTTTTTAGAGGTGGGCCGTCGTGCCCCAGATTTTTTTCTTTTTTTCTTGGATTTTCAGCAAAATGTCGGTGAAAAAAGTTCAAGATAGAACAAAAGTAAACTAATTTGATGGTCGAAAGCCAGAAAAAGTATGAACCGGCTTACATTAGGAGGACCGTCGTGGCCCCGCCTCCCCTACACACACTTCGAACAGCCTAAATGGAGCATAAATGTTTAAGAAGGTTTATTCACCCCTCAACTTGATTTCTATTAAATGATCAACATGACCATCTCTATGTACTGATTTTAAATAAAATGCAATGCAAATTTCATTTATTATAAATGCTCAAAAACTTAAAATCGGCGGCTTGCAATTGACGAAGGGTGAAATTTCGCTCAATGAAATATTATTTTTTAATATACTATGCATCCTTTCTTGGTTTTCACGCGAGTCATCAATTAATAGCAAATAAACAAAGTACAGAAAAGTTTGTCTACAGATACAGATTTTTTTTATGTAAAGACACATTATTGACCAGAGAAAAGGGGCTATAATAAGGGCATTAAGAAATTGAAGGAAAAAAAAACAAAACAAAAATATGCGAATGAGACTGGGTTCTGGCAAGAAAACGAAGCTATTCGTATTCACGAGGCAGCCAGGCGAACGAACGAACATCGAGAAAAGGGAAAAGAGAGTCAGAAGAAAAAAGAGAGAGAGAGAGAAAGAGATAGGAAAGTGGGTGAGAGGGTTGGCTTGAAAGCCGAGAACTCGCGAATGGAATATGAATAATCGTTTTTCCCGATTTTTTCCCCTTCCCGGGTGGAGGGAAGAATGCGACCGGAAGAGATGAAATCGGGAAACGTATATAATATCAATAACCTACAGCCATAAAGAGGTACACTCTATATGAACATACACATTTGATACGCCCTTTTTATTCCGAGCAATAGATATGCATGAATATCCATATATAACATAGATACGTATTTCTCTGCTGGGTGTACGAAGGGGACGCAAAATAATATATGGCGTATTCGACATCAACTGAACCACCTTATTTTTCATGTCACTAAAACGATTCACATCTCCTCATAAGATAGCTTCAACTATCAAGGGAAATGCCAAGTTTCGTTCGGTATTCGAAACTGCTAAACTTTGAAGTTTGGCAAGGAATAAATTCATGAAATTATCATTTGTCCCTCAAATTTACTCGGAAACTATTTATCATGCGAGGAAAGTTATATCAACGTAAGATGGGAGCTTCAAAATTCTTTCATTGTTTGTTCGAAAACTGGAAGTTCTATTTCCAAATCGATTATACTTCGAATAGGGAAAAATTGATTTTAGTGATCTCCATTTTTTATAATTTTTTTTGCGGTATATTTTCACACAGTGAGAGAATTTGCTTGATGGTCATTCAATTTATTTTTGTGTTTTTATGGTTTATTGGACCAATTTCCCCCTAGTACGTCTACCTCGACAGAATTATTGATTTCGTTTAATAAAATTGATTGAGAAATAGCATACATAATTTTATTTATAGGGTAGACCGGGGACAATTGTGACAATTCATCTTTTGGCTTTTCCTGGGCCCGGAGTATAATGCTTACGTAAATGGCACGACTACCCCTGCATAGAGCATTTAATGGTCGAAAAAATAATCCTAAGTTGAAGTCTGTAAGTAGAATAGGAAAAAAGTGTGACCCTTTATAAAAAGTGTCAGAAATTGTTACAAGCGATCCCTACCTCGGGGCGGTTGTAATAGTCAATGGGGATAGTTGTGACCTAAGATTTTAACACAATATTATATCTTTTATTGTGACGTATATTATATAACATTATTACCAATGTTATATAATATTATTATAACATCAAACATTATCACAGGGATATATACATATTACGGTCACAATGATAAAATCTTGACACATGGAAATAGTCGTATCGAATTGATAATAATCATGAAGTAATAGAATAAAGCCTCAGACATACCAAACTTGTCAAAGAAACATGACATAAACCAAAGTTACGTGCCGCCGTTGCCTGTATAGATTTTCCATTTTTGATCTCTTCATACGCTTCTTCGTATATTGACAGATCGGTACAAGCTCGTTGCGTGATTCTTACGCATTGCAGAAGTATTTTTGCACACAAAAGCTTTAAAAAAAGTCTGTTTGACGTTAGATTCAATGTTAAGATGTGAAGTTTTCATGACATCTGACAGCCGACAAACTGTTACAACTGACCCCGGAAAGATTGTTACAATTGACCCCAGATGGTTTTTTCTACTTCAAAGTTAGAATTCGATTAATTGTCTGAAGCTGAAGGCTTCATAGACCACGAAAGCTGACACAAAAATATCCAAGGAAGCTTATGAAAAAACAATATTGACTATATGTAGCACAGAAATCGAGATATTCATGTTTATCGAAAGCCGCAAAAATTAGTTTGGGCGTGAGAATACCAATACACCTTTCTGGTCAAGTCTGCTTGGTGTGGATGTCTCCTACCCTAGTAACCAAATGTGAGGAACTGTAAGACGCATTATGTGCCTGCGGGACACGGCGGTACCTATTATAGTTTGGGAGATATTCACCATGTTACAACTGACCCTTGTTACAATTGTCCCCGGTCTAGCCTACATCAGCCTAATAGGCTATGTATTGGGCCCATAGTTGAATAAATTGGAAAAATGAATTTGAGTCGAATACATTTTTTCTGGGTGCACTTAGTAATTTGATGGTTAAGGGGTTAAGCCACTCTAGAATTGTCTACAAATACATTTTTTTCGTTAAAAAGGTACCTTAGTATATATAGATTTATAGTCCAAAATATTATATGTGCGTGAACCCGTAGTAAAAAACTCCATTCGTCACCATTGAAAAATCCCCATTCATTCCCCATTGCCAAAATAACCAACGGAGATGAATGCCGAATTGCCTAAGGGGATTTTCGCCATTGAATTCCTCATTTGAAATCGAAGGAGGATTTTCCAATGAGGATTGACTTCCCCATTTGAAACGGAATGGGGATTATCCTATGGGGATTCAATGAAGAAAATCTCCATAGGCAATTCGGCATTCATCTCCATTGGTTTTTGTAGGCAATGGGGGATGAATGGCGATAATCAATGGAGATTCTTTCATACAGTAAAAAACTCCATTCGTCACCATTTAAAAATCGCCATTCATTCCCCATTGCCAAAATAACCAATGGAGATGAATGCCTAATTGCCCAAGGACATTTTCGCCATTGAATTCCTCATTTGAAATCGAATAGGGATTTTCCAATGAGGATTGACTTCCTCATTTCAAACGGAATAGGGATTATCCCATGGGCATTAGTCGGCAAGAACTCCTTGCATGGATTTTTTGGACACCGACTTCTGTTAATATTCCATGCTCACAATCGTCTAGAAAAGCATACTCTTCGCCTAATCCGTATGGGAGTTTAGCGGGTTGCCGTCCTGCGACATCTCGCGCCAAGTCCCGGAACTAACGCCACGCGGTTTCCAATGGACATCTTTGGGTAATGCTGATCATTCAGTTCATCCGCATTTATTTTCCAATGGACACCATTGGGTAAAGCTGATCATTTCGTTCATCAGCATTTGCCTTCCAATGGACACCATTGGACAATGCTGATGGCTCGGTCCATCAGCATTTGCTTTCCAATGGGCATCATTAAGTAATGGTGATCATTCGGTTCATCCGCATTTGCTGTCCAATGGACGTCATTGGGTAATAGTGACTTTTCAATGGATATCCATTCACTGATCAATGGTCGTTCCTATACGCCATTGAAAAATGCGGAAATCTCAATGGGTTCCCATTCATTGTCCAATAGAGTCGTATGAGGACCATTGGTTGCCATTGGCGATTCAATGGAGTTTTCTACTACGGGAATGATCACTAAGTACTCGATTTTCTTATTCTAGTGCAACCCCTCTTCATCCGCAGCGAGCTTTCAACAAACTTCAAGCGCGTTTATCTCAGAACTACATTTTTCAAGTCAGCCGAACTCATAACTCAAATAAATTTCAACCGATTCATTTGAAATTTCAACTGTACATTCAAAAAAAAGTTCTTTAAAGCACTAGGTAAACCTTTTTCATTATAATGCATAGTTCTTTTTTTTATAAACAATTTCCTGACGAATTCCTCATGGCATTTTATACTTTTTGAATTAGAAATGCGCCATTTTTACAAAAAACAACACATCGAAAAAATTCTACGTACTTCTGTAGCTATTCTTATATATAATCGAAAAAACTTTGGTGTCTCATCATGACTCAAAAATTATAGGGGATGTTGGTTCGGCCGTTGACCTTCCAGAAATAAAGGCGTCATCGGAAAAATTATGCACAGTTGCCATTTTGACATATATCGCCATGAAAAAATAATTTTGTATTGCCAATTAGATGTATAATAAAACACCTTTTTTTGTAAATCCGATTTATTTTATGGTTTTGCTGAAAAAAAAATTCACGAAATATGCCCTTTTTTGTACTGTAGAGTGGGCTAACTCCTTAAAATTACTTCATCAGAACAACCGAGAGACGGGTCCAGTTTTCCCTTGGCAGAGAGGCCCTCGCCTCCTCGACGCCGATCTCTCTCTCTCTCTCTCTCTCTCTCTCTCTCTCTCTCTCTCTCTCGCTCTCTCTCTCTCTCTCCCTCTATCCCCTTTTTTATGTATGTGCCTCTGCATCATTCCGGATATGTGCGTGGGCGGTGAATGTGTGAATCTCTAAAACGAGAGAAAGAGATAAGTCTCTTTCTCCCGCATTTTTACCCTCTCCCGACTATGATTCTCTGAGAATGAATTGGGTGAACGCTGGGCGAATGTGTGTGTGTGTGTGTGTGTGTGTGTGTGTGTGTGTTGGGTGGAGAAAGAGAAAGAAAACTCCTCCGTTGGTGCGAATAAAATAAGAGAAGTGAAAAGATATATTCAGGTGATCGCGAAAATCCGGACTAATGAATATGCGCGAAGGCTCTCTGGCTTTTAATATTATATTCGTGTGAGATTTAATTATCGCCGCATCGGTGAATAAAAATTTGTCAAACGTATATCTATACTTCCCCATTAACTGTGCAGCTATTCTCGCAAGGACTATCGTCTCATTCTTCGATACTTGCGATCGTCTCTCTCTCTCTCCCTCTCTCTCTCTCTCTCTCTCTCTCTCTCTCTCTCTCTCTCTCTCTCTTTGTTTTCCTTTTTTAAACACAGTTCGCCATGTTGTCCAAATTTAATTACACGAAATTTCTCTTTCGTTCGAACCATTAAACTTTTTTGATATTTCACTGTAAGCATCATTCCAAGCCATAAATTCCATGACATATTTTCATCAAACATCCTTTACCATTTTTGCATGCAAGATAAATTTCGATTTTAATCATTCGCCCATTTATTCTCACAAACAGCCCCCCACGCAAGACTTGATACAAAAAATTGTTATGTGAATAATTCTTTGAGGGAGAATATACAATTCGAAACGCAAAAAATAAAACGTAATTTTCGAGAATTTTTTCCAGGAAAACTATTGGAAAGATCAGAACAGGTTTTTCTTAGTTAAAAATATACACTTTCACGAATGTTTTCAATTTTTTTTTAATTAAAAAATGTTGCAAATTCACGGAGTTCTCGAGTCGTCTCCGAAGGGCCGTAAAAAAATCTGCCAGCGGTACCCAGTGGCGTTTCGTCAAAAATGATGTGAAAGAAAAAACCAAAACAGGATACTAAAAAAGATACTATTATCTTTTGTCCCTGTCGTAGCTGATTTAGAAAATATCGATTATTGACACAATGGTGGATGCTTGAACTCCAAGTAGCTATTTTCAAGGAAAAATTCGTTCGTAAGGTAAACGTCCCAGTTACTGACACTGTCCCAGATTGTGACAGCAACGGCTCAATTTTGATTGCCATAAATACAGTTTTTGTCGAATAATAATCCAATTACCGGCTAGTTAAAGAGAATTTTTCACTTTTAATGATTGGAGAGATACACTTTTTGGAATTAAATATTTAAAATGGAAATGGACCAGCGAATAATACACGTGTCTCAGTGGCTCCGCAGCGGCAGTCCTAGACGAAACCCACAAGCTATGACAAGCGACCAATTGTGAATTGTGTTCGTCATGCAAGTATAAAACGACATAAAAATGCTATCAAAATCTTCAGCAGGAATCAGACTATCGACGAGATAAGAAAAAATTTGACTTTTGATTAGGTATTTATTTAAATTCGCGGTGTCAATAACTGGGTCATATAATTGAGGTTGTGCCCCTGTTGTTGAGCCTCGATTTGTCACCGGTTGCATCGAAAAATTTTCTTTGCTTATTTATTCTAATTTACTGTGAAAAAACAATTTGAAGAAAAGAATATTAGTTTTTATGAACGGAAGAAACGAAAAAAAATACAATAATGAAACTACCCAGATAGAACACTGACGTATATTATACGTATATTAGACGTTGCCAGATACGTATATAATGCGTATTTAGTACGTATACTGAAGAGCTAAATGTCCGGCTAATCTCCGTATAATATATGTATATTCTACATATATTACACGGTATATTTTATGTATACGAGACGTCGAAAATACATAGAATATACGTAGAATGCCCAGCTAATATCCGTATAATGTATGTATATTCTACATATGTTAAACGGTATATTTTACGTATACGAGACGTCGAAAATACGTAGAATACAAACGGAGAATATAAACAAATTATACGGATACTAGCATATATATATACGATGAAAATCAGTTCTATATATTCACAATTGATAGTTCCTGAGTGTCAAGTAACGAAAAAAGAATTTTTGAAAAAAAAAAATTTTGCCTCCAGTGGGATTTGAACCCGTGACCCTTGTTTTTAGGCATATCCTCAAATTGAACATGAATTAAATTTAAAAAAAAATAGATAATTTTGAATTTCATGAATTTTTCCGACCGCTTTAGTTATCTTGCATATTCGCGGACCTTAGAATATGTACGAGACCTGACTGGGATCTGAAACCTACCTATCTATTGAGCCTAACGAACAACCTACGGCTGGGACGCTAACCACTACACCACCGACTACTTATGGTATTCTGATGTAAATATCATATCTATAGAACACAGGCCGAGAACAATCACGTGCCAAAATCGTAGTGAGAATTTATTTTCATTACCCGAAGACCGTTTTTGGTTCGACTTGTCTTTTAACTAAATTAAAAACTAAAATATTGAATCAGATGAATAATAATAACAATTATAATAATAAATAGTATTATTTCCAAAATTAAAAAGGTCGGAGACCACGCGATATGTGGTAGGCTAATTTTAGTTCTATTTTAAATAAACTCATAAAAACACAAAAATAATAATAATAAACAATAATAAATATTATCATTATTGTTATTAAAAAAAATTATCGCTCTCAATTGTAGAAATCGGTTTTTATTCTTAAATAACAATAATATTAAATGATAATATACTCACTGAACGTATAATATTCGTATATGTATTAAACGTTCATTGAATAGCTTCAGATTTAAGAATCGCAATCGTAAGATAATAAATATATATTATATGTATATGAGATGTACAAATTGCCACCGAGATATGTAGAAAAAACCAAGTCCAATATTCGTATATATATACTATATGCGTTTATTGGATGTGTTTTTATCTGCAGTATCTCGGTGGAATGTTGTACATTTCATATATATATATAATATATGTTAATAATAATATATGTCATATACAGATAATATATGTTACATACAATATAAGCTAATTAAAGCTATTCAATGAACGTATAATATACGTATATTATACGTCATTTGTCTTTATCGTAAAGTACATGTTTCGTATACTTATAATAGATGTATATAATTCGATGTCAAATGCTTATTGTATAATATACGTAAATTATACGTATATGAAATTCTTTCACTATTATCAATAAATAGACCTAAAATATACGTTCAGTATACGTATAATACAGGTATATCATAGAAGTATACATATTATATACATATATACCTGTAATATACGTATAATATACGTCAGTGTTCTATCTGGGTATTATCATTTGTGAACGTTTTTGAAGGTTAGTGTCATTAACTGGTGACGCGCAGGTGTCATAAACTGCGCCACGAGTGTCATAAATCGGTACAATGCAGGGGTCACAAATTAGGACATGGGCGAACCTCACGAACCCCGGCAGCAGAAAAGCGCTATTAAAACAATGATTTTATTAATTAATTTTGATTTTTTCACTTTTACAATAGATTAATCTCGTTCGGGGGCCTTTAATGCAAATGTTGAAACCTTTAGTCTTCGATTTGGCTATATCACGCATGAATAAATAGCAGAAATCCGATACCGTGACTCTAAAAGTGTCACTAACTGGGCCGTTTACCTTATTTTGACAATAACAACAAAAACAGAACAAAAAATCCTATTACAAGGACTAGATAATGATGTATACAATAACCACAACAAATTTGAAGATAATCGGTTGAGTGGTTTTCGAGATATTTTGGGTACCAGTTTGAAAAACCTTGTTTTGAAAAAAACGCATTACGGTAGTCATCTTTACGTGCATAGGTATACACAACGAACGCATGTATTCTTTGGGCTATAACTTTGTCATTTTTTGGAATTTTTACTTGAAATTTTCACCAGACGTTCTTAACATATCAAACCTTGAGAAAATGTAAAAATTGAAAATTCGATTTTTCGGACCCTGCCATGTGCATATTCCCCCTTAAGTTACAGCGGATATACCAAGTTGTTCTGCAAACGAATGTGAAGAGTATTAATAATATTATTGTTTTATGACAATAAGCACCGAGAGAAATAAAGTACACGCGTTTCGCTATTTTTCCTACTATTAATTTTTTCTAACTCGTCCAATTGCTGACACGCGCACACCCGTTTTTTCGTCGTGCTGAATATGGAAATTCCTCCCAACTTTTCTCTCTCTCTCTCTCTCTCTCTCTCTCTCTGCCGGTTTTGGCGACGACACGGCATTACGAAGCCACCGGATTCACGGCTAGTTAGAGCGAATGAACAAAAAAAACCGTTACGATCAATTAATCATAATTAACGGCAGAGACCACGGCCAGGACTTATTATGACTCTGCAATTCCGCCTGAATTATGTATATTTTACCACTGACACACACGAAAATTTCTTGAAATAATCTACTCTCCCTAACTATGGTAGAAATTCCGTCGTTAAATAAAAAAAAATTTTGCATGAATATTCTTCGTACAACAATCAACTTTAAAAAAATAGGATTTCATTGACAGTTTCGGAATATCGACGCCATCATGGATTCAAAATAGATCCCACTTCAGTAAATTTTAGTTGACGATCGAAAATATTAATCTTGATAACTAATAATTTATTTCGGCCCATGCAGGATTGACAGTCTTAGCTCCCAAATGAGAGTAATACTGGCCCATGGTTACAAATAGTATTAGCCCATTAATGAATGCAATATTGGCCCATGATTAAAAATAGTTTTGGCCCATTAGTAAATGCTTTATTGGCGCATTAATAAAAATAATATCCTTACAGTCATCCTCCCTGCATCTACCAATGCCAAATTCACCCTTAATTTAGATAAATAATAATTAATTTAGAAATAAAAAGAGGTTACATTTTATAAAGTTTATTTTGCTACTCAGAGTCATGTTTACATTACGTATTACAGTGCTCCCTCTCTATGATTTCAAGGTTGGGGCTAAAAAATATCATACGGAGGGACCCCACTTTTTTACATAAATGGCGGAGCGTAGTAACCTAGCGCGCATGCTCGGCTTAAAAAGTGCGCGAACTATTTGAACTGGAAAAAATTATTTTTAATAATAACAATTGTTAAATTGTAATTTCTCGTATTAAAGGTATTTACTTAATCAAATAGGGTGAAATAGCTATCAAGGCAAAGATAAAAACAATTTTTTGTAATTTTTTAAATCAAAATTAATTTTTAAAACGACTAGCATCAATCTGTAAGATGGTTAGTAACTGCCTTATAAGTATACATTATGCGAAATGGATAGTACACGAGGCTTCGATATCAACGCATGCGCTCTGCAAAATAAACTAGAGAAGGCGACCACCTTCCCCGCCAATTAGGGGAAATAAAATCATACGAAGGGAAATTATAGGGAGGGAGCACTGTACACTGCGGCCTCGATTCTCGGCACCTCGATCTTTGTAATTGCAGCGTAGTGGGAGAAGCACCAAGCCAATCGCGTCAGGCCGCCGTCAGCCACCAGCGGCGCAGAGACGGTTCTGTGCAATGTGCGCAACCCCACTTCTTGCAAGAGCCCGTCCCGCAAAATTCCGATTATCGAGGTCGCAGTGTACATCAATATGAATCGTTTAAATTTAATAATAAATTAAAACATGTGTTAATTTAGGCCATATGGCATATTTGCCATATACTTTTGCTATATTTGCCATATGACTAATATAAATAACCGATAATGCTGCTTCATGATGGGCAACTAATGATGGCCTAAAATCGTTAGACATTCCGCGCCAATGATTGGTAATCGATTATTAGCCATATGTTCATTAAACAATGGCAAATATACAAAAATAAACAATGAAGATTAATAATGGGGAACTAATCATGGCCCAGAATTGTTAGACGTCACTGAGCCAATGATTGGCAATTGTATATTGACCATGTGTTCGCGAAACAATGGTAAATATAACAAAATAATCATGGTAAATAATTGGCAACCAATGATGGCCCACAATTGGTAGTCTTCATTTGGCCAGTAGTACATTGGCCTGGTGTCGGTTGGATAATGGCAATTATAAAAATAATAATAATAATGGTGACCAATACTAACGCAATGAAGGCCCAGATATAGGCGAGTTAAGCTTGGCCAATTGTCAATAAACATATATTGGCCAGGACTTGGGCCAGTCGTCAGTCTTGGCAATTTCTACAATGGGGGGTTAGGCTTATTTTGTTTACGCAATTTTTGTGTACATCGAATTTTGGACTATATCAGCACTGTCAACGAGTATGATTTCTCGAAAAGATTTTCCTCCACAGTTATTCAACCATAATAAAGAACTGCGAATTATTCTCAATAGAGTTTCTTAATCAATTTTATTGCGAAATCACGGTAAAAATTACTGTACAAATTTGAACGTCGGGACAAGTGTACCCAAAAGTGAAATTTGCCACTGATTCGGTGTATTTTAATTTCAGAAATTAAAAAATTCAAGCGCATAGCGTAATTTTTATTATAGTCACAAAGCACACGTGTTGACCTAGCCCTGACGATTTTTACTGTGGAGAACCGGAAAAACTCCGGTAGAAGGATGAAAAATGTATGCATGCTCTTTAAAATTCTTACGAGACACACGAAAAGTTTACAATACGCACTTCCAAATTTCATTTATATCAAGTACTTTTTTAAAACTTATTGCAGTAATGTTTGTAGTTCGGTTAAAATTTACTGATTTTTTCAGTAAAAATTCTTGAAAACATTTCAAGCTTACGCCACACGACGGTTTTATTCCCTAAAATTCTGGACAATTATTGGTATATCCCGCCGTTACTATGATTTCACAGTAAAATTTATTAAGAAATTCTTTTCGTGTGGGAGCGTAATTTTTTTACACGCTTTTCTTTAACTCACACTGTTTGTATGTTGTCTGCGTCAAATTTTGTAATCGATTTTTTGACCAATTCCAGTCGACCGATTAACTTGAAATTTGGCAGGTGTGCATAGTTTCGGTGACTATGCTTTATGCAATTTCGGTTAGACAAAAATTCGAAAAAAAAACAAAATGGCGGCTCCAAGATGGCGGACGAGATTTGTGATTATGGTCCGATTCTGTTCAAAATTGGAATGTGGGGGTTTTTGAGGTCGGAGATTATGAATTTGTTGTCAAAATTAATAAATCATTAATTAATAATTAATTAATAATTAATTAATTAATTAATCATTCGTCAGACTAGAGTAGTTCAAAATGGCGGTTCCAAGATAGCGGACGAGATGTATGATTATGGTCCTATTCTATATTACTATTTGTTTGATATAATATGACATAGGGCTCTCAGCTATTTGACAAGACTAAAAAGTATAAAATAATATTATATAAATTTTTTTTTTTTTAAACACGCTTTCATTTATGCGTAAAAAGTGTACTAAAAAGTACAAAATAATTTTTCTTTCGCTGCTAAAACTGAACCAAAATCTTTATGACTAAAAATAAAAGCGTGGGGCGCTCAGGATCCACTTCTCTACCGCATACGCACTTGTATCTTGGATTATGACGAGCGCCCCACATTTTTATTTTTATTCATAAAGATTTTGGTTCACATTTAGCAGCAAAGGAAAAATTATTTTGTACTTTTTAGTACACTTTTTACGCATAAATAAAAGCGTGTTAAAATTTTTTTTTAAAATTGAATCTTCAATAATAAGTGCCCCGAGAATCTCTCCTTTTCTTTCACGGTAAATTGAGTCCTGGCTTGAAAGTCTCTCGTTATCCCTCTTGGTCTTGCATTATGGTACGTAACCGCTCGTAATCGACCGTGATATTATACCTACTTCTCGGTACATTATACATATATAATAACGGCCTAGGGCTCTTGAGACTAATAATATTGTTAAGGACCTCACACATACATTATATATGGGGCATTTCACATCGATTCGACCTGATTGTGAGTCGACCCTTCATCTCTCCGATTTTGTCCGCGATTGTTAATGGTTTCGTATTACCTCTGAAAAGCACTCAGGATTTTTTTCAGATTTTTTTGGAGCGATTTGACCTGACTATAATTTTATAAAAAAATTATTTTTAGCCCAACTTTAAAAATCTAAAAAAAATCACAAAAATCTTTTTTATATGATACATTTCAAACGTTGAGCCAAAGTGAGCAGGTTTTTCCTTCTGTTTATAACTAGCTTTTTCGACAGTTTTTTTTAAATAGAAGGAGGAACCTGATTGAGTGGATCATTATCCGAATATTTTTGTATAAATTGAAGATATTTAAAAAAATGTTCGGATAAGGGCCTACTCATTTCAGGTTTTTCCTTCCATTAAAAAAAAACATTTCTTTAATTTGAAAAAATCTAAAAAAAAAACAGAAAAATCCCGACTCTTATATGAAAAATTGCAAGCGTTGAGCCAAAGCGGGCAGGGGTTCCCTTCTGTTTGCAACAAGCCGTTTCGAATAAAAATTAAAAAAAAAAGATAGAAAGAGATACCGAAACTGATTGCGCCCTTATTCAAACATTTTTGTAAGCATGCCTTCAATTCATACCAAAATGTTTGGATAGCGGCCCACACAATTCAGGAACCTCCTTCTATTAATTTTTTTTTTCTTAAGTTTATCATGAACAGAAGGAAACCCCTGCCCACTTTGGCTCAAATAGTTCATCTAAAAAACGGGATTTTTGAGATTTTTTCAGAATTTTAAAGTTGGGCTAAGAATAATTTGTTTATAAAATTATAGTCAAGTCAAATCGCTCCAAAAAAATCTGAAAAAAATCCTGCGTGCTCTTCAGAGGTACTAAAAAACCATAAAAAATTGCGGACAAAATCGGATAGGTGAAGGGTCACACCCAGGTCGAATCGGTGCGGAATGCCTCATATACTTTTATGCATACGTACCTAATGTATGTGCTCTCTTGTACTGTTGTCACTGTCCTGGCCGGTTAACCCTCGAATTAAACCCCAGCAATTTAGGATTTAATGCCATTAGCGAGAGAGCGCCTGGTGTACTTTTCTACCGCTCGCTATACCAAACTGTATCTTGGGTTTATACACCAGAAGGTATGCCAGAGTTCTCTGCGAGGCATTTAATTTAAAGCATGTTTCCGGTGCGGTTTCACGACATTTTCACTGCAACTGCACACCCGGAGCCTCCCTCATTATATTCTTGAAGGAAAAGATCGCAAAAAGAAAGAGCGAATTTTCACGAAACACTCTCACGTCAATGGCGATCCTCATACTCTTCTTTTCTTGCCTCATTCTGTTGCAGCTAGATCGTGAAACAACATAGAGGTCGGAATTGATCGAATACCGTTGAATTTCGCTAGACGCGATAAAAGAGAGAGGGGGATGATCTCCTGATAACGAGGGCGCTCTCGTTCCGGCACGAAAGATCAAAGATTTTCCTTTCTTTCGCTGCAATGATTGAGTCCGATGCCCTTCAGAATAAGAGAAAAAAACGGCATTGAAAGCGAGGACGAAAGATCGGAGGACTGTTCCCACTCTTCGATTGAGGGTTCAATTTTTGGGGTCTTCAATTTTTGAGTCTCGGTTCGTCATAATGCCGAGGACATTGACGATATTGTTATCAATGACGAAGAAATCGCTGATTGCCATTGAGCTCGACGTGGCCTTTCGAGCATTTGGCAACAGCGACGAAAGCTCCAGAAGTCGAGTTAGCCGTAAATATTGCAGCGAGATCCAAGTTTCGTCATCTTAGCGAACAAATGCACAAAAATAACGACGAACAAGCTCTTCAACGTACAGAAAACAGAATTGGTGAGAAGGGAAGAGCGAGAGAGAGAGAGAGAGAGGATCGTTTGACGATCCTCTGAAAAGAAAACGATTCAATCACGGATTCGTTTATGATGTTGGAACATCAATCGCCGACCCTGGTGCCACCGGCTCTCAACAACAGCAGCTGCTGGCCCGATGGCTCGACGAAAATGCTGTGGACCACACCAGGACCCGGTGAACTATTACGCGCAGCCCTCATACTAATGCTCAGCCTCGGTATACTATTTGCAAATCTACTCGTCATATGCGTCATCAATAGTCGTCGTTACAGCAAATACATTCACGCACAGGTAAGACAAATCACATTCAATTAATAATCCATGGTAACATTGTCAGATTTTGATGCCGAAGTTTTCTTTGTTAACGCTTATTTGACACACTGGGATGAAAAACAGCCCCGGCCTAAATTTCCTTATCTTCAAGTACCTAAATTTGAAACAATGGGACCTCTAGCGACATCTGTCATTATTTCGAGGGTGCCACCTTCAAGCTCATAGCATCATCCTAAGACAATAAGTGTTTATGTAGTAGCTGTCCAGAGTCGAGTGGTTTTGCTTTCACCTCAGTGCGTCAAGTAAGGTCAATTGCGAAAATTTTGTGCGAATATCTTTCCTGTTATATTATTTTAATACTATTTTTTTCTTGTAGTGCTATATATTAAGCAAACTCAGTTAAATTTTTAACCTTTTTTGTCGAAAAATAAAAAAGTTATTGATTTTTTTTTCGTAAAAGTTGTCATTTTTTCAGTTTTTTTGGATATGTAAATTTTTTTTATCATATTTAACTTTTATATCTTACTATAAATCCTGCATAACTCTGGGAAGTAATCTCTCCAGAAGTTCTAAAACAATTTGGAAGTTAACATATAAAATGGTATTTTTTATAAGAATTTTTATCGCTGGGGTATAAACGCCCCCAGCGGGTCTAGTACAGTAGTCTGCAAAATTGTGTCAAGTGAGGGTTAAAATGCCAACAAAAAAGTTTTGATTTTAATTACATTTACGTTACTAGAAAATGAATTTCTAAGTAAAATATCGTTAAAATGTTTCACGGGATCTTCATTCAAGCATTGCGTTTTGTATGCTCAAAGAAAGCGAATACTGAATGCAAAAAACTTATTTCGTTTGATTTTAGCTTCAAAATTTGGAGCCAAATATATAGATATATAGAAACGCACACCAGGAAATAATTTTTATCCAAAAGTACGATGTTCCATGAGTAATGATAATTTTAATTGTAATTTAAGAAAATTGAAGATTGGAAATATTTTTAGTTGACCAAAGTCGTGGCATTTGTTTCAAAAAATTACTTCGTGCAAGCCCAACCAAAATTTTGTAATTTTATTCTAAAATGTATATTATTTGGATGTAAAATAAGAGGTGAACAGAAACGTGAATAAGGAATTTAGCCGGATAAGAATGATGAAACGGCCCCCACTGAATTTTGTGCAATTTTGTTGTTTCGATTCTTGCAGTTTTTAAATACCAAGAGGTGACCGAAAAATCTTTAAAAATTCTGAAAAAATCAAAAACATGTTAATGTTAATGGAAATGTTTTTCTTTTTTTTTTGCTGAACTTTATTTTTAGTCATCAAATCTTCCTTTGAAAACATTATTTTATAAAGAAGAGATTTTTCTATTATTATGACAAAAATTAACATGATTTTATTTTTCATTACCTACATTTTAAATAAAGTCTCAAAATTCAACTGCAACACATTGAAAAAAAATAGAAACAATTAAATTTCTTATTTTTCATTGGAAATCCATACATAAATCATTCTTTGGGTTTAATTAATGGGTGATCATGGCTAGAGTAGTTGTGAGACTTAATAAATAGATGTAAACAATACGATTCTATTGCTAATATTAGCTCAATCATCCCTACTATCTATATCGCAACATATTAATCTTCATCACTATCTCTGTTGATCACGGTATTGACCTCTTCAACATCGAAGAGTCGTGCTTCCTATTGTCCAGTCAAGAGCACCCATTAATTAAACCGAAAGAATGATTTATTTATGGATTTCCAATGAAAAAAGAGAATCGTTGTCGTTTTTTTTTCAATGTTTTGCAGGTCGAATTTTGGGACGCTTTTTCTCAAATATAGAGAATGAAGAATAAAATCATGTCAATTTTTGTCATAATAATAGAAAAATCGCTTTGCTACAAAATAATGTTTTTAAAGGATAATTCAATGATTAAAAATAGAATTTAGCATTAAAAAAAAAAGAAAAAAAATCCCGTTCACATTGACATGTTTCTGATTTTTCAGAATTTTTTAAGATTTTTCAGTCATTCAGTATTTAAAACCTGCAAAAATCGAAAAAATACGTTTTTTCAGCAGGAAAACGCCTCGGCATAGATGTAGAAAGCTGTAATTTTGGACAAAATTGTCTTTTTAGGTTAGGGACTTTTGAAAAAATTGGCGCCACAAAATTCGTTGGGGGCAGAGTCACCATTCTTATCCGGCTAAACCCTTTGATTTGAAAAATTGAATTAGAATTTCTCACGGTCACAAAACGTGATGAGAAAATAAATCGATGGGAAGCGTAATTTTTTGACAATTATATTTAGTTCTTTTAAAAACCATACCGAATTAATTAACATTGGTTTTTTATGGTCCATTGGTTGTCAAGCATTTCTGAACGCGTCGTACGTTGGTTAGGGTTCTTCACGGTCTATGAACAATCTTGAGACGAACGTGTGCGACGAGAGTGAGATTCGAGATTCTCTCATATAAATGTATATCTCCATGCAACCCTGCATCCCTGTGGCAATCGTGCCGTGAATTCGTTAGCATGCGGATTACACATTCATATGACTGTGCTTCTCATTCTCTTCTCGTAGATATCCCCGATCTATCTGGCCTCTTCTTTGCCGCTTTGCCACCCATATCGCCCTGTGAGAGCAAACTCCAACCCCTTATTTCTACCATCAAACGTTTGCAACCCTCAATGCGGGTTCGCAAAAATTTTCACGTGCTTCCACATGCGGGTGAATCTCCGAGATTTTCACCTTTACGTGCGAGGTTACTCGTTTATGAGATTTCTAATTTCGCGCTAGCCAACGAAACGACTTATAGCACGCTTCTTAAATCATAGTTAAGTACGTGTTGCGCCCTTTTGTTCGATCACAGTCTCTTGCGGCTTATTCCTGTTCAATGCATACATAGAACTGTTTCTCGAAATTCACCCGAGCCAAACGCTTCCTTTCTACCTTCATGAATATGCAAACCATACAACCAAATATAGCCTACTAAATACAGGTGGATAGAGGGAACCGTAGGTGCGAACTGCGAAATCTTTCGCTCGACTGCAGGCTATACGAATCATCCCCTAGCGAGTTGCGAGTTGTCTTTTGCAAGGGTGGCATACGAAAGCAGAATTTGAGTCGAGATTTCGTAACTTTTCAACGAAGCATTCGTAGATTCTCTTATGACGCACGATGCCGTCTCTTCAATTGAAGGCCTTAGGCCAATCTAGGATTTTCGGTAATACAACAACTCTACTCTTCACTGCTCTATTCGTAAATACCTTAATTCCTAAATAATTCTACTCTTGAATTGACATTTATTCAAATTTCTATATTCGTATGTATCTCTACTTTTAAATATCTCTATTCGTAAATATCTCCACTCTTAAATATCTCTATTCAAATATCTCTACTCTTAAATATCTCTATTCTTCTGTCTACTCCTGTCATTCCTGAATAACCAAGTTTGTGACATTCTATAATAAAGAGTGACTGGAGCAAGCAAGAGAATAGAGATATTTAAGAGTAGAGATATTTACGAATAGAGATATTTAGGAGTAGAGATATTTAAGAATAGAGTCATTTAGAGTAGAGATATTTACAAATAGAGAAGTGAATAGTAGCCATTGTATTGCCAGATTTTCAAAAAATCGATTGTTTCATGGTGGATACGTCTATGTTTTCATTCATAATAGGGGTCATTTCGTGAACAGGTTGATATAGATGATCGCTATCTGTTGGTGCATAAGTGATTGAAGTCGGTAAGTATGAGATCTACTGCATCGACAATGCGTGATATAGTAGATCTCATACTTGCCCACACAACAAAAATACGTCCCAAGTACGTCTTTCGGAGATCACGTCAATTGTCCCGTGATGGTAATGGGATGGTCCCATGGGATTCCCATGGGCTCTAAAGTGTCCGCAGTGATTACCGGAATGGGATCGTCCCATTGTCGTCCCGGGATGTCTTCGGGACGTCTCTTCGACTGTGAATACAGCAGAGTGGAGATATCAATGAGATGTTATCGAGACTTCTTAAAGACGTCACCAAGGTATTCCAGAATTATCAGACACAACAATGATACGTCCCAAGTACGTCTTTTGGACATCACGTCAATTGACTCAATTGTCCCGTGATGGTAATGGGATGGTCCCATGGGATTCCCATGGGCTCTGAAATGTCCGCAGTGATTACCGCAATAGGATGGTCCCACTGCCGTCCCGGGATGTCTTTGGGATGTCTTCGGGACGTCTCTTGGACTGCCAACACAGCAGTGGATAATTATTTTTATTTCGATTTAATATTAATTAATTTCAATTAATTAATTAAATTTCAATAAAATGGGTACAGTACAGAGGGAGACAGCAAGTACTCCTTGTAATATGGCCTCTTATGAGGTCTGACTCCTTTCGGTGTCAAATGTCCGTGTTCACGCTCGGCTATATAAGCGTTCTAGTTGCATGATCCGTATGTGAGAGGCTTTGCCATCTCGCGGCGAGTCTGGAACTAACGCCGTGGAATGGCAGACCTCCTATAGACATCTCTAAGAGAGTCCGCTGGGATCGTCTACACACGGTTACGGCAGGATGTCCTCAAGACATCCCATATTAATCTCGCGTAGAACAATGTCTTACCGGCACCTCCCAGAGACATCTCTATGAGAGTGCACTGGGATCGTCAAAACACGGTTATGACAGGATATCCTCAAGACATCCTATATTTATCTCGCGTAGAACAATGTCTTACCGGTACCTCCCAGGGACATCTCTAAGAGAATACGCTGAGATCGTCAAAACACGGTTACGATAGGATATCCTCAAGACATCCTATATTAATCTCCAGTAGACCAATGTCCTACTAGTACCTCCCACAGACATCTACAAGATAGTGCGGTACGATCGTCTACACGCGATCACGGCAGGATATCCTAGAGACATCCTATATTAATCTCGGGTAGAACAATGTCATACCAGTACCTCCCACAGACGTCTATAATAGAGTGCGTTGGGATCGTCCAATTACAGTTGCGACAGGATATCCTCAAGATCTCCTATATTAATCTCGGCTAGAACGGAATCCTACCAGTACCTCTCAGAGACATCTCTAATAGAGTGCGCTGGGATCGTCTAAATACGTTTGCAACAGGATATCCTCAAGACGTCCTATATTAATCTCGAGTAGACCAATGTCCTAATAGTACCTCCCATAGACATCTACAAGACAGTGCGGTACGATCGTCTACACACGGTAACGGCAGGATATCCACAAGAGATCCCATATTAATCTCGGGTAGAACAATGTCCTACCGGTACCTCCCAGATACATCTATAAGAGAGTGCACTGGGATCGTCTAAACACGGTTGCGACAGGATATCCTCAAGACATCCTATATTAATCTCGAGTAGACCGATGTCTTACTAGCACCTCCCACAGACATCTACAAGTGAGTGCGGTACGATCGTCCACACACGGTGATGGCAGGATATCCTCAAGACATCCTATATTAATCTCGGGTGGAACAATGTCCTACCACTGCCTCCCACAGACGTCTATAAGAGAGTGCGTTGGGATCGTCTAATTACGGTTGCGACAGGATATCCTCAAGACATCTAATATTAATCCCGGGTAGAACAATATCTCACTGGTTCCTCCCATAGACGTTCATAAGACGTACTATCTTGGTAGGACACGAATGGGACTATCTCGGGATGGTCCCGCGATCAATTTTGCTGTGTGGGTGCTGATTTCATTGTTTAAAACATTAATTCATATTGTTCTTCCAATTGCCCGAATATCGTTTTATACATAGACATATCCACGTATTAAGATTTATGGCTGTATCAAGGATGCAGCTAACCATGGGTTTTTGTTAAATAGGTAGCTTAGTATGTATAGGATTATGTTCCAAAAGGTTATATCCGTGAAAAATCCCTAAGTACTCGATTTTCGTATTCGACACGGAGAGAAGAATCCGGTAAAAATTACCAGGGACTATTGTAAAAATTACGATGTTCATGTAAGTAGTCGGGGTCTCACAAAACATTCTGACAGAAAGTACCAGAAAATTACTATTACCATGTAATATAGTAAATTCTCTTAATGATAAAATTTTGACATACTGTCTGATAAATTTTACCATGCCATCTGGTAATTTTTTCTATTGTACGTAGTAATTTCTCCATGAGAGTGCTTGCTAGAGCTGTCGGATTCAATAAGCGGCTTTAACCTATTCTCTAACCTATACTATCTGATAGGCGGATACTTCGATCGGTGGGGGAAAAATCACCATAGTGCTTTGTAAAAATTCCTACTTCTGTTAACGGTGGCTCCCTATTGCCATTTCGGCAAGTTATTTTTACCATAGTGTCTGGTAATTTTTACCGGATCCTTCTATCCTTGTAGTGCAACCCCTCTTCATCCGCAGCGAGCATTCTACAACCTTCAAACGCGTTCATCTCAGAACTACATTTTTCAAGTGGCCGAACTCATAACTCAAACAAATTTCAACCGATTCATTTGAATTTCAACTGTACATTCAAAAAAAAGCTCTCTAAAGCACTAAGTAGAATTTTTTCATTATAATGCATAGTTCCTTTTCTATCAACAATTTCCTGATGATTTTCTCATGGCATTCTATACTTTTTGAATTAGAAATGCGCCATTTTTACAAAAAAAACTACGCATCGACAAAATGCTACGTACTTCTATAGCTATTCTTATATATAATCGAAAAAACTTTGGTGTCTCATCGTGACTCAAAAATTATAGGGGCTGTTGGTTCGGTCGTTGACCTTCTAGAAATAAAGGCGTCATCGGAAAAACGCTGCACAGTCGCCATTTTTACATATATCGCAATAGAAAAATAATTTTGTATTGCCAATTAGATGTACAATGAAATATTTTCTTTGTAAATCTGATTTATTTATGGTTTCACTGAAAAAAAATCACTAGATATGCCTCTTTTGGTCCTGTAGAGTGGCCTAAGGCCTTAACAAAATTACAACCGAGCTAACGTGTCTGCGTAACGAGAAAGAAAAAAAGTAAAAAGATTTTAGAGTATATTGAATATCGAAAATTTTAATGAACCATCGATATTACCTTTTCCAATTGAATTGTAAATTGGAAATGCACGATTTTTAATTGTTTACATAAAGGGTGAAAGAGAATAAGAGAAATTTTTCGTACATTAGAATCTCTCGTTAAAGCTTTGAGTGGAGTTTCGGCTGCGTTTTGAATAATCGATCGGTAATAACCTTTGGCCGTTTCTGTTCCGTTTGCAGCCCAAGTACCTACTGACGAGCCTCGCTAGCAACGACCTAGCAATCGGCGTTCTCGTCACACCATTTGGCTTTTTGCCGGCTGTATACGGCTGTTGGCCCTACGGCGAAGTCGTCTGTCAGATTCAGGTGAGCGAATAAACAATCGATCGATTGTGGAATAATCATAATGGAAATGCCAAGGACCGGTTGAATGTACCATGACGAATAATGAGGTCGATAAAATAATGAGGTAATCGTACTTTTATCATTGGACATTTTATGTAGGGGAATCATTATTGAGGTAGCAAAACTGCAACCCTACAAAATTATCGAAGAACATGGAAAATTGAAAAATCTAGGAAATGAAGAAATAATTATTATAATAAGCGTAAATATTCCAAAATAGACTCAACACCTTTAATCCGATCTACATAATGACCATTTCATACCAATGCCTATCAAGAGTTGGAACAAATGAAAAAAAAAATGTATTCTGGGAGCACTTCAAAAAAAATACCCCCACAACATTATAATAATATTGCCATATATAATAAGGTGATGTGAAATGCCTCGAAATGAGGGAAACATTTTTTTCGTTTTACCTTGTTTGTTTTAATTTTTTTCTAAATTTCGAAAAATAGCCATTTGCCCTAAAATTTTTGTATTTTTACTCTCAATAAAATCGATAAAAACGTTATTTTTACATTAGAAACAACGAGCTTACACTATGCATAGTATCTAGGCTGCGTTATCTTCTTAAGGCATCCATTTTGCTCCACCTTCCCGTACGAATTTTTCTAGAGACCATTGTTTTGAATTAAGCCCCAATGAACGTTGTAATTCTTCAGTTAATTATAATTACCTACTACTTATAATTAATTACAGTTAAAAATACATTGAAATTTTGACAAAGTAAAAAACATGCAAATTAGAAATTCGCTCATAGCTAGCTCATTTATTTTCATCGTTCGTAAAACTCCTTTTATAATGAACCCATAATCAAACAACCCATAACAGAGGAGCTTGAAAAATTCGACAGAAAACTAGCCTCTCAAAATGGAATTTTGTTTTAATAATTTAGCGCTACATCTTTTCGTAAACATTGAGAATCGAACTCAGCACGATGGGGGCTGTAGATGCTGCGTGACTCATGAGGAAAATGAATCTCCATCCTGAACTTATTTTGCTCATAATGAAACGTGTACACTAGGGTTATTAAAAAAAAAAAATACTTGTAAAGAGTCTCAAAAGTTTCATTTAGGTATAAAAAAGGTCTGTTAAAATATGAGTTTTTAATATTAATATTAACATTGTCCTCATCGCACTTGTCGATTTTCCATAAGAATAACATGGGAAAAAATGTTTTTACGTCTTCTGATTTTTTAAACTAGCAAACGATTTGTCATACGGGAAATCTACAGACATATTTTTGTAGAGGCTTGAACGCTCTACAAAAAAGGTTCTGAGTAACTTTTTGATAAGTCCACTCATTCAAAAGTTATTCAATGTCAAAGTTTAATTTGTTGTAAATTTGGCCGATTTTTGGATATTACACCGAAACTATTAGTTTTATCGAAAAAATGTGGATGAATTTTCATGTGAAACATAAATTAAACTTGCGAGAAATGTCAACCAATAGTTCTCATAATAATAATAAAACAAGTACACTTTGCGTACTCGTTGGGGGGATTTGCCCCCCAACCCATCCCCCCTCCCCGCGTTTCGCGCGCCGTTGTCGTCGCGCTTCGCGCCCCGTATTCTTGATCATTGTCTTGATTTATTCGGTATGGAAATACTGTATTGTTTTCATGTTACTGTACATTGTTTTTGATAATATTAAGTCACATGTTTCATTCTTCATAGGGGCAACTGTTCATAAAGTTGGTGATCGAATTTCAAGGGTTATATTTGTAGGCACTCACAACTGTAGAATATAAGGATCATACATTTTGTTTTTGTGATATATTTTGAATGTTGGTTAACATGTCCCTTAGAGACGTTTTAATAGGCACTCACACCGTAATTTAAACTCTTTGATTCATTGTGAACATCGAGTAGTCGGATAAATTCTATTAATCATTATTAAAAAGACAGATTTGAATATAATCAATATGATATGAAAGTATCTAAACAATCATATATCATTTAAATGCTTCGATAGATTATATTCACAGAATTGTTAAAATATTAGGCAGTAGAGAAGAATATCAGTGACATTTGAGATAGGCATATTTAAATAACACTTCAATCCCACATGGAAATAAAATATATCGGCAAATATTACGGAAAATATATTTCTGGATGTTTTAAGTATATTGTGTCCGAAAATGTATGTAATACAAATATGATTTTAGGTATATTTTTAATCTATTTAAAAATATTACAATATAAATATAAAAAATGTATTGAAGATATATACTAAATATATCAAACAAACACATTGGATATATGTTTTACATATATCAAAAAATATATTTTTATGCACAATAATCATATATCTAAAATATATTTAATATATATTTCAAAGAAATATTTTCTGCCGAAAATGTACTTATGACGAATATGTTTTTGAGTATATTTCTTATATGGAATATACATATTATATATTTAATATATATTTGATATATATTTTAGATAAATCTAAAATCTATCTAGAATATGTAATGTACACTTCAAATATATTTTAAATACATTTTTACGTATATCGAAAAATATATTTTCCAGTATATTATATTTCCGTGTGGGATCATTTAATGATTATTAGTCCATTTATAATAAGTTAAAAAAGCTTCAGATTATAAATCAATGCTCAGATTCTGTTTTTTCACGTTTGAAACGTGCGGGTGATTGCCAGATTGCCAACGGAGCGGAAGCACACAAAAGAACCATGTACTTTTTATAAGAGAAATACGGGTTTTGAATTTGGCGCGCTCAGGCCGTTTTAGTTCCTTTTTTACTCTGTACGTGGCGTAGCGGCGTCGTGACGTACGTGGCGACGTCGCGTACCTTTACGTGATAGTGATATGTGCTTGATGTTTACAGTCATATAGAAATTCCATCAGTGAAAAAAAATAGTCTTTTTTTGTTAAAAATATTGTTTTTGTGCAAAAGTTATTCACTTAGCAGTGCCTAATTGGATTGAAACTTCATGGGACATTTGTTCATAATCATATACAGAAATTCTGTAAGTTAGAAAAAAATCCGTTCGTAAACTTTTGAGTTCCAAGTGTACATGGACAGAAATAGCAGTTTTTTCGTTAAAAATTGTGTTTTCTTTGCAAAAATTGTAAGCTCAATGGTGTCTGATTGGATTCAAACTTCGTGGGACATTTTTTTACAATCATATACAGACATTGTGTGAGTTAGAGAAAAATTCGTTCGTGAACTTTCAAGTTCCAAGTGCATATGGACAGAAATAGCATTTTTTTGTTACAATTGTGTTTTTTTGCAAAAATTGAAAACTTAATGGTTTCTGATAGGATTCATACTTTGTTGGACATTTGTTTACAATCATATACACACATTGTGTGTGTTAGAGAAAAATTCGTTCGTGAAATTCCAAGTTTCAACTACATATGGTCATAAAACGTCTTTTTTGCTTGAAATTGGCTATTTTTTCAAAAATCTTCGTTTCACAGTATCCGTTTGGATTTAAACTTCTTGGGCATAGAGATTACAACCATACGCAACTACCCTCCAAAGGAGATTAAATTCCGTACATAGGTTTCTGAGATCTGGGTCTGGACGGACATCCGACGCAAAATTCGAGGCGGTTGCAATAGGCACTTTTTGTCATAAAATGAGAGAGTGACTAAAAAATAGAACGCTTTGAGAAAATTGTGCAGCAGAAGTATGCTCGAAAATTTCATCTTTTCTATTAAAAAAAATACATTTATTGTAATATAAAAGTAAATTTGTATTCATTTTTATTTTCAAATTAAAAAAAACTAAATTTTTAAGCTAATTTCTGCTGCACAGTTTTTTTTAAAGCGTTTAATTTTTTTATCAATCACTCCACACTCTCTACCGTGTACACTCTCCCCAGAAATATGGATTATCCAACGTCTGGTACGTACGCCGGTGATAAGCATAACCATTTCCTTCGGTCTGCGTGTTCCCCCTGATTAATTGGAATCCTTGTAACTAGGATTACACCCGTGGTCTGGTATTTCGAGAATATTTCAATCAGATTCGTACGTTATTAATTCTTTGCTTTCATCGCGGTTCTGAGTTTCCTTGAAGGAGCTCTAGGTGTCGCTGTCATCTTGCAAATTAAATCCAAAAGTCCCTCTCCCTTCTTATCCCCCGAGGAAAATACTTGATGTATTCCATTGCTTTCATCTTCATGTAGCCAAAGTAAATTCTGTAAATTTGCCTTGGAAATGCCATTAATTTCTTCGTCATTCGTCGGGAGTGTGATGGCCTGATGAGAAATTGCAGTATACTCTCGAGACCAACGCCACTGACGAACTTCCGGTCTTCTTCGTCCTCTTTCACCTCTATTTTTCACAAATTTATCTCGTTCACCCTCCAAGCCCAAAGGCACTCACTAGACGATATATATTTCTCGTGGTCTTCGCCTTCGCACTTTCATGTCTATCTATGTATATATATATATATCCGATCTCTTCTCGTGGAGTGTACGACGAGAGAA